>JAPQNM010000012.1:5296371-5326371 GCA_029783475.1 Metacarcinus magister | reverse complement strand
TAAATTACCACCGACAGCTTTACCCTCGTCCCCTTTTTTCCCCCTTCCTTCCCTCCCTCTAAGGATTTAAAGAAAGGACGATTGGTTAGGGTTACTGTGTGTTTAGAATATCGGGTTTACGGTGAGAATAGTCGTGTTGTATTGTGTTTACGTTGTGTTCGTGTGTGTTGAGTCGGTGTTGCAGTGAATATAATGTTGAAAGATATTACATTGATATTTTTTTTCCATTCACAGTTGCATTTGGAATACTACCTATTTATTAGAAAAGAGAGTACTGGTATATTTCATTAATTTCCTGCATAAAAAACATATAATATAATAATGTATACTAATTATACTAATATATAAGTTTAATTTCCTGAAGACATTTGGGGTAATTTGCAAGCTAAGTGTCCATTAGTTAGATTGTATTGCTAAAAACTGAAGCAACACAACAGTTCGCTGCATTATCCTGTATTTACGAGAGGTTAGTCATTGTAAAGGCGCCTCAGGACTTAAATAAATACAGCCTTTGTTTATGTAGCATTTTCTGACTGACTTTTCACTTCCTGCGCGAATTGGATATAGATTAATAGGCGTTAGTGAGGCAGGGGAGTGGGTGCAGGCGGGCGAGAGAGAGAGAGAGAGAGAGAGAGAGAGAGAGAGAGAGAGAGAGAGAGAGAGAGAGAGAGAGAGAGAGAGAGAGAGAGAGAGAGAGAGAGAGAGAAGCACTAATTACACCCCAGTATCGTGCCTTGAGGACTAAATTGCAACTTTCTTTTTCTAATTCTTTTAGTTAGCTCTTTCAACTATTTTCTTTTTTGAGGGAAGTCCATTGGCTTTGTCCATGTAACTCTTCGTCTATTTCCTGCTGAGTGTTTGTAAATATATATAAAATAACAACGTAACCTGAAGCCTTTATTAAGAAAAAGAAAGAGAAGCTCAAGAAGAAGAAGAAGAAGAAAAGGAGTAAGGAAAAGAATAAGTATAAGAAGAAGACAATAAAGACAATAAACTATTACAGAGGTACACAAGTTGCATCTCAGTGTTCCAGTTCACGTCCAGAATCCCAAGTTTAAGAACACACGTGGTTTTGAAGATCACAGCTGCGTCCTTACCTCTACTTCATCATCCTCCCTCGTGCACCAGACGGAGGTTCGGGGCGTCTCCTGCTCCTACACTACCTTCCCTTCTCGATACTGCCTCAGGGAATTTACTGCCGTGGGGAACATACACTCGCTTCCGACTCCGCCTGCCACCCAGCCACACTCTACTTAAACTTGCAGTGTGTTTCCCGAGAATTGTTCCCAAATGTTGCTCTCAAGGGCGAAGGGAGGGTGTTGCGCTGCTCTCCAGGTGGTTATTGGCCCCTGCTGTACTGATCTGGTGTTGTGGTGTTGTTGGTGTTGTTGTTGTGGTGGTGGTGGTGGTGGTGGTGGTGGTGGTGGTGGTGGTGTTCGTCATTCTTAGCTGTTTGTTCTCACCTCGCCTTTTTCTTTTCTTCTGTTTTATTCGTTCCTTTTACTCATGTTTTGTTCTGTCCCTTTTACGCTATATGTCTTTCTTTGGTATTCTCACTTTTATGTTCTCTTCTTTATCTAGCCTCTTCTTTTTATTTTCTCCCTCCTCCTCCTCCTCCTCCTCCTCCTCCTCCTCCTCCTCCTCCTCCTCCTCCTCCTCCTCCTCCTCCTCCTCCTCCTCCTCCTTCTACCCTTCATCTCCTTTATCTATTAGTCAGCGGAATACCAAGTGTAGTGGTGGTGATATTTCCTCTTCCTTTGTCTTAAGAAAATTTACAAGCTGCTTCTCCCTAAAGATATAATGTTTCCACTCTGCTCCCAATTGTGTGTCGAGGGGGGGAGGGGTGGGTGGGGAGAGTGCTTCTTTCTTTTGTACCTTGCTCTCATACCAGTAGAGAATATCTGTAGTTGTTTAAATCGTGTGACCTTGTTATTAGTACAACCTTTTTTTTTTTCTTCACAAAGTTATCCTGCGTGGTGCGAGGTGATGCAAGTAGACTATCTGTTTGTTTGTTTGTTTGTTTGTCTTATAGGTACAATGTATTTTTTATTTATTTTGCAATGTATCCGTTTCGTTGCCCTGATATTTTTCTTCTCCCTTTTTCCATTCTTCATTTTCTCCATTCTTTCATTCTCCTTTACGTTATAAATGTCATCACCTTTTTCCCTTTTCTCTCCCTTTTCCAACCAACCAGCCAGCCAGCCAGAGGTGATTTAAGTACACTATTTGTTTCTTTGTTTGTTAGTTTCGGTACAGCATATTTTTTGGTTATTTCGCAATACATCAGTTTTCGTTTCCTTACATATTGTTCGTCCTTTTTTCCATTCTTCCTTTTCTCCAATTTTTGCATTCTTCTTTACGTTATAAGTGTCATCACCCTTTCCCTTTCCTCTCCCTTTCCCCTTCGATGTTCTGTTGTTAGTAGTACCCACCTCACCCTTCCTCTCCCTACCCTACTCCCTCCCTCTCCCTACCCTACTCCCTCCCTCCTAAGCTAACGAGGAACCTGTATCTTTGCCTAACAGTTATGAGACGATAATTCCCACCCAGAGTCTAGGCATTTGCTTGCGTGGGTCTTAATGGACCGATTAGCAATGGTGGTGGTGGTGGTGGTGGCAATGGCGGGGGGGAAGTTAGGGAGGGTGAGGTGGGGGGGTTGGAAGGAGGGGCGGGAAGGATGAAAGGAATGAGTGACACGTGTGAAAAGGGTTATTTGTGACAAGGAAGGGATGGAGGGAAGAGGGGAGAGAAAAAATAGTGGTAGTATTGATGGTGAGGGGAAGATTGAAAATTTACCTCACCTCACCTCACCTCACCTCACCTCACCTCACCTCACCTCACCTCACCTCACCTCACCTCACCTCACCACCTTTCAGTGATTGACAGGAACTTCTTGGAGACGTGACACAAAACCAACCTTGAATCACCGTGACCTACTACCCTTCTACTTCCCTGATATCCCATTGCGTGTTCCCTTCCCTTCCTCATTTCCTCTCCCCTCCCTTCACGTCTCTTCCTCCCTTCTCCCCTCCCACCTTCATTTGTCTTCGTCTACACTCCCTCATATTTCCTCTCCCTTTAGTCTTACTTTTTCCCTTCAACCTTCCTTTCCTCCCCTCCTAGTTTGCCTTCCCCTTCACGATCTGTTACCCTTCCATCTCCTTGAATCCATCCTTCATGTAACGCCCCACGACCCCATTTCTTTGAGGGCCTCGTGGTGTGTCAGGTTAAGTGGGAAGAACAGGTTAGGTTACTTTGGAGAGCTACATAAAGACTCTCCTTCCTTATGTGTCAAGTTGTAGTGTAGTGGTGATGGTTGTAGCGGCAAGATAATGTGTAGTGGATGGATTCTTGTTGTGTATATAATGGTTTTTGTTATAGATATTGCATAAAAGAGAGTTATGTTTGGGATATTGTGTTTAATTGTGGGGATTAATGATGTGTTTGGGGTGTGTGTGAGGGTGTATTTGGGTGTGTGTGTGTGTGTGTGTGTGTGTGTGTGTGTGTGTGTGTGTGTGTGTGTGTGTGTGTGTGTGTGTGTGTGTGTGTGTGGGTGTGTGTGTGTATGGGGTGAATGTGTGTTTTCGTCAGAAGGAAATGAAGGGACATCAAATAGAAGGAAGGAAATCAAAGTGAGTGAGTGAGGGAGGAAGGAAGGGAAGTAAAGATGTGTTTTAAATGCATTCACTCCCCTTCAAAAATGTGAGATCCACCCTGCCTGCATTAAGTGGATAAAAATGTTGTCTCATTAATTTTAATATACGCTGAATACACAATTTATTTTTACCATGATTTTTTTTTTCAACATTTTTTAGGTTTAATTTTTTTTTACTTTGACTGTGGAAATTATGCGCTATGGCGGGATTTTGAATACAATTAAAAAAGAAATGCAGTTAATATTAGAATGAGCTTTTGGACTCAGCTGTGATTCTTGTCGTGTTTCCAATTAATGTGGAAATTAGGTCTATTATGAAATTGGGGGAATAGACACACGCCATGTAATTATATGCAACATTTTCCAAAACCTTATCGGGCGGGGAAAAAAAAAAAAATATATATTGATAGCAGTTTGTTTGTTGTACATAACTGCAGTATTAAGCGGTGGTTGTGGTGAGGTTATGGGGAGAGAGAGAGAGAGAGAGAGAGAGAGAGAGAGAGAGAGAGAGAGAGAGAGAGAGAGAGAGAGAGAGAGAGAGAGAGAGAGAGAGAGAAAGAGAGAAAAGAGAAAAGAGAGAGATACACTTTGACCATCAATATCTTTCTTTACTCTTTCTTTTGGTGTATCAATAAAAATAAATAAATTCCGTCACATATATGTAAAGATTTATTAGAATATTGGACATCTTTAAATTTGTAATAATATTTGTCAGCAGTAACAAAAAAAAAAAAGTGACGAAACAGCAGCACGAAATAATGAAACAATTATATACAAAGAGAATTACTGCTTCATTAAGACATAGCGGATGGTGTTAATCGTCTCAGTGTTACTCTAAGTGCCTGCCGCCCACCTGTCACCTGTCTCACCTGTCCTCACCTGCTGCCGCCTACGATGTTCTTCCTGCTAACACATCTATTCCATACCACATTTTTCTTCTGCCGCAATGACCTGGAGTGTCTTTTTACGTACCTACTGGTGACACATGCGCTTGACGACTACTCTGCACCTGTTACCTAAGCCTTACACGTGTTACCTTGCCCGTCGTTCCCTCGTGACACAGATACACACAGCAGAGGTCTCACACACTCCTACAGGCAGAAAGGGGCGTCTCAGGTGTTGTAGCAGGAGGCCATCAGCGTCATGGTATTATGTGTGTGTGTGTGTGTGTGTGTGTGTGTGTGTGCGTGTGTGTGTGTGTGTGTGTGTGTGTGTGTGCGTGTGTGTGTGTGTGTGTGTTTGACCTGCACGAGATATTTGCTCGGAGCTCCTCTAAAACTAACCTTCCGCCAGTGCCAGCCTTGTGCCTTCGTGCTCCAAGTTGGGTCGTGTTTCGGGGATGCTCAGGCCAGAGTTTGTTTGTACCTTAGATGGTGTCTTACCTTATTTGTGTGCGTGGTGTTGTCAGGGTTTGTTTTGGTCATTGAGGAAGAAAGGAAATTGTTATTCGTTGTAGTTGTTGGTTTTTGGTTTAATTTCTTTATTGTTATTATTATGGTTTTCCTCGATTTACATGTTTATTTGTTATTATGATTTTATTGCTGTTATTGATTATTTGTCTTTTCTCATACACAGTCAAATAATTCACATTGTCTATCGTAGATTTTGAGAAATCATATACATATTTTTACTATTTATTCTTTTGGTTTTAACTTCGTATTACGTTTTCTCACATCTTTGTACATTTTCATTAATATTCATATGAACTGAACTTGATGGAAATTACCTGTTGAAGTATTATTTGATCCTTAACTACAGCTTAAATACAATACCTTTCAATTTAAGAGTACAGGGAGTTTTGAAAATATTAGAATTCGTCCAACGTTTCAGCATGAGTTGGTCTGAATGCCTCTCTGAAAACCTTCTTGTTAATTGAAATTCGTTCATGCAGGTCAGTAAGTCGCAGGAATTAAAGCCTTGGGAAAATAAATGTTTTATACAGGAACATTTATTAGAAAGTCGAGAGAAATTATATATTGCTTTTTTTTGTGGCTTATTTTCGATCTATATATTTGTGATACTGAGTTTGAAGCTTTTAATCTGAAATATGATGTTTAACACGATTTGCGGAGTAATAAACTATATGGATGTTACAGTGATAGAAACTTCATCCATGTGTGTTTGGCAGATAAGGTCACGTTTTACTGTAATCTTAGCTGAACTACATTTCCTTTGTTTAACTCAAGTAAAATCAGAACCTGCTTGGAATCCCATTTTACCATATGTACAAATACTTGACATTCCCTTCTATGTATTGAAGAATTAGCGACAAATAAGTTTTTTCCCACTAGAGGTAATTGTAAAATATGTGTTGTATATATTGTGAAGATTATTTCTGATGGCGTGGAGGTGGCGGTGGGAAGGTCTTGGTGTGGTGTTGACATAGGGACCACCTTTAGTCACGTAAGGGTCATTACAGGTGCGTCTACGTGGCTGGCTGGCTGAGGACTAGAGGGTCTTGTTTAGCCTCACAATACTTAGGAGTCTCCCTTACACGCTACACAGGGTTTAAAAATGGCCTCCATATTGTCAACAACCTTGTTCTTTCTTGTTGTGTTGTGTCGAGAGATATACAGTGGGTAGCAGCGCGTTAGAGGTGATATTTGGGAATCTTACTCGTGTGTGTGTGTGTGTATGTGTGCCTGTGTGTGTGTGTGTGTGTACCTTCCCTACACAGCATTACCAACTACATGCACACAGCCACAGACGAACAAAAAGTTTCAAAAGTTAGTGCTGTTGGCTTGCTTTGTGACCTGTATTCGTTCTTGTATTCTCCTTTATTCTCTCCTCGTGCTGTGTGCTTTCCTCCCCTTTCCGTGCCTGAGGAAATTCTCTCGCATCCTGTATCGTGTAACTTACCCGTTGTAGTGTGTTTTCCCTTGCTTTTTCCGCTCTGCTCCCTTACTTCCACCGTTTTTTTTATTACCTTCGTGCCCCTTCATATGTTCAGCCGCCTGCCTGTCTCTCATTCCGTTCTTCCTTACATCTCAATTTTCTCAATCTTCCATTAATTTATGTAACCAGCCAGCCAGCCAACCAACCACAACCAGCCAGCTACAGCCAGCCAACCATAACCAGCCAGCTACAGCCAGGCAGACTCTGACTTTCTATACTGCTGCTGCATCTATAATTAGGTATACAGAGGCAGAAAAACATTCACATCTCGCTGCCCGTTCGATCATGACCGGCCGATAAAAACCTTCACTACTGACTGTCATCGGTGCCAATGGCTTTGGAAGTAATGATTTTCATTAAAAAATGTAGTTCAGTACTTTTAGTGCACTGTCAAGCTCCATTAAGAGAATATGATAGCGATCAGTAACCCACGTATACTCCTACACACTCCTTGCTACTCCGTAAGGAACTTATTACGTAACTCGCTCACAAAAATACCTCATCGTGTCTCTTTCTCCTTTCATGTTACACTCAGTCCCTTCTGTTCGTCGCTCTTTCATCTACAAACACACACACACACACACACACACACACACACACACACACACACACACACACACACACACACACACACACACACACACACACACACACACACAGACACACACACACACACACACACACACACACACACACACACACACACACACACACACACACACACACACACACACACACACACACACACACACACACACACACACACACACACACACACACACCTCGTCCTCCTTCTCAGCTCATTAAGATTCTGATGAAGTTCTGGAAATCAGTATCTCGGCTCGGCAAGATATTTTAGGCGTGCCAAGTTAATTAGCTCTGCATGTTTGTTAATGTTTTTTTCTGTCTCTTCACTGCATATAATTTGCTTACTACAACCTTGGCATGGCGGTGGTGGACCACCATTTGACTTCGGATTTAGTAGATTACTCACCTATTTCGGCAGCCAAGTGGGAGGGTTGGTGTCAATACTGGAGTTGGTATTACTGTTGTGTAGTTGTTATTATTATTATTATTATTATTATTATTATTATTATTATTATTATTATTATTGTTATTATATTATTATTATTATTATTATTATTATTATCATTATTGTTGTTTTTGTTGTTGTGTTTGTAGCAACTGTCTTGATAATCGAGTTCTTTGCTTGGCTTACAATGAGATGGCTGAGCTTTCATGTTTTATTATTACATCTTCATCATTGTGGTGATTTGCATCAGCACTCACGCAGCATACCTTTACGTGTACTTAATTAGTCGATGCGTGTTGTACGTGTTTCGTCGTGGCAGCCTCGCCATTCACTCCCACCAATCTCCATATCATGTTTGTTGATTTGATACACTTCAGAATCTGTCTCGCCGCGGCACTGCTTCACTCCGGCGGCATGAAGGTTAGGTCATCATGCTGCCGCTGGTGACACGAAGCATTACACGTAAGGAGTAAAAAAAATAGTTGCATCACGAGAGTTTTGAAGTGTTGCAGGTGTGTGTTCGCATCAGCGTGTGTCGTGCCTCATGAAGATCAAGTGTCATCTTTTCGCACCTCGAGCTTCCTTCCACAAAGAATGGGCGGATGTTTTCCAGCCTGTATTGTGTCGAGGTAAACTTGTATTTGAAATGTTATGAATACCGCAGGTGTGAAGATCATTATTACTATTATTATTATTATTATTTGTGTAGTGGTTGTTTTGCTTTCTTCAGAATTCCACAAGATATCTCGTGACAGGCGGTGTTTGTTGCCTCGTGTGACGTGTTTAGTGTTACTTCCCATGTCAGGGATTGTGGATCATTCAAGGGAAAGAAACCCCACAAAATCCGTGCTTGCAAACAGAGTAAAGTTGGCGGTATGTTGTGTGAGTTTAAGTTGCACTCACAAGCTGTGGTAAAGCTGCATCTCGTTCCCACGCCCACACCAACACCTGCCCGAGGGAACGTCGAAGGTGGATTAGGATCAGAGTACGATTTCTTTGTGTCTTGGTTGGTGTGAGCACAGACACCATAAAGCCCGCGAGGAGGCTCCGGCGGGTCACTAGGGAGCTGTAACCCCGCCTGACCTGTCCCCGCCCCTCGCTCTGCTCAAGATCTAAAGAGACGCTCTGCTGACCATCGCGCCCAGCCGGGGAAAAAACCTGAAGGTTGTTGGATGCTTGTGCGGACAAGGGTTCGTAAATAAAGGTGTTATGGGTGTTGAGGGAGCGGCAGAGAGCCAACCGGCGGCACGTGTCCCTCCTGAAGGTGCGGCAAGAAAGTGTTAAGTGCTGCCTGACCTGAAGACGGGAGGACATGCCTGGGGAGGACTGGAGAGGAAGGGGAAGGTAATGGGTAAGGGTAGGTGGGTACAGGTAGTGCACAGGTAAGGTCTGGTGGAGTCAGGTGTGGGAGAGGTAAGAATGAATAGGGTAGAATGGCGTCCTATTGGCAATGGTAGGGTTGGGTGGAGTAGGGAGGGTGGATGAGGCCACGTGGGGTTAAGTAATGGGAGGTAAGAATGGAAGGGGCCAGGTAGTGCCAGTGCCAGCCAGAGCCAGGTGGGATCAGTGGGTTCCAGGAAGGGTGAGGTAGGGAATGAGAGCGTAGGTGTGTGAGAATGAGACTTGTATTCGGTGAAGTTGTCTGTGGATGTCATATATTTTCACATAATGCCGCTTCTTTTCTGCACATTATAACACACAAAAAAAACAAGTCCAAGAATGTTCTCTGCTTTGTGTTATTAAAGATTACGTTCGTGAGGATAATTGTGCAAGTAGTTTCCCGGAAGATGACGTTAACGAGCTAAATGCAGAAATCGTGCAACTTTTGGATTTTGTAATTTTTCATGGCAAGACAGTTAGTTCCCTCCGGGCGTCCTGAGTCTTCCCCGCCGCCAAGCCAAGCCAAGCCAAGCCGCCGCCACGCACCACAACACCACCAGTAACCTGTCCATTAGCACGCCCAGGCTGTATGGATCGACTAAGCGGCGTTATATTGATGTTACTTGGACCATAACCTTTACAGATTTCTCGGCCAAAATACAAGCCTTAGAGATGACCGTCTATTTCCCTGGAATGACGATGTAATTATTTCCTCTCATTAGGGGCCATTCACGTCTGAAGGGGCAGTGATTACTCCCCTAGAGAAGACCGCTTCCAGGTGCTGCTAGGAGACGCTGGGCCGAGGGGAGTTTTGCAATATTCTGGTCACTTTCTTTTCTTTACTTCAACACAAGACGAAGACATGTTATACCTTTGTTACCTGTCCTACCTGTGTTACTGTGGCCTCTTACCCGCGCACCCCCGAGACAATGAGGTGTGGAAACCCGAGCTGGTGGGGATAATTATAGGGCGGAGCTGGTGGTGTGGGTGTGGTGATCGAATGGTGGCGAGTGCTGGTGGTGTGGTGGTGCTAGGTGTCAAATAGTGCTGATGTGTGGTGGTGTGGCAGTGTTGTGTGCTGGGTAATGGTGCTGAGTGGTGGTGTATGGTGCTGAGTGCTAGTGTATGGTGCTGAGTGCTAGTGTATGGTGCTGAGTGCTAGTGTATGGTGCTATATAGCGGGTCACTTTCTTCTATTCTGCCTTGCATCCCGAACATTCTCATCCTCGTTTCCCTCATTTCCCTGGCAAATTTTCCTCTCCAAATTGACAGCTTTTTAAGATTACCTTCGGATTCAGTTTTGACAGACCAATTTTCCAGGGCCAGAATTCCTCTTCACAAACCTGCAGTCGGCTACATTCAGTTTGGTTGAATTTAATTGCATAGTATTACGGGGAGATACCGGCCACACCGACCACACCGACCACACCGACCATGCATTATTACAACACTGTGTTCTTGGACCTAGACAGTGAAGGGAGTTTAATGTGATAACCAGGATTCTGTTTTAGTGCTTCAGCTAAATGTCAGTTTTAGGAAAGGTGATGCTAATGTTTGTGTGTGTTTGGTGAGACAATTATATTACCTTACCTTGATGCCCTGTACATATAAGGTAATTGAATGTATTGCAAGGTGTTATTGGTGTTGTGTGTATGTTACAATGTTTGTGAAATATTACTCTCTATATTCGTACTTTATTAACAGCCTCACAGGGACTTAGTTGGTCTTTGTTTTGGGGAACCATCATATGCTTTTATTATTCTATTTTGCGGCGACATTTAACGTGTATATTTTTCACCATTTATTTTACATCCGGTGGCCTTCCCCTCTCTACTAACCCCCCCCCCCCCCACTTTACCCACTCGCCTATGATGTACTAAATAAAAACAATACGAGTATGTCAGTCACGCGTTCATTTTTGTTCTTATTTCTTTTTCATTTTTTCCATTCATCTTTTTTTTCATTTATTTATTTATTTATTTTTGATGACGCTGCGTACCACGATGCACCTGCGCTGTGTGAACCATTATGACAACCTGTACGAGGGGTGGCGAGGAATTCACGTTCTTCATATTACATTTCCATTTAAAAACAAAAACGTGTATATATAGAGAGAAAACAGTAACCAGGATGCAGGAATGTTGCACGCGCGTGGGTATATTATTACGGAACCTTTGCACGCACATCAAGCCTCTAGCGACATAAAGAGTTGCGTGCACCATTACAAAGCACAACACTATACCTGTAGCGTCGTTCCCGGGCAGCCTCTGGGCACGGCACGGCACGGCACGGCACGGCACGGCACGGCACGGCACGGCACGGCACGGCGGACTAGTACGTATTGTTACTCAAAAAGAAAAGGAGAGTGAGGCCTCGAGTGTGTCAGTAATTAGGTGTTGCTTCTGTTCATGGGCTTCTCTGATGCTGTTTGTTGTTCCCGGGGCAAGGTAATAGTAGATAGATGGACGTGTGTGTGTGTGTGTGTGTGTGTGTGTGTGTGTGTGTGTGTGTGTGTGTGTGTGTGTGTTTATTTATTTATATAGAAGCATATAGGAACTTTCATTATAGCCGTGGGTAAGGATCGACCAAATCACCAAAAAATTAAAACGAAAATTATCCACCCTTTGAAAAAAACAACAACAACAACATTGCATACATTCATTCAACGTTTATGCTGCCTGTAATGTGCGAGGAAGGTTTACACGCACAAAACAGCATCGTCAGCACCACCACCAGCACCACCAACACCAACACCACCAGCACCCTCATCTAACTCCCCGTGCTGCTGTCTGAACCTCCTCGGGGCAGCGGGTGGAAGTGTTATTGATTGTCAGATCTGGGTGGGCGAGACGGGCAAACTTACCTAATCGAGTTTTGGGATGAGGAAATACACCGTCTGAATCCACACCCAAGAAGTTGTTGATGGTATGTGTGTGTTTGTGTGTGTGTGTTTGTGTGTGTTTGTGTGTGTGTGTGTGTGTGTGTGTGGGTGTGTGTGTGTGTGTATGTGTGTGTGTGTGTGTGTTAAAAGTGAGTTACAGTGTAGCATCTCAAGTTGAAGTACTGTCATAATTTTTCCTATCAGCAATCTTACCTCCCTAGAATTTGCATTTTAACCAATTTACCTGCTGGAACCTAATTAAGGAAGTGGACTCGTCAGTGTAGGTTGTACTCCCCCTCCTCCCCCTCCACCTGCCCCCCCCAACACCCCCAACACCCGCCCTAATTCCTACTGGTCTTCCTATCCCCGTCAACTCCTTATATAATGGTCCACAGAGATAGATAGATAGAGAGAGAGAGAGATGATTTTTGAAAGTTTTTTTTCAGTGTTCATTCTACTTTTCAAATCTGCTTTATTATTTTTTTTCTATACATTTTTTGGTCCTCGTGCTCATGTTTTATGCTCTTTATTTTTATCTTTTATTTTTTTTGTTCTATTTTATTGCTGTTTTTCAAATTTTTTTTATTCTAGACCTTTGATTTTTTTCTTCTATTTTGAACGTATAATATTTATCTCTCTCTCTCTGTTTATTTATCTATCTCTATCTATTTATCTATCTATCTATTTATCTTTTTAACACTCCATTTTGACTCCCTAAGGTAATCATCTTTCTTTTTTTCATTCTTTCTTTTCTCTCACTCTCTTTACCCACTTTCCTCATTCATTCGTTTTCTTTACTCTTCTCTTGTTTCTCTGCTTTTCGTAAGGTTTTATTTATCTTGTTTTACTTCGTTACCAGCAGTGCTTCTTTTATTTTCTTCCCATCCTCATCTTTCTTATCCTTGTTGTCTTTCCTTGGCTTAGTCTTATTCTTTCATTTCTATCTCTCTTATTATTTTTCTATTCCCTAACTTTTTCTTTTTCTTCTTCGTGTTTGCTTTCCTCCGTTTGCATTTTCTTACCTCCAGTTTCTCTTTGCGGTCACGTTTTCCTCCTTCCATTTGTTTTTATTGTTTTCATTTCATGTTTTGCAAATTTCCTCCTTTTATCTCCTATCCATTTCCTTCTCATTCCTCTATTTATTTAAGTTTTCCCTTCCCTTCTCTCCTTTATTAACTGTCTCTCTGTGTTATTATTTCCCATCAAAAGTTTCCATTATTCCTATATTTAGTTTTATTTCCCTTCTACCTCCTTTTCATTCCTAGTTCCTATTTGTTCCTTTATCCTCTGTGTCTGCTGAGGTCACAGTGACACGCGCGGCCTTGACCTGACTTTACCTTCCTGCTCCCCAAGGACACCGCTGTTAATTAATTGCTAATATTTTGACATCAGGGTTTAAAAAATAGCTTCCCCTTGCACAAAAAAATACAAAAAGTAATAGTAAAAAATGTAGTAATAATTGATTAAAAAGAAGATTATAAAAGTGTGTATTTTTTTATACCTGTGTGTCACCTTTTTTTTCATTTTTTTTTATTTGTTGGTTGTAATATATTTTCTATATTTTTGTGTTATTATTTGGTGTTGTAAAAGAAATGGTTTGTTTGTGTAATTGAGAAAGTGGACATGTGTGTGTGTGTTGTGTGTGTGTGTGTGTGTGTTGTTTTAATTGTTATGTTTTGTGGAGGTGAAAGTTTCTTCTTCTTACCTTGTGCTTCCTTAGGAATTCATTTAATCTCGGCGGGTTTAATTAAGTTGTCTCTACCAATTTCGGTGTGTGTGTGTGTGTGTGTGTGTGTGTGTGTGTGTGTGTGTGTGTGTGTGTGTGTGTGTGTGTGTGTGTGTGTGTGTGTGTGTGACGTTGTGTATATAAACGAAGTAAACATTGCAAAAGTCAGTCATGTCGTTTCGCATGGAAATGTTAAGAGGAGGAGGAAGAGGAGGAAGTAGAATAAGAATAAAAAGAAAGTACAAGACATAAGAACAGATACTAGAATACCATTTATAACCCTACAACTAAGGTATCTGCTGGACTACACACTACTACCAAACAGTAATAGGAATACAAAGAGAAAAAAAATAACCAGCAGCAAGACAATCGATTACATACACCTTTCACCCTTCACCTGTCGTCCCTCACCCTTGCCTCCACCCTAAATGTACTGGCGGCTTGTTCAATTTCCTCGAAGTTATCCATAAAAAAATGCTTAATGAAAAAAAAAAACGGGGTCTCCTCTGAATGCTGAATTTCCCTGACACAACCGTTCTGGCAGCTAGTTAAAACATTCCACTTCAATATGTTTTTTTCCCCTCCACTCCCACCACGTTATGTTTGCACAGGTGTGGTGTGGAAGTGGATGCTGTATTTACTTATCTACAAAACGTGCACTTATCTATAACTGGCTTATCTACACAAATAGTTAATATCCGATGTAGACTTTGATTTACAGGTTATGAAACACACACACACACACACACACACACACCTACCCACCCACCCACACACACACACATTATAGAGGTTTAACACTAATCAAAAGGAGACAAATCACATATTTATTCGGAAAAATAATACCAATAGTTTAATACAACGCATCGAAAATAAAAATGAATGTGAATATATTTTTTTTGACTCTGATATTGTGCAAGGGTTGTCAAGGTTTTCCATTACACATCCTCGTCTTTAAGGTACGTGTCATCAAGAGTCAGAAATGTAAAGAAATGTAGAAAAAAAAATGCCTTGAAAAAATAATGAAAGTTATGAATTTCTTCCTTTGAGAGAGAGAAGAGAGAAATGTCCAGGTTTGTTGACTATTTTTTTTTTTTTTCTTTCTTTTTCCTCTTTTGTAAATATTTTCTTTTACATTGCAATTTGTTTAACGATGCAAGTATTCATTTGTGTATACGCGGTGTTGTAGGTACAGGTTGTTACGTTTATGTGTTACCTTGCTTCACTGGGTATAATTTCCGCACCTGTTGATTGGCATAACTTTTACTTTTTTAATCATCACCATTTTATTTATTTCTATTTGGGTCATTTTTTCTATTTTCTTTTTTCAGTTTTTTCTCTTTTTTGCATCTATTACTCTATGGAACAGAAAAAAAATGAGGTTTCAACGTCCTACTCGTCCTCCTCTTCTTCATTTTCATCCTCTTTAAAATTCTCTTCTTTTTCATCATCTTTTCTTACTGTTACTCCTATTTTTTTCCTCCTCCTCCTCCTCCTCCAATTGAAATAAATATTTACACACACACACACACACACACACACACACACACACACACACACACACACACACACACACACACACACACACACACACACACACACACAGAACATCCATGAGTTTATAACAGTATTGGATTAAAGTAGTGATGGAGAAAGGATAACAAAAGCTTTACTGCAATCCTGGATACAAGAACTGGATGAAAAACACAACATAAACACACACACACACACACACACACACACACACACACACACACACACACAGTTTAACCATAACACAAAAATAACAAAACAGCCAAACATGAACTCGTGCACACAAAAAAATAAACGAAATGAATGTACATGGAAAGAAAAATACCTTTAAACTTTCATATACATATATTTTTTTCTTTCTTTCTCTTACATATGTATTGATTTGAGCTCGAGGGTAAACATGCTAGGAGAGGAGGAAGAGTTGGAGGAGGAGGAGGAGGAGGAGGAGGAGGAGGAAGAAGAAGAGGAAGAGGAAGGAGCAGGAGTTAATGATTCCCCAACTGGTGTGGTGTGTAACCTTGGTCTTGAGGAAAGCACTCACTCCAGATGCTTTTTAGAAGAATTTTGATGAAGTTCCTGCCAACGATAACCTGTGTTGGAAGAGCAAACACGATGAGACATGTAATGAAGGGGAGGAAACACGAGCAAACACGAGGAAACAGGAGGAAACAGCGATGGTTGCCTCTCTACCTATCTCTTCCTCACGGTCTTCTCTTGCTTTTACTTAGGATGACTTTTCTTTATCTGTTTTCTTTGTGTCTGTATTGCGAATGTAGATGTGGCGTAGTGGATGAAAGAGGTGAAAATAACATTGATACTGATAGGTAGGAATGACCTCCACGTGGTGTTGGTGCGAAGGGTTGGTGAAGGTTCTATAACAAGGTGTAGTGATGTTTGCTTGTCCTGTGGTAGTGTGTGTGGGTGGTCATCTCTTGGGTCTGGTTTGTTGTGTGTGTGTGTGTGTGTGTGTGTGTGTGTGTGTGTGTGTGTGTGTGTGTGCGTGTGCGTGTGTGTGTGTGTGTGTCCTTCAGAACATTTAAATGAGTTATGCAGACAATTAGATAGTAGCACACACACACACACACACACACACACACACACACACACACACACACACACACACACTTGAAGATAAAGCCGCGTCACTCAAAGCATATTATACCATTGTGTTGACAAATATTACAACACACCTGAATCACGGGGCTCCAGTCACCATGTATGTTTGATCAGGATTCCAGGAAACTTTTTACTGGCATGGTATTCAGTTTTCAATACAGAATAAAGTATTGAAAACTGATTCTGTTTCGAGTGAGGACAGCTAGTGGTGTAGTGCATTGGTTTTTATTAATTCAGGGTGCTCTCAAGTTGCAGAAATTCATCATATATGTAGGATTGTTTCAGTTGAGAAATATATGTACCCTTTGCATACTGACAAACTTATTTGCATGTATACAGACATGTACGTGTGTGTGTGTAATTATGTACGTGACATAAGGTTACTGGTGGTGGCCATGGGTGATTAATTGTTCAGGTTCAATACTTGTCCCTACCATCGAGGCTTCGGGGCTCTGTTAAGGTGCTGCTGACTAATTGTTGTTGTTATTGTTGTTGTTGTTTTTGTTGTTGTTTTTGTATCTGGTGCTGGTGTTGTTGTTGATGTTTAACTTGATGCAATGTAGTTAAAAAGTCTAGTATTTTATTTTGACAAGAAGTTGACATGTCATTGTCTTCAGTTAATTGGTGCTTCAGGTGCACACGACTGAGCCATTGCTTCACCTGCGCCAGTGTCACCTGCTCTGTATTCAGGTTTCCTCGCTGCAAGTTTTATTTGATGGTTGTGACATATAGCTGTGAACACGATCTTGTATTACAACTGAATCTTAACTCTTCTTGATATATATAGATATAAGTTGTCAGTAAACTTTCTATTCTATTAATACTGAATTCTTATGTTACACTTTTTATGTGATCGTAATATTCATTGTTCGTGGTGTTGAAAGTTCACAGTTAAATGAATTACAGTATTTATGTTTGTGTTCCAGGTATGGAGGCGGAGGAGTGTATGTTAGTGTTGTCTCATTGGTGTGTCATTGGTTGTATTGAGGAAGACAATCAGCCAGTCAGCCATTTGCAGCTCACGCAAGGCCCCGCCCACCCGTGACGCTCGTTTGTTTTAACTCTCGGTGAAAATGTACGCGGGTTTTTCTTGACAAAGTTAGATCAATGGAGGTATGAATAGCTGTGGGAGGAGCAGCTGCTGGAACATCTTCATCATCTTCATCATCATCATCATCATCATCATCATCATCATCATCATCATCATCATCATCATCATCATCATCATCATCATCATCATGTTCATGGTTACAAATGCATGCCGTCACGCCAGCCATCAGGCGTGGTGGAGGGGTGGGCGGGGTGGGGGTGATGGGGTGCCTCAGGTGCAGCAGTTAACCATTATCTTCATTCCTTCATCCTTCGTGCCGGGCATAGTTTGCCTTCCTCCATTACTCTTCCTTCCTTCCGTCGACTCTGACACTTTAAAGGGAGGAGGAGGAGGAGGAGGAAGAGGAGGGACTGGTCAATTTCACACACATGACTGACTTTGATATTAAGAATATCTAATTAACTAAATGTGTGTGTGTGTGTGTGTATATATAAATATATATATATATATATATATATATATATATATATATATATATATATATATATATATGTATGTATATATATGGTGTGTGTGTGTGTGTGTGTGTGTGTGTGTGTGTGTGTGTGTGTGTGTGTGTGTGTGTGTGGGTGTGTGCGTGTGTGTGTGCGTATGTGTGTGTGCATGTGCGCGTGCGTGCGTGCGCGCTCTGCGCTCTGCTTCATCGTAGTGATATTTAATTTTCTCCTTTATTGGAGTTCTTCGTCAAGCATATGTAGTTTGATAAAAAAAATTGAAGGTCACCCAGCCAGGTGTGCCAGAAGTAATCCAATTAATATTTACCTTCGCCACACTGAACACCTGAAAAAGTCACGTCTGGAGGAACACTTGTAGCACACGGGATCACTGATATCATAAAAAGGAAATAGAGACTGATGGAGGAATGACGAAGTAGTAGAACATAGAAAAAAAATCAAATATATCCAAAGCAAGCAAGAAAGGGAACAAAAGAGAACAGAAACACGCCAGGATTCTCAGCCGCTCAGCAAATTCCTGTCGTTGAAATATGACCAGATTTAGCAAGAACGTTTGCCTTTACTCTCCAAATGTTTCCATTCGGCTGCAAGAGTAACGCGTAGAGAGTGAGCGAGCGATATGGATGGAGAGTTTTTGTGAGTCTCCCTTAACCCAAGTACGACCTGCTGTCTATACCTGAGGCGGAGTTTTATCTTATGTTTTATTCTTTCCCGCGCGAGGAGGAGTTTGAGTTACTGACAGTGATGGGAGAGGAAACCCTTCTGCCTCCCCTTCTATATTGCCTTCCCTGTATTGGGTTTTGTATGTATGTATGTATGTATGTGTGTGTGTGTGTACGTGTGTGTGCATGAAAACAGTACTGCATTCTTTTGTTTTCCTCACAGGTATATAGTTAAAGGGATGCTGTTGTTGTTGTTGTTTGTTTGTTTGTGTGTGTTTGTTTGTTTGTGTGTGTTTGTTTGTGTGTGTTTGGTTACTCTGCGGAATAACAAGTTTTTTTTTCATTTTTTTTTATTTTTGTGTTTGTTTTGGATGTTTTAATAATTTGATCACACGTTTGGGCAGGGTAAGGGAAATGTTATTGTTGTTATCATCTTTATTACCACCACCACCACCACCACCACCACCACCACCACCACCACCACCACCACCACCACCACCACCACCACCACCACCCTCTTTAAAACCTTTCGAAAATAAGCCTTTAAGACAAGTTAATGGAGTCTTGGTGCCTCCAGAGTGTAAGTCTTGAACACACACACACACACACACACACACACACACACACACACACACACACACACACACACACACACACACACACACACACACACACACGAGCAACAAAAACACTTGTCCAAAGAGGAAACAATAAAGAATACGGTGAATGGTTAGACTTTAGTGATTGGTGCTTGCCTCTCCCAGACAGCCAATAGGGGGAGGGATGGAAAAAGAGGAAGGGGGGGGGGAAGCAAGGAAGGGACGGTGGTGGTATAATCAGTACCTAAATAGAGGCCTTGAATCCTACAGTGGGGGAAATTTAGGCGAGGTTCAGCGTGGAGTTGTCATTAGCTGGAGTAAGTGATGACTCTTGAGGGGAACGCGAGAGGTGATTACCAAATATAATCTTAAGTTTGGAACCACTTCGGACATTCACCTTGAGGGATGTGCAGCCAGTCACCTGATGTCCCCTTGCATCCTCCTCCTCCTCCTCCTCCTCCTCCTCCTCCTCCTCCTCCTCCTCCTCCTCCTCCTCCTCCTAATATTTATTTTTATCATCAATATTTATTTTTATCATCAATATTTATTTTTATCATCAATATTTATTTTTATCATCAATATTTATTTTTATCATTAATATTTATTTTTATCATCAATATTTATTTTTATCATCAATATTTATTTTTATCATTAATATTTATTTTTATCATTAATATTAATTTTTATCATTAATATTTATTTTTATCATTAATATTTATTTTTATCATTAATATTTATTTATTTTTATCATTATTATTTATTTTTATCATTAATATTTATTTTTATCATTAATATTTATTTTTATCATTAATATTTATTTTTATCATCAATATTTATTTTTATCATTAATATATATTTTTATCATTAATATATATTTTTATCATTAATATTTATTTTTATCATTAATATTTATTTTTATCATTAATATTTATTTTTATCATTAATATTTATTTTTATCATTAATATATATTTTTATCATTAATATATATTTTTATCATTAATATTTATTTTTATCATTAATATTATTTTTATCATTAATATTTATTTTTATCATTAATATTTATTTTTATCATTATATTTTTATCATATTTATTTTTATCATTAATATTTATTTTTATCATTAATATTTATTTTTATCATTAATATTTATTTTTATCATTAATATTTATTTTTATCATTAATATTTATTTTTATCATTAATATTTATTTTTATCATTAATATTTATTTTTATCATTAATATTTATTTTTATCATTAATATTTATTTTTATCATTAATATTTATTTTTATCATTAATATTTATTTTTATCATTAATATTTATTTTTATCATTAATATTTATTTTTATCATTAATATTTATTTTTATCATTAATATTTATTTTTATCATTAATATTTATTTTTATCATTAATATTTATTTTTATCATTAATATTTATTTTTATCATTAATATTTATTTTTATCATTAATATTTATTTTATCATTAATATTTATTTTTATCATTAATATTATTTTTATCATTAATATTTATTTTTATCATTAATATTTATTTTTATCATTAATATTTATTTTTATCATTAATATTTATTTTTATCATTAATATTATTTTTATCATTAATATTTATTTTTATCATTAATATTATTTTTATCATTAATATTATTTTTATCATTAATATTTATTTTTATCATTAATATTTATTTTTATCATTAATATTTATTTTTATCATTAATATTTATTTTTATCATTAATATTTATTTTTATCATTAATATTTATTTTTATCATTAATATTTATTTTTATCATTAATATTTATTTTTATCATTAATATTTATTTTTATCATTAATATTTATTTTTATCATTAATATTTATTTTTATCATTAATATTTATTTTTATCATTAATATTTATTTTTATCATTAATATTTATTTTTATCATTAATATTTATTTTTATCATTAATATTTATTTTTATCATTAATATTTATTTTTATCATTAATATTTATTTTTATCATTAATATTTATTTTTATCATTAATATTTATTTTTATCATTAATATTTATTTTTATCATTAATATTTATTTTTATCATTAATATTTATTTTTATCATTAATATTTATTTTTATCATTAATATTTATTTTTATCATTAATATTTATTTTTATCATTAATATTTATTTTTATCATTAATATTTATTTTTATCATTAATATTTATTTTTATCATTAATATTTATTTTTATCATTAATATTTATTTTTATCATTAATATTTATTTTTTATCATTATATTTATTTTATCATTAATATTTATTTTTATCATTAATATTTATTTTTATCATTAATATTTATTTTTATCATTAATATTTATTTTTATCATTAATATTTATTTTTATCATTAATATTTATTTTTATCATTAATATTTATTTTTATCATTAATATTTATTTTTATCATTAATATTTATTTTTATCATTAATATTTATTTTTATCATTAATATTTATTTTTATCATTAATATTTATTTTTATCATTAATATTTATTTTTATCATTAATATTATTTTTATCATTAATATTTATTTTTATCATTAATATTTATTTTTATCATTAATATTTATTTTTATCATTAATATTTATTTTTATCATTAATATTTATTTTTATCATTAATATTTATTTTTATCATTAATATTTATTTTTATCATTAATATTTATTTTTATCATTAATATTTATTTTTATCATTAATATTTATTTTTATCATTAATATTTATTTTTATCATTAATATTTATTTTTATCATTAATATTTATTTTTATCATTAATATTTATTTTTATCATTAATATTTATTTTTATCATTAATATTTATTTTTATCATTAATATTTATTTTTATCATTAATATTTATTTTTATCATTAATATTTATTTTTATCATTAATATTTATTTTTATCATTAATATTTATTTTTATCATTAATATTTATTTTTATCATTAATATTTATTTTTATCATTAATATTTATTTTTATCATTAATATTTATTTTTATCATTAATATTTATTTTTATCATTAATATTTATTTTTATCATTAATATTTATTTTTATCATTAATATTTATTTTTATCATTAATATTTATTTTTATCATTAATATTTATTTTTATCATTAATATATATTTTTATCATTAATATTTATTTTTATCATTAATATTTATTTTTATCATTAATATTTATTTTTATCATTAATATTTATTTTTATCATTAATATTTATTTTTATCATTAATATTTATTTTTATCATTAATATTTATTTTTATCATTAATATTTATTTTTATCATTAATATTTATTTTTATCATTAATATTTATTTTTATCATTAATATTTATTTTTATCATTAATATTTATTTTTATCATTAATATTTATTTTTATCATTAATATTTATTTTTATCATTAATATTTATTTTTATCATTAATATTTATTTTTATCATTAATATTTATTTTTATCATTAATATTTATTTTTATCATTAATATTTATTTTTATCATTAATATTTATTTTTATCATTAATATTTATTTTTATCATTAATATTTATTTTTATCATTAATATTTATTTTTATCATTAATATTTATTTTTATCATTAATATTTATTTTTATCATTAATATTTATTTTTATCATTAATATTTATTTTTATCATTAATATTTATTTTTATCATTAATATTTATTTTTATCATTAATATTTATTTTTATCATTAATATTTATTTTTATCATTAATATTTATTTTTATCATTAATATTTATTTTTATCATTAATATTTATTTTTATCATTAATATTTATTTTTATCATTAATATTTATTTTTATCATTAATATTTATTTTTATCATTAATATTTATTTTTATCATTAATATTTATTTTTATCATTATATTTATTTTTATCATTATATTTATTTTTATCATTAATATTTATTTTTATCATTAATATTTATTTTTATCATTAATATTTATTTTTATCATTAATATTTATTTTTATCATTAATATTTATTTTTATCATTAATATTTATTTTTATCATTAATATTTATATTTTTATCATTAATATTTATTTTTATCATTAATATTTATTTTTATCATTAATATTTATTTTTATCATTAATATTTATTTTTATCATTATTATTTATTTATATCATTAATATTTATTTTTATCATTAATATTTATTTTTATCATTAATATTTATTTTTATCATTAATATTTATTTTTACCACCGAAACGAAGGATGCGAGGGGATTTCATTGAAATGTTCAAGATAATCAAAGGATTCGATAATATCAATACAGAAGATTACATTACTGTTGATTGATCAAATATAACAAGAAGACATCATTCTTTTAAGATTACTGGTAAAAGATTCACATCAAACGAAGCCAAGCACTTCTTTTTCCATCGGATCGTTAACGTTTGGAACTCCCTGCCCGCCAATGTCGTCGACAGTAAAACAATTACTACGTTCAAAAATAGACTTGACAAATATTTAGAAGCCAATCCACAACTAAAATACTATCCGTTAACGTAGCAAACTTTGAGTAAGTTCATCCTGATGTACCTAACTTATGAAATGTCGATTCAAAAGACGTCGCTAGTGGCCTGACATCGCTTGCCAGGAAATAGTGGTAGCAGTAGTGGTAGTGACAGTCTGGTCTTGGTTGGCCTTCCTTTCCCTGCTAGCCATGGCTGGGTTTGATATTACAGTAATGATGAAAATAAGTCCAGATTCGTGTTCATTTTGACCCAAAACATTATTGTAGAAATTTTCATCACATTCTGAGGTGTGGAAAATTTTCACCAAATTTCCCAGGTGACACCCTTAGATTTTTTTCAAGAATTTACGTTTTTTGAAATAACTCGAAAAATATGAGGTTTACGGAAAAAAAAGTATATAATAGTAAAGATAGAGCATGAGACGCCCGTTCTTTTGAGCTATACAGAAATAAAATTGGACTATTGGTTATTGAGAAAATTATACATTTGTGTTTTTCACAAAACTTACACAAAACATTATTTTTTTCTTAAACGGTTCAATATATTTTAAATCTGATATGATATTTAGATAGAGCTCATCAAGCTTAATAAATTTGTATATAAACATTTAAACTGTAGGAGTAATAGTTTCATAGTAAAATGACAAAGAAGATTTCGACCTTAATTCTGGTGGCAAATTTCGGCCCAAAACTGAACAATGCATTTCCGTGACAGTAATGATAAAACTGAGTCCAGATTCCTGATCAACACAACCAAAACACAACCAAAACACAATAAAAACACACTTAGAATAACCTTCACGAGTTTTCAAAATATTAATAAGTTTCAAAATATTAATAAGTTTTCAAAATTTCCACCTATGCTAAGAGAAGCCTTTACCCTTACTATCCTGTATCCTTCACTCTAGACTAGATAGTGTACTCACAAACAGCCTCGTAAGGGCCAGCAGGCCTGTTGCTGTTTGTTCTTCCTATGTGTTCCTATGTGTTCCTATGTGTTCCTCCTCCTCCTCCTCCTCCTGCTTTTGTGGTGGTCTGGGTGTATGTTCTTGCAGTTGTGGTTGTTGCTGTTATCTCTCTCTGTCTGTGTCATCCTATTCTCTCTGTTTCTTGTTTGTTTCCTTGTCTTTTTCCTTCTTGTTATCTTGTTTTCCTTTTATTTGTTCTTCTCTTTCTGCTTGACTTCTTTGCGTACCTCCTCCTTTTCACACTAAGGCTGGAACAATGAGGCAACTGGAAACCGTGAAAGAAGCGTTAATCAATACGAAGACTCCCAGGAATGAAGCTGATTAAACATTCTCTCGTTACGCCATAACAACACAAACTATTATCACTATCATCACTACCATTCCTGTCACCACATCACTCATAGCTGCAGTCTTTCGCTCGGCATAAAAAAACAACAACAAACTAGATTCTGTCATTGGTATACTGGACATACTGATCCCCCCTGAGCTCTTGTCGCATTTCCCAGCCATTACAATATAGAAGCTTCTCTCTTATTTTCACGATCTCAAATAAAAGGGATATTATCATTGCCGAAGGTGATGCTGCAGACCAAGCAAGGAATCACTCCCATAATGTTACGGAGAGTGTGATGATATTCTACGTTGTTACCATTGAGATACTGAGTGTGTGTGTGTGTGTGTGTGTGTGTGTGTGTTAGAGGATGAAAGTGTGCAGTGTAAACGGTAAATAGAAAGGTCAATTGAGCAGTTAAGGAGCAAGTGGCATACACAAATATAAGAAAATTCATGTAGTATTAGATTCTCTCCCACTTGATGGGCACACAATACTCTTTTACTGAAAACTTACAGAACCGGAGAACCAGGCAAAGACTACCACCCGCACATAGATATCTTGCAGGCAGGTTATACTATGCTAGTACATCTGCCTTTACTGTGTGTTGGCGCGGCGGTGAAGAATCATATGTGTGTTGTATCTGGTGCTTGATGTGGTCCTCGGGGGGCAGGTGGAGTCTGGGGGATTAGGTTACTATTTTATTGTTTTAATGGAGATTGTGGAGTGTGTGGAGGCAGCGTGTGTGACTCAGGTGCCTTGGTTGTGTTTGTTGTTGTGAGTGTATGTCAGGGGAAGAGATGTCAAGTGTTGATTTGTTTGGCTTGTCTTGAGGCTTGTTTGGTGAGCCGTGTGTGGGTGGGTGGGTGGGTGGGTGTGTGTGTGTGTGTGTGTGATAAGTTGGTGAAGTTATATTATTTTGCGGCTTTGTTGTGTGTTGTGAGTTGTGTGTGGAGGTGTGTTGAGTGTTCTGTATTTTAAGCTTTGATATGTAACTCTATGTAACATGTAACGTGTGGTATACATACAGTTTTGTTTTATGTATTGATTGGAGATAACTGATGTTCGTGGTTTTGTACTTACTAACACTGTATTCATCTCTTTGTATTGTGCATCTTGTCAGTACTTACTTTCATCCTTACTATCCTACAATCCTACTAGTTTAGACCAGATAGTGTTGTCCATCATTAAGAGCCTCGTAGGGAAAACAGTTATGCTGCTTTTTGTTCTTCCTTTGTGTTCCTTTTGTGTTATTTTGTTCGTATTCTTAAAAGTTTGGAAAGATATAATGGCGGTCTTGTTAAACGTGATGCCTGATTTTTTGTTTTGTAGGATAATGTTAAATATTCTTGTTTGCCGTTTAAAGTTTGTATTATGTTCTAGTTTTGAGTATAGAATTATGTATGAGATTTTTTTTTATATATATGTACCAAGGTGTTGGTTCATATGTCTTCATGTCTGCGTGGAAGGAGAAAAGTTACTAACAAGCGAACACATTTTAATATTTTCACTCAATTCTGCGTTCACCATTAATTCGGACGAGCGATAAAGTTATGTTCTTTTTCTTTTTCTTCAGTTGAGTGTAGTAAATATTGTTCCAGTAGTGTTAGTTCATCTACATAACAGTCTTTTGGAAGCTTTTGTTGCCGGTTATGCATAGACAAAGGCATGAGGAGGCTGAGGTGAAATATTGTATCTGGGAAGAATAAATCAGTGTTGCGTTAAGTGTGTTCATATGTATCATGGGTTAAAATGCGGCGCACACACTTGGACGTGGTAAGGAAAGGGTTGGCATGTAGCGTGACTCAACTGCTTTACAATACTAGCTCAAGAAACACTATACTCCATGAATTAAAGCGTCAGGCAATGTAGTCGTGTCACTGAGTACGATGACAAAAAGACTCTTGTTTCCGGGTCATGCATTGTTTCTTTTAATATCTTTCTTATTATTTAGTTATTAATAGCTTCCTTAACAACATAAACAGCAACAATGATAACAATACAAGCACACACAAACACACACAATGATAAGAGTCAGTGGTGTGTGTGTGTGTGTGTGTGTGTGTGTGTGTGTGTGTGTGTGTGTGTGTGTGTGTGTGTGTGTGTGTTCTATTAGCGGTCTCCTACACGTCCCCAGTAACACTTCTCTGTACTGTATGACTTTCGTGTTCGTTTCTGCGTTGTACTTTTGTGACGGTGTTCAGCTTTGCGTCCCGTACAGGCGGCGGACGCACTCAGGTGAGGTAACAGGTGAGTGACAGGTGCAGCGGCCATAACGCAGGGCACTTCACCTGCACTCCGGCGGGCGAGTACACTAATAATAGGGTACATAATCACCCTTTAATGACACGACTATTAATGCCGAATCCTGCCAATTTCTCTCTCTCTCTCTCTCTCTCTCTCTCTCTCTCTCTCTCTCTCTCTCTCTCTCTCTCTCTCTCTCTCTCTCTCTCTCTCTCTCTCTCTCTCTCTCTTTCAAACACATGTGCTTACACCCATACAAATGGTAACGATGTGAGCTGTGTATGTGTGTGTGTGTTCGTGTGTGTGTGTGTGTGTGTGTGTGTGTGTGTGTGTGTGTGTGTGTGTGTGTGTGTGTGTGTGTGTGTGTGTGTGTGATGTGTGCATGTACTACTGCATGGTATCTCTATTTTAAAGAGAGTTTTAGTATATTGTCCGGTCACGTGATATTTAGTGAGCTGCATAAAAATAAAATATATATATTGTATCCGGCCCCGTTTGTTTGCTTGTATGTTTGATTGTTTGGTTGTTTTGTATCCTCCATGTGGGTGAATAATGAGAACTTAACAACAACACCATCACCACCACCACCACCACCATCACCACCACCACTACAGTTTCCTTAAATATAAATAATCCACAAACTACACGAGCCAACTATGCATCATTATATTATCAAACAAAAAGTTGCTCTGAGCCTCCTCCACCTGGATGCTTGTGTGTGGTTTTTTTTATTACTTGAGTTAAACTTGAGTCAGCGTATTGTTAGCTGGCTTCCCCTTCTCCCTTTAAGCCGTGTTCGTGGTGCATGAGGGAGGGAGGAGCCGTAACACAACGCCGTGCCGGATACCTCATCTTCATCCCTCACACTGCCATCGTCTTGGTCACGGTTATATCTCGGCATTAAAACATTACCAACAAAAGACTCTCCTCCGCGGATTATGATGCTGGCAAATGCTCGTTAAGCCTCAGCAAACACAGCACAAAGCGTCCCGGCGTGTTGTCCCGCTGTGAGGGTGAGCTGCTCGCTGCTTCCTGGAACAGTTGTAGGCGTATTGTACTGCAGTAGTCAAGGATTCACTCACTACCCATAAGGATCAGCGTCGTTAGCTTTACTCTTCAGATGGATACTGGGTTACCGTGTGGGTTTCGTGTAAGTTTGCGATGGAAGGTTCCGTCAGATCGGCGTGGGATTCTTGTGTTCTCACTCTCCCACGCGCGTTCTGCAGCGAGGGTTCAAGGTCATAATAACAGCTGTGTATACTTTGAAATATGAAAACGCTATGTTGACTATTCATTCCGGAAACCATTAACGACAGCGGAACGGACAGGGAAATATATTATAGAAATGTGTCCTTTAAATTACGTACCCCGGTTGTTTTTGCCGCTATTCCTGCAACACAGAATGGTCGGGGAGGAATAGCCCCGAGGGTCGCTTTATTGTTTTATTTCCACACATACATCTGAACGCTCTTAACACTATTGACAGGAGGACAGGCACAGGGGTAATGCGTCACTCTGATGTACTGTCGCTCGCAGGCTGTCTGTCAGTGCTGGACATTCAGGAAACAGCAATAGTTCCCTGAGCCAACGTTTCCCTCTGATATGTTTTATTACAATGCCTCCAGGAATGATCCATGATAATTTCAAGGTCATTGGTAAGGTGGTTCCTCCGTATATGTTTTGTCCCTTGCTGTTAGTAGGTCGTTTATAAACATTGTCCAAAGCTAGCTGTGTGTTATTATGTAAAATAGTTGTGGAGTTTGCATTTGCACTTTTTGCTCCTTTTCACTACTTGGTAAGTGACAAAGTTTTCTCTCGCGTGAGGCTGAGGCTTGTGTCCTTTTGTTTGACACATTCATTACGGCTGAGAGAGAGAGAGAGAGAGAGAGAGAGAGAGAGAGAGAGAGAGAGGGAGAGAGGGAGAGAGGGAGAGAGAAAGAGAGCAACAAACAAACAGTCAAACAAACAAACAGACAGGTAATCCCTACATCCATACATTCCTTATACCAACAGACACACACATCCTGACATAATCCCTCGCTGATCAGGCTTACCTATCACCTCACCTGCCCGCCACGATGAAAACCAATACTTTCCTCTCACGCTGAATTGCTCTCCTGTGACTCCAGCATTATTCAAGCTGGAGGTGTTGAAGAAGGAGGTTGCCCACGCACCGCCAACTATTGCCTCGAGAGGTTGTTGTATTGTAGCTATTATTACAGGGCGATTAGGTAGAGACTGGTGGTGGTTGATGTGATTTGTGATCCTTTGTTAATGTTTGAAGTGAGGTCAGCAAACTGTGGTTCATGTGTGTGGAAGGTCAATTATAACAGCTGGCTCTTCATGGTGTTACGCGTTTGTTCCTGTTCCGTGATGCTGTGTTTTGTGATTCACCTCCAAGATAAAAGAGAGAGAGAGAAAAAAAAAATGCTGCTATTTGCATTTCAAAGCGATGCAAGTCAAGTGTAAGAAAAAAAAAGTTTATGTAGCAGCGTCAGGAAATATTGTTTTTCTTGACACAAATACATGAAGTTAGTTTGTGAATTTGGATGTAAAATATAAGAAAAATGAACGAGTCTTGTGTTCCGTGGAGGCCATCGTGAGGCAAGAGGCGTTAACGGTAGTGAAGGGAGGTGCTGCCAGGACAAGGTATATCCCTCTCACTCTCTCGGGGCAAGGCGAGGGACACGAGGCGGATGGGGGAGGAGGGGGAAGGGAGAGGAGGAGGAGGAGAGAGAATTGAGGCCCTCCAATATATTCCAAGTAATGGATATTCCTGGTTCCGCCGCTTGCATATTCCCACATCCCAACGATAAGACGAGGGATAAGTCACTCTATTTGTCGAGGTTTTGAGGTTCCTAAATGGCTGATTCGTTTGAGTTATATAAA
>JAPQNM010000012.1:5263871-5283871 GCA_029783475.1 Metacarcinus magister | reverse complement strand
GTGGGGTGAATATTGAGGGGGGGTGAGGGAAGGAGAGGAGAGGAGAGGAGAGGAGAGGGTGAGATAAAGACGAGGTGTGAGGACGAACAATAATGTGTGTGTGTGTGTGTGTGTGTGTGTGTGTGTGTGTGTGTGTGTGTGTGTGTGTGTGTGTGTGTGTGTGTGTGTGTGTGGGGCGTTAGCATTAAAATAAATAAGATAAAGTAAAATAAAACTAGAAAGAGACGGCGGACAAGGAGGAGGAGGAGGAGGAAGAGGAGGAGGAGGAGGAGGAGGAGGAGGAGGAGGAGGAGGAGGAGGAGGAGGAGGAGGAGGAGGAGGAGGAGGAGGAGGAGGAGGAGGAGGAGGAGAAAGAGAAAGATAAAGAGAAAGAGAAAGAGAAAGAAAGTGGAGGAGGAGGAGGAGGAGGAGGAGGAGGAGGGTGTCATCAAGGGAAGGAGGCAAATGACAGGTTGAAGTGGGTTAGCGTCTGAGAAGAGAATGGAAGAGGAAGCGGAAGAGGGGATAGAACAAGAAGAGGTCATTAAGAGAGGAGACAAGTGACGAGATGAAGAGGATGAGAACAGGAAATACGGAAAGGGGAGAAAGACAGCGCAAGAAAAAGAAAGTCGGTGATGATAATGATGATGAAGAAGAAGAAAAGGAGAGCAGGAAGCCGAGGATCACAAAGTCATGAGGAGGAGTCGACAAGTGACGGGAGGAGGAGGAGAGGAAGAGGGAGAGAGAGGGAAAGAGAGAGAGAGTGAGAGAGAGACATAGAGAGATAGGCACGAGTAATAGCAGTAGGAGGCGCTCGGGACCTGTTTCAGACGCGGCAGGAGCATTATCCAGACGGAGGAGCAGACTTGGAGGCGACGAGTCAAGAGTTAAGGCGATGAGGAGGAGGAGGAGGAGAGGCCAAAAAAATAGAGAAGGAAGAGGAAGACAAGGAGGAGAGAAGAGTCATCAATAGCGGGGTGCCTCAAGGACAAGGACAGTTATTGTAAACACGAGGTGACAGGTGTTTAGAGGGGGCGGGGTAATTGACGAGGGAAGGTACAGGTGTTCGTCTCTCTCAGTCCCCCTTTTACCTGGCTAATGATTCGTCTTACCTTTACACACCTTGACAACGTTATGTCCGATGCCTTTATCTTCCTCCTTCCTTTGTTTTGTTGAGTGTTAATTTGGTTGTGAATTTTATGGTTGTTTATTTATTTATTTATTTTTATTGTTGGGTGTTTGTTGTGGTGTTTTGTGTTTGATGAAGGCAAGGTGTTTGGTGTGACCTTGTGCGTGACCTTCGACAGTCAAAGGGTTAAAGTTTGAAATAAAAAAAAAAGTGTATATTCTTAATGTATGTTGTATATCTTCATTTTATATCTACAATTTATTCAGCACTACGTTGGTATAGTTTATTGTATCGTCTAATGTGTAGCTTGCAAGAGACTAACTGTTACGGTAGTTTTCAATATATTCCCGCGTGACACCTGAATACAACTTGTGTGAAAAATGTGAAGGTTGAAAATGTAAAATAACACAGAAAAGTCTTGCGTGTTCCTGATGTGAATGTATTATTTCCGTGGCAGTTACAGGTGTGTTAATATTCCTTCTACCTGCCATCACACCTGCTGATTGTAAATAATGATGTGCGGACTGTCTATCTAATTATTACAACACAATGAAGTATGAGTCTTATGGAGGATGTACTTAACCTAACCTAACCTAACCTAACCTAACCTAACCTAACCTAACCTAACCTAACCTAACCTTACCTTACCTAACCTTACCTAACCTAACCTTACCTAACCTTACCTAACCTAACCTTACCTAACCTTACCTAACCTAACCTAGCCTAACCTAACCTAACCTTACCTAACCTTACCTAACCTAACCTAACCTAACCTAACCTAACCTAACCTAACCTAACCTAACCTTACCTAACCTTACCTAACCTAACCTAACCTAACCTAACCTAACCTAACCTAACCTAACCTAACCTAACCTAACCTAATTCATTCCTCATACTCAGCTTGACCATTGTTCCTCATTTGCTCACCTTGAGGATAAAGTAAATATAAGTTCGTGTTCAGCTACAATCCCTTAACCTGTGACCGCGTGGCAGGAGCGTGACAGCACTCACAAGGCAGCGAGTCTGGTGTGTGTTTAATATATTATTCAATTATATTCTTTACAGGGGCTGAATGTCATTTTTCCACGTTCTCTTTTCCACCCATTGACTTGCCTTCCCTTGTGTGAAATAATGTATATACTGGAGAATTATTTTTATTTTTTACTTGTTTCCGTGAATGTAATAGTGTTTGGTAAGGTATGCAGGCGTGGGACGGGTGGGGGTTACCTGTGAATAGTAGAGTGTGTCTGCCAGGTGTGTTTACCCTTGAGTGCTGTAAATCACCGAAGCGCGCGTGCACACACACACACACACACACACACACACACACACACACACACACACACACACACACGCACACACACGCACACACGCACACACATACACGCACACACATACACGCACACACGCACACACACACACACACACACACACACACACACACACACACACACACACACACACACATAAAGAGAGAGAGAGAGAGAGAGAGAGAGAGAGAGAGAGAGAGAGAGAGAGAGAGAGAGAGAGAGAGAGAGAGAGAGAGAGAGAGAGAGAGAGAGAGAGAGCCAAAGCGAGCGAGAGCGCAAGAGAGAGAGAGAGAGAGAGAGAGAGAGAGAGAGAGAGAGAGAGAGAGAGAGAGAGAGAGAGAGAGAGAGAGAGAGAGAGAGAGAGAGAGAGAGAGAGTCATTTTCCGGTTCTAAATACATAACAATGACGGAAAAAAATGAGTGTGTCAGTAGTCGTTGAACCTCTGTGTGTGTATATGTGTATATTTATGTGTGTGTGTGTGAATGTGTGTTTATGTGTGTGTATGTGTCTGTTTGAAATACACACCTGATTAAGAGATCAATGGTTGGCGTGTTGACTGAAGGACATCAAACGTCTGGTCTGGAGGCAGGTGACGAGAGGCCAGGTAGGAAACGGACAGTCAGGCGAACAGGTGAAGGGAGAGGCGGTGAAGGGTGAGGAGGTGGTGAGGTGAGACCGTCATCGAGAGAGAGAGAGAGAGAGAGAGAGAGAGAGAGAGAGAGAGAGAGAGAGAGAGAGAGAGAGAGAGAGAGAGAGAGAGAGAGAGAGAGAGAGATAATAAAATAACACACTCAAAAGTAAACATAACATACACACTCAAAAAACAGCAACAAAGGAAACATTACTAGATGAACTAACAAATAGCAAGGCATTTGTAAATAGATATTCACAGTTTTCTCTCATTGGTCGTTTTTTTGACATTTTTATTTGGGAACAATTTGGTAATTATGTCACGGTATGTAATTACTTGCCTCTGAACTCTAAATGGATGGTAAGGGGAAAGTATTTTTAATTAGAAACTTGTTTATGCTGTGAGGGGATAAAAAAAGAAAGGGAGTTAAAACAGAGGAAAGTATTTAATTTTTAAGTTTGATCGAAAAAAAAATATGACTTGTGCTGTCAATTGGTGCCAACAAACTGTGGCTGGAGAGGAATGATAAAAAAAATGGTGTAGTAAAAAAAGTCTGCGTATTGCTATTCACAAATTAGAATTGTAGTATGACGAGGCTCCAACGAGGGGTAGTTACACACACACACACACACACACACACACACACACACACACACACACACACACACACACACACACACACACACACACACGGAAATAATAGATGTTTTTACAGAAAGTTTATAATGGTAAAATCGGTGCTGGACGGTCACTCATTCTGCAGGTGACACGCCACGCCACGTCCACACCTGCGACCCTTAACGTGTTTGCTTATAATTTGCACACTCCCTTGTACACAGGCAGGCACGGAAAGGGGGGGGAAGGGAGAGGAGGTAAATGTTTCTTTGATCTCTAGGAAAAAAGAACATGTCATTTAAATTCCTGTATGAATACTTTAGACCAAAAAAATGTGGTGTACATGTTACTAACTTTTTAATTTTGAGGTCCATTGAGGTGCCAGGCATCACTGACCCACGAACTGAAATTGGCCAAGTCCGAAACAGCTGAATTCCCTCCCAATTGGTCCCCGTAATTAAAATACCGGAATGGTGGGGGTGGGAGGGAGAGTGGGGTCAGGGCATTGGGAGGGGAGTAGGGTTGGAGAGTGGAGATGTCAGCCCACAAACTTGTTCATATTTTTTTTCAAACACCACCATTCCTTTTTGTGAACATTAGTGAGGCTTTGGAAAATACCTCGCTGAAAATTAACATGTTTAGAGGAGAATAGGTTTTACAGTTTTGTGAATGGAACAGCGGCTGGATCTGGTGGGGATGACGGAGTAATTAGCGAATTCTGTTAATTGGGTGTGAAAGGAAGGTAATTGGAGGGTGAAGGGGGGTGATGGGGGGGTGAGGGGAGGGTTCCAACGGGGCCTTATTGGGGAGAAGGTATTTGTTGAACGCTAGGCTGATGCTCAATTGTTTTACTGATGACTCTAATGAAGATATGGAGGAAGGAGGAGAGGGGGAGAAAAGGTCTTGAGAATGTTTGGTGGATTTGTATGGTGTGGTGTGGTGTGGTGTGGTGTGGTGTGGTGTGGTGGTGTGTGCCTCGCTTTGAAGAATGTGTGGCTCCTGGATACTAAGTGGTGGTGTTTGGTGTGTGTTTTGTGTGCTCTCTTACACCTTCTATGATGCGTTGGTATCCTGTCATTCCTTTCTTTGCATAATAATGACAACAACAGTGATAATGATACTGATGATGATGATAATGTTACTACTACTACTACTACTACTACTACTACTACTACTACTACTACTACTACTACTACTACTACTACTGTCCTTACCATTACCATTGCTTCGAAGAACACACCCTGAACGATAATTATGATAGATATGTATTATCAATCAACGTAATGAAAATTCCTCAAAATACGGAAACTGCTGTTGATTGATGGATAAGGTGCCGTGAGGGTGATGGTAATGTGTGTGTGTGTGTGTGTGTGTGTGTGTGTGTGTGTGTGTGTGTGTGTGTGTGTGTGTGTGTGTGTGTGTGTGCGTGTGTGTGTGTGTGTGTTAGAGGGTGGAAGATACTGGTGGAGGGAGACAGCAAGACAATAAAGATAGTGCAAATGGGTCCTTTTTCTGCGGTGATAAGTAGTAGTAATAGTGAATTTATGGCCCATTGTAGTGAAGTGCAGTATTGTGTTGTGGTGAAATGTGGTGGTGATGAGCGGTGGTGAGGGCGGGGTGGGAAGGTACAGCTGTGTGGTGGTGAAGGATGGTGGTGGCATTGGTAGTAAGCTGCGACTGTCTAGAGGAGGAGGAGGAGGAGGAGGAGGAAGGGTAGAGGAGGAGGAGGGGGAGGAGGGAGGAAGAAGGGTAGAGGAGGAGGAGAAGAAGGAGTAGGAAGGGTAGAGGAAGAGGATGAGGAGTAGGAGTAGGAGCCATAATGGTCGTCTCTAGCATGAGAATATGAGTGTGTTGTGGCTGCGTTGTTTTCAGAATTGTAATGTTTATAACGCCCATATTTCATGTCGGTGGATGGTCTGCAAAAATATAGAGAGATCGGGAGTAATATGGCGTCGGTATAAATCATGCAAGGAGAGATGGAGAGAGGGGGAAATAAATAACAATAAAAATGGATGTGTTTAAAATATGCATATTAATTTCCATCGTGTCAAGAATATTAATAATTTTACGTTCAATCACATTTTTCTTTTTTTTTCTAATCCATATTTTTTTTCTTCATAGTTGGCTATTTCTGTTGTGTCTGTTTTTATTTGGTTTGACTTAAAAAAAATAAATAGTGGGCGTAAGATTACGTCTAACATCCATTTAGTCAGTAATAAAAATGCTGTTTTGTTTGATTTTATTGTTACGAATATTGTTACGAAATTATTCCAGACGGTACTGTTTTATAATGAAATGTAAAGTGTCCGATTTTCATTCTTCTTTTAATATCTAGAATGGCTTGTTGAATAATATATAAATGTATGTGAAATGTTATACACAAGCAACAGGGCGTGGCACCGTGCGTGGAGGATGACGTACGAGGGAGGAAGGGAGGAAAGGAGAGGGAAGAGGGGAGGAGGAGGGAAGGACAGGAGTAAAAAAAAGCAGAAAAATATGGTTGGGAAAGGTAGATGGAGAAGGAGAAGAAATAGGGAGGAGAAGAGAAAGGGGAAGAGTTAGATAAAGAGAAATAAGAAGGGATAGAGAGGGAGAAAAATAGGAGAATGAATAAGAGGAAGGGCAGGGGGAGAGGCTGGGAAGAGGAGAGAGGAGAAGAAGAGATAAGAAGGGGTGAGGGGAGAGGCAGTACAATGGCTAGGATGTGAGGGTGCGAGGTAAGGGGAGGCGAGGGGAAGGCGAGGGAAGTGAAACATGATAGTGCCTGGCTTGCCTCCAAGTGGTGCCAGGCAACCACCAAGTGTCGCGTGCCCTCCACCCACACCCTGTCTTACCCTCCTCCCCCACCACCCACTGCCCCCAACCCTTACCCTCTATCCCCCACCAGCCACACCCTAGACTTCCCCACCTCCTCGCCAACGTGATGAACGAGCTGCATGACCGACGAGAGGTTAAATAAATGCTCGTGTTGAAGGGTGTGTCTGGCGTGTGTTGTGAGCGTGGTGGGTAAGAGTGAGGTGCTTGTCTGGCTGCCTGACTGCCTTGCCCTTCATGCCTGGTAGTGATGCGAAGCTGGAACACTGCAGGGCACGTATGATTGTGTTTCCCTGGCATGGAGGGGACAAAAAACGCACTACCAATAACAGGAAAACAGAACGTATTCCCTCCCAGTATCCGTAACTCAACAAAACTCTTACAAAAAACACTCCTTCCTAGTAACTGGAATGCAACACACACTCCATCTTAGTAACTGGAACACAGCACACACACTCTATCCCAGTAACCACACACCACACACCCACATCCACACCCTCCCACCACCGGAACGCACTTTTCTCCATTCCCACAGCGCAAAATTCTCCTCCTCCCTCCCATGAGTCACCTCGTTCCGGCAGTACTGAAGAGGAAGGACCACACTCCACTCGGCTGTGTCTCCTTCCTCTCCTCTCCAGGGGCGCAAGGGAGATAAAAGACACGTATAATGAGACCTGAGGAGAGCCGGAAGGACGGTAACAAGGTAACAAGTTGGCTCACAGTGGTACTTTGAGGTCGTTTCAGTAAGGGAGGGGAAGGGAGTAAGGGGTGAAGAGGGGAAAAGGAAAGGCTGTCAACATACCCTTTGATGCAACTCTTTTCCCCTTTAAGAGTTCAATCCGTTGTTATTTGATGTTGAATGGCGAGCTGAGTGACTGAGGGAGAAGAGGGAAGGAGAAGGAGGGAGGGAGGGAGGGAGGGGGGAAGAGGGAGGAGAGATTGAATTACGCAATAGGATAATAGGAGGAGGAAGAGGGTATAATATAACTTTTAAGTCGAATAGAAAATGACGTGAAAACGGAGACCAAAGTAGGTTGTTCGGAACACGTTAGGCAAGAGTATTACTTGACTTTGTGCTTGACTGCTTGGGGTGATGGCGGCCTCACAGGAAGAAAGAAAGGATGCAGCCAAATAACCTTTCTATCCAGCCTCCCCTCCTCTCCCCGCCGCCCCCCCACCTCCTTCTCCTCATTCCTTTTCTTCTCTTCCTCATTCTCCTCGCTGTTGTCCTTTATCGTTGGCCTTTTCTTTGTCCTTGTCCTTACCCTTGTCGCCTCCTCCTCCTCCTCCTCCTCCTCCACTGTCACAATCACCATCACCTGGATCCTCCAATCGACATTTTCCTGTCACACACTCACACACACACACACACACACACACACACACACACACACACACACACACACACACACACACACACACACACACACACACACACACACACACACACACACACACACACACACATACACACATACAATGCTTCACTCCCCTTACCCTCCCATGCTGCTCCCAGTGGCCTTAAGTCCTTTCCTGCTTTTCCCTTCTCTTCCTCATCCCTGTTTTCCCCATGCCTTGCTTCTGTTCATTCCCGTGCCACACTCACTGACAGACCACCACACACCCATTCCCTCAGCGCACCACTGAAATTACACCTCATAACTCTCCCCTCATATACTCGTTTCGGTACGGTGAGGGGAAGGTAAAGGGGTGAGGGAGGAAGCAGTGTCTTTTTCACCCGTCATGCGTGTTCTTCCTGTGTTCTGTTTGCTTGCGGTAACGGGGCATGAAGGCCGCAAGCAGATCAATGCCCGCACGGTCGGCTGGCTTGGTAGTGGAAAGTGCGGCGAGTTGTTGGCGGAAATGAAAAAATCCTTTGCCTTGAATATTGTGCAAGTCAGGTTCGAGCCTCCAGCCGCTGCTCATGTGGACGCCTCTCGTGTGTTGTATATTCATAAACACGTGCTTGAATGCCGGTGTAAGTAATCATATACTGCATGCACAAAGGCAGATACACACACACACGCACACGCACACACGCACACACGCATTCCTGCCTGGTAACTTTGTATGCATGCACGCACACACACCAACACACACCAACAAACAAGCTTAATAACACTAAATATTAATTTTCTTCCTGAGAGAGAGAGAGAGAGAGAGAGAGAGAGAGAGAGAGAGAGAGAGAGAGAGAGAGAGAGAGAGAGAGAGAGAGAGAGAGAGAGAAAGAGAGACAGAGACTGGCAGGTGGAATATTGCCTGTTATCTCTTCGTAAAAGCTAACTATATTTCCTTCAAATTATAACTTCATATCTCTCCCCTCGGATAAAAAAATCTAATTAAGAAAGATTTATTGTGGAATAGGAGAGTTACCGCCAAAATATGACTGGAACGAGAAATGATGAGGATTGGTAATTTTCCTTCAAATATTCGCAGAAAATGGAAAGAGGATGGATATCATGAAGCGATATGAGGCCTTTGGGAAACGTGCTAAAAATCTGTACATATATGAACTTTTTGTTATATATATACGTTTTTTTTCATTAAATGTTGACACTATTTTCAGTTTTCATCGAATTTCCTGATCCCTTACGCCCCTCCCCCGCATACCCCTCCCTCCCGTCTTCCCCCAAATGTACATAACTATATATGAATGTGACATATATACATATAAAAAAAGAGAGTATCACATGTAATGAAATAATGGTATTAATTGGATGAAGTGTTTAGATAAAAAAAAGAGAAACAAAAAAGCTTAATTGAAAACAGACGGGTCATATGGAACTTGCTTTTCTATTAATGTTTTACAGATGACAAACTAATTCTGCAACAATGATGGAAATTTATGTTTTGTTTTGTTGCAATTCACATATACATTTACATAGTGTAGTTTACTTGCTACATATTGTCCTGTACTGCAACATAAAACAAATATATAAGTAAATAAATTTGATGAGCGTACATAAAAATTATTCATGGTACCTTTTATTTACTCTCAATACTTCAAATCGATAGAGAGAGAGATCATGTTTATTTGTATTCAACTCGATATAAATCAATGAAATGTGAATAGATATCATTATAAATCATCATTACATTAGTCAACAGAAAATATAGGAAACAATTGATAGACAAATGAGTTAAAAGATAGATAAGTAGATAGATACATTCATAAAAAAAATAGTAAAATCAGAAAATAAGTTCATGCGTATATAGATACAGTTTCAACAATAAAAAAAACAACCTGACAATTGAACTTTTTTTTATATTGTTCTCACGTACGTTGTTAGTTATGAGTTGATGAGCTCACTAGATGATTCAGGGAAATGTTAAAACAGGAATCAGTCAGTTCCAGGAATACCAACAACACCAACAAGGATAATAATGATAATAATAATAATAATAATAATGATAATAATGATAATAATAGTTCTGCCGCCCACGTTCCATTTCCGCAGACTCATTTCTTTTCCTAAAACTGCGTGTCATAAAAACTCACACCTGCGTGGGAACACCTGGAGGGCATTATTCTCACACTTTGATGTACGTGCAAGAAAAATTCACATTCATATCGAGAATTAATAGAAAGGGATTACGTCCTAAGGTTTTATCCTCGTCCTCCTCCTTCCTCTCCTCCTCCTCCTCCTCCTCCTCCTCCTCCTCCTCCTCTCCTCATCCTCCTGTGTGTAGTGATTACTCCTTCACCATTCTTTCTCCTTCCGCTTGCACTCCCTTCCTCGCTCCCGTCCTGTTCAGTTATAAATGTGGAATAAAATCTCCGGTTCATATCAGCCATGTTTCAATACGTTGTTCCATCCGTGTGTGCGTGTGTGTGTGTGTGTGTGTGTGTGTGTGTGTGTGTGTGTGTGTGTGTGTGTGTGTGTGTGTGTGTTTGGTGCATGCAATCACGTGTCCTTTTGGATCCATGTATGCGATGGCCATCATTATACATTTTTGGGAGTAATTTTGGGGAGTAATTTTCGATGAGATTCGGGATAACCTACATGCGGGCGAGGGAAAAAAAAACAAACATTGGGTTGTATATTGGATTTTGTATTGAGTTTCGAAAAGTAATTCAATTATAGCGCATGTGATTTACATTGGCCATATATGTATTTTGATGTGATTCTTTTATTATGTATTTTGTCTATAGAAGGTATGCATGAGGTGTGTTAGTTTGGATTTAGTTCTGTTAATAGGTTTCGGACACACTTTGGAGGGAGGAGGAAAGAGGGAGAGAAGACCTATGGGTGGTTAAAAAGGGAGGAAAGAGGAATGCGTAGATCTTAAAGAGGGTGATGGGGGAGGAGGGCGAGGAGTGATAGGTGGAATCGGGGGAAGGGAGAGACAGGTGGGATGGTTATTTCACTTTGTATTCTTGTATGTGTTTTGGGGTAAAGGTTAAAGGGATGAAATTATGTACCTTTCCCTGTGTGTGTGTGTGTGTATGTGTGTGTGTGTGTGTGTATGTAACAAAAAAATAATCGCATCATGAGACTCACGGGAAATTTCAACGTGCACATGCATTAGTAAGTTGTATGAAGTTATGGGTGATTATGTTTGCGTTGCTCCTCCTTTGGGATGTCTGTCCGTCACGCGGCAGGAATTGTGGCGTCTCGAAGCAAAGGATTATAGCTCTGTTTCAGTGCGGACAGGATTGAATAGATTAGTTTTGCTGCTGGAATAATCTTGTCGTGCTGTGTTTTATTCCTCTGCATGAAGGAGTCTCGGCACAAGTCATGCATTTGTAACATTCAGAGCCATGTGTGTCTGAGTGTTTTTCTTGACTCTCGAAGGCTGGGTAATATATCATGCATGCGTGTGTGTGTGTGTGTGTGTGTGTGTGTGTGTGTGTGTGTGTGTGTGTGTGTGTGTGTGTGTGTGTGTGTTTGGATATATTTTGCCTCTTAAATCCTTGTATCGTGCATATGCTATTTCACGTGTCGAAAATTTTGTATCCTGTATTTTTCATGTGTTTTAGTGAGGAAGGAGAAGCAAGTTTACTCTCCCTCCACCTCTCGTAACTTTACTCCTATGCCCTTTCTCCAATTCTCTCTCCCTCTTTTCCCATCTCCCATGTCCTCTCCTCTCACATTATTCTTCCTATTCTCCCTCCCTCCTATACTCCCTATGCTCACTCACCGTCCTTCCCACGTCCACTCACTCCTCCCTTCCATCCCTAACTCCCTCGCCACACAACTCAGGCTGCCACTCCATTTTTCCCAGCCGAGTGAAGGGAGGGAAAAGTACTACCCAGGAAACACTTGCTCGGGAAAAATACAGCCTCTCGTTCGTACGTCAGGGTGTAAACAACATTAAACAACACTTACAATTGTCCAAGTTCAAACATAAAGTACAGGCGGTGACTCTGCGTAACCGTGTGTGTGTGTGTGTGTGTGTGTGTGTGTGTGTGTGTGTGTGTGTGTGTGTGTGTGTGTGTGTGTGTGTGTGTGTGTGTGTGTGTGTGTGTGGAGAACAAAATGACGGCTGGTTGGATCCCAAAAGCTTTACGATATAGTAGATAAAACTTCATCGAATTTACGGGAAGTTAAGATGCGTCAGGGCGAAGCGAGGCGAGGCGAGGCGAGGCGAGGCGACGGTCGGAGTGCTCTCAAAACTTTTCCTCCATATTGTTGATGTTGTTGTTTTTGTTGTTGTTATGGGTGAAGGATGGAGGAAAGGGTAGAAGTGACGGGACCTTTTGTTACCGGGGTCTGGGTAGCTATTTTGTTATTTCTTTTATTGTGTTTTTTTTTTTCTCCCTCTCTCTTATGTATTTTCACAAGTTTTCTTTGAAGGGTCCTTGTGTGATCCTGTGTGGCAGTAGTCCCCCGCCTGACGCCCGGATATTGGATACTTTACCGTTACCGGAGTGCTGTTGGTTCCAGTCGCAGGGGAAGAAAATTGCTCTTTGATTGGGAGTCGTTCTTTCAGCGGGTTATGGAAATGACCACTTATAAAGGTTACAGAATCCATGCCATTGCCCAGGACTCAAACTTTACTAGTAATATACGTAAAAAAATATTCTTGCTTTATGAAATTGTGGGAATGTCAGGAATGGTTTAATATTGAATATGAGTACTTGATAACCTTGTAATATAATGTCGTTACTTGGGATTGCTTCTTTGGACGTAAAACTTTTATGAATTTTTTTATTGCTGTGATATTACATTATAAGCTGCTGACTGTTTGAAAATATACTTATTGTGATCCTTGGTTCCCGCACTCTTTTTAACAACCAAGTATTTTATTTATGAATACGAAATCAAGGTTTTGGACAAAAAGTAGTGATTATATATGTAATGACTGGAAATGTGAGTTTGAAAATTTTCCTTGCATGAAATAATATAATGCATTCATTAAATTGACCGTTGATCCTGTGCGGTTCATGATGCCAGTCATAATAGGTTTTATGATTGAGTTCACAACGATTGACTGACTTGCTGTGAAATTGTACAATATATATATATATATATATATATATATATATATATATATATGTATATATATATATGTATATATATATATATATATATATATATATATATATATGTATATATATATATATATATATATATATATATATATATATATATATGTATATATATATATATATATATATATATATATATATATATATATATATATATATATATATATATATATATATGCATATACGTATGAATCTAAATGTCTTTACTTTTTAGAAATAACACCTTATTTATTCAGTGAATTATATTTCACTTATAAATTCCATGAATTGTTTGTAATGTTTTCACTTTTTTTCAATATATTATTCTAGTTTATAATTTAGACAATAAAACTTCAATTCTTTACCAAGAAATAAATTTAAACGCAAACATTTACTCAAACATTAAAGCTGCAATAATACCTAATTTTAGGAATATTGCCTCAGTTCATTCCAATGTTATGAAGGTGAACCACCAGTGACGTGGACTGTTATACCTACGTGTTGATGTGGAACACTTACATTTCTAATATTAATATCAAACGATACACTTGACGAAACATCTGAAGATAAAATTCATGAACACCAAGACAAGGATGATGCTTGGATCAGCCTTTCCTTTACACTAATGAAGGAGAAACACCACCACCTTCACCTTCATCTTCACATACTTTGCATCTTCATGGCTGCCTTGCATCACTTAGCCAACCTGTGACAACTTTCTATTTATCTCTCTCCAATGTTCTATTGTATTGCTTTGAAGGGATGCAAAGGTCATCGAATTGAATGTTGATAGCTCGCATATGTGTTGGTGATTAATGGACTCAGATTTCCCGGAAGGCTTGGATGACAGCCTGGTGGTGGATAAGAGGAGTTCATAACGCATGTCTGAAGGGTTGGTTGATCCTTGATGTGAATTGACAGCTGTTTGTTATCTGTGTGCCATTGAGTTTGTTGTTAGTGTTGTTGACAGCGGCACAAAACTCACATCTGATAATTTAATGTCTGTAGTCTTCGTTTCTGCTGTAACATCTGTAGGAATACATAGAAGAGCCAACAGCCCATTCCACGTGTGAGGCTTGACAAAAGGAATCCCACCACCAATTTTGGCGCCAATCATTCCACCCTTCAACTCGCGTCAAACAAATGGATATATGTCAAGGTTACAGAGGCAGGGAAGCAGGTCATTGAATTATTGAAGCCCCGCACTGAGTCAGATTAAGGTGAATTACTTACCTGTGGTCGGTTCATTAAGTCTTCCTGTTGTGATTTCTCTAAGTCGACTTGAAGGAAGTTAATCAGGTGTGAGCAGGTTAGCTGAGCTCCTTCCTATGAGGTGATGCAGGTAGTGGGTACAAGCAGTCTTTCATCAGGTAGTATTTTCTTGAATTTTTTACTCTCTAATACTCCAGCGACCCTTGAGAGGCGAGGAGACTTAGGAATATTACTTTAACTTCCTTTGGTGGTGGAAGGGAAGGAGGGAGACACGTGACACCTCCCAATGAATCCAGTAAACAAAATAGATCTTCTCTTTAGTATCCTTTACCTCGTCTTTTTCCTCTCCCTTCTTTTACTCGTTCCTTTTTCCGTGGCAAGTTTTGATGGAGCGTCACTTAAGGCGGGAACGTGATGAAGTTAATGTTGTTTCTCTATACCTTCATTCTTTTATTCTTTGTATCTTGCTCCGAAGGCTGTGTTGTCTTTTCTCTCTCTCTCTCTGTTTTCTTTCTGATTAACACACACACACACACACACACACACACACACACACACACACACACACACACACACACACACACACACACACACACACACACACACACACACCTTGTCTCAGCGTCAAGTGAGAAATAACCACAAGATTAGATAAAAAAAAAGTAATACAATATAATATCTTAACGATTAACTCAGCCACTAATATTCTCCTAATGGCAAGTAGAGGCACTGAAATACCTATGTGTGTTAAGCTGCACCAAGCCCGCCCATCCCACCCACCTCGCCGCCCATCCCACCCACCTCGCCGCCCATCCCACCCACCTCACCGCCCATCCCACCCACCTCGCCGCCCATCCCACTGTTATTGGTATCGCCTAGAATGCATTATTGAGTTTATTACGAACCCAAGTTTCTTAATTAGAGTATAACTTAATGGTGTATCTACGTGATTCTTGGTGGTTTTGTGGTGGTTGGTCTTGCTGTTGTTGTTGTTGTTGTTGTTGTTGTTGTTGTTGTTGTTGATTTGTTGTTGTTGTGGCAGTAATGTAGTTGGTAATGCGCACTCTCTTTTATTTCATCTCTCTCTCTTTATCTATCTCTCTATCTCTATCTCTTTCTCGGTCTGTCTCTTTCTCTCTCTCTCTTTTTATTCCTTCGCATCCTTAATTTTCTCCTTAACCTCACACTCACTCACTCTCATGGACCCAAATCGTCTTCTCTTTTTACTCTCTTTCTAAACCACCTCATTTCCTTCCTTCCTCCTCCTCCTCCTCCTCCTCCTCCTCCTCCTCCTCCTCCTCCTCCTCCTCCTCCTCCTCCTCCTCCTCCTCCTCCTCCTCCTCCTCCTCCTCCCTCTCCCCCTCCCTCTCCTCCTCCTCCTCCTCCTCCTTTACAGTGACCACAATTCTCTCACCACCTACTCTCGTACTGTCCATTACATTCCGCTCGTTGGCCGCAGGAAGAGTAAAAAGAGGCGAGGTATTTACATGTTAATAACCCTGTCAGTGGAGTGTCGCGAGGGGCGGGTGAAGGCGAGCGATCCCAAGGGCGGAGGGAGTGTGTGACGGGGCGCGGTAAAGTTTTCTTAGGAAGGAAGGAAGGAAGGAAGGAGGGAAGGTTAGTTAGTTTACAAGGGCGGTAGGTCATCTCAGTTTTAGTAGTTTTTCATGTTTATTAGTGTTTGGATCGTGTGTGTGTGTGTGTGTGTGTGTGTGTGTGTGTGTGTGTGTGCGTGTGCGTGTGCGTGTGTGTGTGTTTAATTATACATGAATACGTGCTTGAGCTGCCACTTTGATATACATTGACACGAATCAACAAGCATAATTATTAGATATCAATTATTTGCATTTGAATTTAACGTCACAGCTCTTGGTCCCAACCTTTGATATTAGAAAGGCTGATGAACCTTGAGCACAAACACTGGAGGGTGACGGAGGTACCAGAGCAGGAAGTGGAGAGTAAAGACGAATACCGTTGGGACACTCACCTCACTGACACCAAACAACATGAGTAATAGTGCTCTGATGGTAGTAGTTATAGATGATAAATGAGGTTGTGCTTTCTGCCTGTTTACGTCTCTCATAACCCTTCCTTCTTGGTCTAATTGTCTCCGTGTATCATTTCCTTATCTTCGTGTTCTTCCTTTTATTCAATTCCTCACGTTTCCTTCCTGCCTCCCTTCCAACCCTTCCCTCAGTTTTCTTCTTCATCTATCTTTTCTCTCCATCACTTCATTCCTCTTCTCCCGCCAACACATCACTCAAGACCTTCCCATCAACCATCAGGTGTCAGCAGTGTTTTCTGTGAAGGGCAACACATGATCACAGTGACGTTAAGTGGGCGGTGAGAGCAGTATTCCCCCGCATTACCGCCGCCACATGGCTTAGGCAATTTCATTAAAGGCCTCCATGCTAGGCTTTGGCACTGACCAGGAGCGAGAAAATTACTGCAAATATAATCATGTTCCCAGCCATAAAACCTCGAAAGTGTCTCGTGAACCCACGGGACCACAAGCACGGCGACGCTGGAGGACTTTGAGGAAAGCGATGAAGAGGAAAGGAAAGGAAAGGGTAGAATAGGAGAAGGGAAAAATAGGAGGCAGAATGAGAGCAGTGATCGTAAAGGAGTATATAAGGCTATCCAAGCTGCCCTGTGTCTCCCATAAATATTCTTGGAACTTCGTGTCAGCAGCTTACAGAGGAAGGTTTCTTGGTAGTTATCGTGAAGGTAGCTGCAAAGACAATGCCGCCAAACGAAATGCCGCCGGACGAGCTGATAACGTCACTAATTTGAGGATATCCGGGTTTGAACTGCAGCTAAACGGTGTGTTCTTATAGAAACACGAGGGCAGGATCCACAGTACGCTGCAGTATTTTGCCCGCGCCGGAAGAGGGAGAGAGGCGGGGCCTGTGTGCAACTCAGCGCCGCAGCTTTATCGCTGAAGGACCGGATGGTGCACAAAGGCTCCCTGGAGGCGCCCCGCACTCGGCTTCCTCTCGCCGAGGCAACGTTAAGAGGCTCTTGTTTACATGCTGGAGATGAACAACGTCTGGGGCTGCGTGGCTCACCTGGGCCGTGCCTGTGTGCCATGGGGTGCTGAGGGGTGGGGCGAGGGGAGCGGCGCTGCTCGTGAAAGCACGCAGGTAGAAACACAAACACGACAATATCAAATCTCTTGGAAAGGAAGTAAAATACCTTGAAAATATGCACAGCCAAACAGCCAGTGGCAACACGTCACTTGAATTAAAAACATAAACAAAGAATAACGTCACTGTGCTAAGCCACCGAAAAAAGAAAACAACAACCAACATTGATTTATAGGTTCGATATTTTGTCTGAGAAAGCAGAGGAATTGATTTAATGTATTTCAAATAACATGCGTGTCATCGGTGTGTGCCGGCGCGAGTGAGGCGCGTGGAGCCCTGAGGGTGTAGAAGCGATGGGCCGCGCGAGGAGTGGAGTGCACTGTGCAGTCTTGCCTGGCGGTGGGAGGCAATGACTAAATGAACTTGCAGGAGCGAGAGAAGTTAATTACGCCTGCCTGGGGGAATCAGTCCGTTGAAAGATATTTTAGACACCTCGTTAGCTGCCTTAATTAATTTACCTGTTCTATCATAATTCTGCTTCGCCCACCTAGTGTGTCATTTCCTGATGACAGGCGTGTGTTGTAAGCACCTTAATGTACGAGCCTTGTAGGGCGTCGCGTGTGATAAAGTGATGATGATATAATCTTCGTCTCAAGCCTCAAGGTGCGCATAACTATCAGATAATGTCTCCTGCAGGGTTTGTGGTGCCGGGCCAGGTGTTGCCGGTGTTGGAGGGAAAGGGAAGAATAAGAGGAGGAGAAGACGGAAGAGGAGGAGGAGGAGGAGGAGGAGGATGTGACTAAGGCTCCTCGTAATGCCGGATCAAAGTATACGAAGTTGATCGCATCTCCTCCCTCCTCCTCCTTGCTTTCCCCTTGCCTCCTCCCCTTTCCAATTCCTTCTTCCCCTCCTCTCTCCCCCCCCACCCCAAGCCTTGGAGCCTCTCCGATAGCGTGGTTATAAATCTGGTGGGAGGAAAAATACAGCTTTATTATTTTCTCCAGATGTCAGACGAATTCCCGAATGTGGGATTAACGATAATCCAACGTGCGGAGAAAGGAAACTGCAGGTCTTAGACGGGATGTATTTTGCTCCGATAGTTCAATACCTGGAGTGAAAGAAAAAAACCCAAATAATTCGTGTGCAGTCTTACATTGAGGTGAAAATACAAGTACAGTTCAGCGCCCACTCCTTTCCCTCCGGCGGCGATATGCGGGTTACGTTATCAACAATTAACTTTTATGGTGTTATTGATTGACCTTGACCTTATACAACGTTACATCACACCCTGAAACACACTACCCTATATTCAGCCCTCACCCCTCACCCCTCCGTCACCCTCATAAACAAGGGCGGTGCACAGTTAACAATAGGCACCAAAACAATCACCTCACCTCGTCAGTAGTCACACATGATGCACGTGCGTGGCTGAACGCGACATCAATCACCATTAAACCACGTTATTGCTGCTTGGGAATTTACGACTGCGTTTACGGATGAAGCAAAGCCCGATACCGACCACCCGCACCACGACCACAGAGACACGACTTTAACGACCCCATCTCCAGGAAAAATGGTAATAATTTAGTAATAAAAATGGGGTGAGAATGTCCACGCGGCGATAACGGATGCTTTCTTGTTTTTCACTTTCAATTTCACTTTCAATTTCACTTTTAATTTCACTTTCAACGCTAATTATTATTATTATTATTATTTTTTTTCGGAGAGAGTCGTGGTAAGTTTTGTCGTGATGCAATAGTGATGTCTTTTAAACCTCAACTCATTCACCCTTAGCGCCCTTACTTACCCCTTAAATGGTTATATAGTCTCCCTTTATGGTATAGTTTACGTGAGGATAACCATTTAACGGTCACCCAGAGAGTCATTACGCCCACACACACACACACACACACACACACATCCCCCCCCCCACACACCAATCCCTCCCCCACCCACACACGGAAACACCACAGTTGTAAAAAAAAAATAAAATAAAAATAATAATAATCTCCCACCCTGATGACATATATTTATTGACCACACAAAGATATTTATTAGTTTGTTTACTTTTAGGGTTTAATTTTGTGTGGAATTCAGTGTTTTTCCCCCCGCAGCATTTCCCACCCTAATTCTGGCTGGCTGGCTGGAAATAGTTCAACGAGGGAAACGAGAGGGAGGGAGGGAGGGAGGGAGGTAGGGAGGGAGGGAGGGAGAGAGAAGCAAGGGGATGTAAGATAAACGGGGAGGGGAGCATCTGAGAGGGAGGAGGAGGAGAGGAGGAGGAGGAGGAGGAGGAGGAGGAGGAGGAGGAGGAGGAGGAGGAGGAGGAGGATAGAAATAAGTAGAAAATGCATTAACGGCGGAAGAAAACGGGGATGCGAAAAGAAGGAAATGTGAGATTAATGCTTCCTAAACTGCCGCCGCTTGGTCGTCTTTTGTTTTGTGGGTCGTGTGGGGGGAGGGGGAAGAGAGAGAGAGAGAGAGAGAGAGAGAGAGAGAGAGAGAGAGAGAGAGAGAGAGAGAGAGAGAGAGAGAGAGAGAGAGAGAGAGAGATCCTATACCTACTCTTTCTTCATCAAGTACTTTTTTTTTTATCTCTCACTTCTCCTGTGTATCTTTTTTTCCTGAGCCTTCCTCCATATGTGTCTTTTTTTCCTCTTTTTTCCCTCTTTTTTTTCCTCTATTTTTTCCTCTTTTTTTTCCTCGTTTTTTTTCCCTCGTTTTTTCCTCGCTCTCAAGGAAGTCTCTTTT
>JAPQNM010000012.1:5243871-5261371 GCA_029783475.1 Metacarcinus magister | reverse complement strand
TCTCTGTCTCTCTCTGTCTCTCTCTCTCTCTCTCTCTCTCTCTCTCTCTCTCTCTCTCTGTCTCTGTCTCTGTCTCTGTCTCTGTCTCTGTCTCTGTCTCTGTCTCTGTCTCTGTTTCTGTCTCTGTCTCTGTCTCTCTCTCTGTCTCTCTCTCTCTCTCTCTCTCTCTCTCTCTCTCTCTCTCTCTCTCTCTCTCTCTCTCTCTCTCTGTGTCTCTGTGTCTCTGTGTCTCTGTGTCTCTGTGTCTCTGTGTCTCTCTGTCTCTCTGTCTCTCTGTCTCTCTCTCTCTCTCTCTCTCTCTCTCTCTCTCTCTCTCTCTCTCTCTCTCTCTCTCTCTCTCTCTCTCTCTCTCTCTCTCTCTCTCTCTGGCTGTTCCACTACTACTTTGGCAGAGGTTGGATCTAGCAACCTTCATGAAGGAAGGACAGCAACCAATCAGCGCCTCAGTACTGCAACAGCCACCAATCAGCGCCTCAGTACATTGACAGCCACCAATCAGCGCCTCAGTACAGCGACAGCTTGGACCCCCGCCTCAACACTTCTACAGCTTGGACCTACTACGTTTATACACTACCCCTATATTCTGTCCTTAGTGGTGAATCAAGCACTGCAAATCTATAGTAAGAATTATGTTTGTTAAAACAAGTATTCCGTGTTCTGTGCGCCTACCCGCGAACAAGACCGTGACGGACGTCCACCTGCTCGCCGAGCAGGTGAAGACGTGGTTGTGGTTCGAGAAGCGATCCTTCTGTCCCGTGATGAAGGTTCGTCTTCACCTTAAACGTCGAGTAAAGGTTTCCGATGCGATATACGAATACCCGAATTGCCGTTTAAACGTCGACTTCGAAAAAATGCGAGAACTCGACGCGGATTGTTTTACGAGACTGAAAATGAAATGGGGTAAGAAGACGATCCGGAAGAAGGCGGTGAACCTCAAGCCTCTGTTTGAGTGTTTCCAAAACGATAACGAAAGCCTCGGTAAGATTCACGTTGCGTTAGATGTATCTTCTTTTTATCCGTTAACTTTTACGTTGAAAACCGAAACGAAGGAAGCCGAGGACAACACTAAAACGGCTTCTGAAAACAAGAATAAGGCTTCCGAAAACAAGGGAAACACTATTGAAAACAAGGGAAACAGTTCTGAAAACAAGGGAAACTCTTCTGAAAACAAGGGAAACGCTATTGAAAACAAGAGAAACACTATTGAAAACAAGGTAAACGCTATTGAAAACAAGAATATGTCTACCGAAAACAAGACAAAGGCTTCCGAAAACAAGATAAAGGCTTCCGAAAACAAGACAAAGGCTTCCGAAAACAAGATAAAGGCTTCCGAAAACAAGACAAAGGCTTCCGAAAACAAGATAAAGGCCTCCGAAAACAAGGCAAAGGCTACTGAAAACAAGGCAAAAGCTATTGAAAAAAAGAAAAAGACTACTGAAAACAAGGCAAGGGCTATTGAAAAAAAGGAAAAGGCTGCTGGAAACAAGGCAAGGGCTATTGAAAACAAGGAAAAGGCTGCTGAAAACAAGGAAAAGGATATTGAAAAAAAGGAAAAGGCTGCAGGAAACAAGGAAAAGGCTATTGAAAACAAGGAAAAGGCTATTGAAAACAAGGAAAAGGCTATTGAAAACACGGCAAAGGCTACTGAAAACACGGCAAAGGCTACTGAAAACAAGGCAAAGGCTATTGAAAAAATTAAAAAGGCTACTGAAAACACGGCAAAGGCTACTGAAAACAAGGCAAAGGCTATTGAAAAAATTAAAAAGGCTATTGAAAACAAGGAAAAGGCTACTGAAAACACGGCAAAGGCTATTGAAAACACGGCAAAAGCTACTGAAAACAAGGAAAAGGCTATTGAAAAAAAGACAAAGGCTATTGAAAACACGGCAAAGGCTATTGAAAACAAGAAGAAGGCTGCTGGAAACAAGGCAAAAGCTACTGAAAATAATTCAAAGGCTGCTGAAAACAAAATTAAGGCTACTGGAAACAAGATTGCAGTTAATGGAAACAAGAGTGAAGCTTCTGGAAACAAGAGTGAAGCTTCTGGAAACAGGAGTGAAGCTTCTGGAAAGAAGAGTGAAGCTTCTGGAAAGAAGAGTGAAGCTTCTGGAAACAAGAATAAGGCTACTGGAAACAACATTGCAGTTAATGGAAACAAGACTGAAGCTTCTGGACACAAGAATAAGGCTTCTGGAAACAAGATTGCAATTAATGGAAACAAGAGTGAAGCTTCTGGAAAGAAGAGTGAAGCTTCTGGAAACAAGAATAAGGCTTCTGGAAACAAGATTGCAGTTAATGGAAACAAGAGTGAAGCTTCTGAAAACAAGAGTGAAGCTTCTGGAAACAAGATTGCAGTTAATGGAAACAAGAGGGAAGCTTCTGGAAACAAGAGTGAAGCTTCTGGAAACAAGATTGCAGTTAATGGAAACAAGAGTGAGGCTTCTGGAAACAAGAATAAGGCTACTGGAAACAAGATTGCAGTTAATGGAAACAAGAGTGAAGCTTCTGGAAAAAAGAGTGAGGCTATTGGAAACAAGAATAAGTTTACTGGAAACAAGATTGCAGTTAATGGAAACAAGAGTGAAGCTTCTGGAAACAAGATTGCAGTTAATGGAAACAAGAATGAGGCTTCTGGAAACAAGAGTGAGGCTACTGGAAACAAGATTGCAGTCAATGGAAACAAGAGTGAAGCTTATGGAAACAAGAGTGAAGCTTCTGGAAAGAAGAGTGAGGCTTCTGGAAACAAGAATAAGGCTACTGGAAACAAGATTGCAGTCAATGGAAACAAGAGTGAAGCTTCTGGAAAGAAGAATAAAGCTACTGGAAACAAGATTGCAGTTAATGGAAACAAGAGTGAGACTTCTGGAAACAAGAGTGAAGCTTCTGGAAAGAAGAGTGAGGCTTCTGGAAACAAGATTGCAGTTAATGGAAAGAAGAGTGAGGCTTCTGGAAACAAGAGTGAAGCTTCTGGAAAGAAGAGTGAACCTTCTGGAAACAAGAGTGAGGTTTCTGCAAACAAGAGTGAGGCTCCAGAACACCGAGACGTTCGCTGGACCCTTAGGATGCCTCAGAAGTGCCAACGACAATTACTGGGTGACAACGACCATCTCCTCGTCATCCTCCGCCAGCACCACCAGCTGGACGTTGCGTACGACCTTAAAAGTGAAAAGATGGTCTTCCAAGGCACGCTGGACAAGGTCAAGTGTTGCCACGACCAGGTCAAAAACATGATCCAGGCGTGGCGGACACACAACGAACAGTCTTAACCCATTCAGTTCTTGCGGATCACCGTATGTGCCAGCAGCGTCTCCCTCTCCTGTGTTTGCGGCACGACGTCTGTGCCAAGATCTTTAGATCATTCCCATGCATATACATATGATGTATAGGCCAGTGTAACAACTTTTATCATTAATTACAAATTTCTATTGTCTTATGTATCAGAATTACCGTTCTTATGAGTATTTATGTTATATTCAATAAATAATTTTACGGTACGATAACTGCGGTTTGGCAACACCGCCGGCAGCAATATATAACCGTCGCTCCGTCGGCCGTCAGCGACGGGCTCTTCTAGCTAGCATTAGATATTGGATATTGAAAATATTGGAAATATCAATGCAGCATCTGATACACCTAATTAAACTGTACAACTGTCATTATGAATATTTGTTTTATGACTAATAATTACGCAGTAAAATGAAACTTAATATTTATATAAAAACATGACTTTCCTCCTCATTTTCCCGAAAGCCATTAAAGATATTGGAAATATCATTGCAGCATCTGATAGACCAAATTAAACTGTACAACTGTCATTTTGAATATTTGTTCTATGACTAATAATTACGCAGTAAAATGAAACTTTATATTTATATAAAAACATTATTTTCCTCCTCATTTTCTCGAAAGCTATTAGAGATATTGGAAATATCAATGCAGCATCTGATAAACCTAATTAAACTGTACAACTGTGATATTGAATATTTATTCTATGACTAATAATTACGCAGTAAAATGAAACTTAATATTTATATAAAAACATGACTTTCCTACTCATTTTCTCGAAAACTATTACAGATATTGGAAATATGATTGCAGCATCTGATACACCTAATTAAACTGTACAACTGTCATTATGAATATTTGTTCTATGACTAATAATTACGCAGTAAAATGAAACTTAATATTTATATAAAAACATGAATTTCCTCCTCATTTTCTCGAAAGCTATTAGAGATATTGGAAATAACACTGCAGCATCTGATATACCTAATTAAACTGTAAAACTGAAATTATGAATATTTATTCTATGACTAATAATTACGCAGTAAAATTAAACTTTATATTTATTTAAAACATGAATTTCCTCCTCATTTTCTCGAAAGCTATTAGAGATATTGGAAATAACACTGCAGCATCTGATATACCTAATTAAACTGTAAAACTGAAATTATGAATATTTATTCTATGACTAATAATTACGCAGTAAAATTAAACTTTATATTTATATAAAAACATGACTTTCCTTCTAATTTTCTCGAAAGCTATTAGAGATATTGTAAATATCATTACAGCATCTGATACACCTAATTAAACTGTACAACTGTCATTATGAATATTTGTTCTATGACTAATAATTACTCAGTAAAATGAAACTTAATATTTTTATATAAACATAACTTTTCTCCTTATTTCCTCGAAAGCTATTAGAGATATTGGAAATATCATTGCAGCATCTGATACACCGAATTAAACTGTATAACTGTCATTATTAATATTTGTTCTATGACTAATAATTACGCAGTAAAATGAAACTTAATATTTATATAAAAACATGAATTTCCTCCTCATTTTCTCGAAAGCTATTAGAGATATTGGAAATATCATTGCAGTATCTGATAGACCTAATTAAACTGTACAACTGAATTTATGAATATTTGTTCTATGACTAATATTTACGCAGTAAATTGAAACTTTATATTTATATAAAAACATGAATTTGTTCCTCATTTTCTCGAAAGCTATTAGAGATATTGGAAATATCAATGCAGCATCTGATACACCTAATTAAACTGTACAACGCTCATTATGAATATTTGTTCTATGACTAATAATTACGCAGTAAAATGAAACTTAATATTTATATAAAAACATGAGTTTCCTCCTCATTTTCCCGAAAGCTATTAGAGATATTGGAAATATCATTGCAGATTCTGATATACCTAAATAAACTGTACAACTGTCATTATGAATATTTGTTCTATGACTAATAATTACGAAGTAAAATTAAACTTAATATTTTTTTAAAAACATGACTTTCCTCCTCATTTTCTCGAAAGCCATTAAAGATATTGGAAATATCATTGCAGTATCTGATAGACCTAATTAAACTGTACAACTGATATTATGAATATTTGTTCTATGACTAATAATAACGCAGTAATATGAAACTTTATATTTATATAAAAACATGACTTTCCTCCTCATTTTCCCGAAAGCTATTAGAAATATTGGAAATATTATTGCAGCATCTGATACACCTAATTAAACTGTACAACTGTCATTATGAATATTTGTTTTATGACTAATAATAACGCAGTAAAATGAAACTTAATATTTATATAAAAACATGACTTTCCTCCTCATTTTCCCGAAAGCTATTAAAGATATTGGAAATATCATTGCAGCATCTGATATACCTAATTAAACTGTACAACTGTCATTATGAATATTTGTTCTATGACTAATAATTACGCAGTAAAATGAAACTTAATATTTATATATAAACATGACTTTCCTCCTCATTTTCCCGAAAGCTATTAGAGATATTGGAAATATCATTGCAGCATCTGATAGACGTAATTAAACTGTACAACTGATATTATGAATATTTGTTCTATGACTAATAATTACGCAGTAAAATTAAACTTAATATTTATTTAAAAACATGAATTTCCTCCTCATTTTCTCGAAAGCTATTAGAGATATTGGAAATATCATTGCAGCATCTGATACACCTAATTAAACTGTACATTTGATATTATGAATATTTGTTCTATGGCTAATAATTACGCAGTAAAATGAAACTTAATATTTATATAAAAACATGACTTTCCTCCTCATTTTCTCGATAGCTACTAGAGATATTGGAAATATCATTGCAGCATCTGATACACCTAATTAAACTGTACAACTGTCATTGTGATTATTTGTTCTATGATTAATAATTACGAAGTAAAATGAAACTTAATTTTTATATAAAAACATGATTTTCCTCCTCATTTTCTCGAAAGTTATTAGAGATATTGGAAATATCATTGCAGCATCTGATACACCTAATTAAACTTTACAACTCTCAATATGAATATTTGTTCTAAGACTAATAATTACGCAGTAAAATGAATCTTAATATTTATATAAAAACATGATTTTCCTCCTCATTTTCTCGAAAGCTATTAGAGATATTGGAAATATTATTGCAGCATCTTATAGACCTAATTAAAATCTACTACTGTCATTATGAATATTTTCACTAGTACTAATAAATACTGAATTTTAATTTTTTTAAAGTTATTTTCTTCCTCGTTTTCTCGAAAGCTATTTGAGATATTGGAAATATCATTGCATCATCTGATACACCCAATTCAACTGTACAACTGATATTATGAATATTTGTTCTATGACTAATAATTACGCAGTAAAATAAAACCGTATTTTTATATAAAAACATGTCTTTCCTCGTCATTTTCTTCAAAGCTATTAGAGATATTGGAAATATAATTGCAGCATCCGATAGACCTAATTAAACTGTACAACTGATATTATGAATATTTGTTCTATGACTAATAATTACACAGTAAAATGAAACTTAATATTTATTTAAAAACATGACTTTCCTCCTCATTTTCTCGAAAGCTATTAGAGATATTGGAAATATCATTGCAGCAGCTGATACACCTAATTAAACTGTACAACTGATATTATGAATATTTTTTCTATGACTGATAATTACGCAGTAAAATGAAACTTAATATTTATTTAAAAACATGAATTTCCTCCTCATTTTCCCGAAAGCTATTAGAGATATTGGAAATATCATTGCAGCATCTGATACAACTAACTAAACTGTACAACTGTCATTATGAATATTTGTTCGATGACTAACAATTACGCAGTAAAATTAAACTTAATATTTATTTAAAAACATGAATTTCCTCCTCATTTTCTCGAAAGCTATTAGAGATATTGGAAATATCATTACAGCATCTGATACACCTAATTAAACTGTACAACTGTCATTATTAATATTTGTTCTATGACTAATAATTACTCAGTAAAATGAAACTTAATATTTTTATATAAACATAAATTTTCTCCTCATTTCCTCGAAAGCTATTAGAGATATTGGAAATATCAATGCAGCATCTGATACACCTAATTAAACTGTACAACAGTCATTATTAATATTTGTTCTATGACTAATAATTACGCAGTAAAATAAAACTTAATATTTATATAAAAACATGAATTTCCTCCTCATTTTCTCGAAAGCTATTAGAGATATTGGAAATATCATTGTAGCATCTGATAGACCTAATTAAACTGTACAACTGTCATTATGAATATTTGTTCTATGACTAATAATTACGCAGTAAAATGAAACTTAATATTTATATAAAAACATGACTTTCCTCCTCATTTTCCCGAAAGCTATTAGAGATATTGGAAATATCATTGCAGCATCTGATACACCTAATTAAACTGTACAACTGTCATTATGAATATTTGTTCTATGACTAATAATTACGCAGTAAAATGAATCTTAATATTTATATATAAACATGACTTTCCTCCTCATTTTCCCGAAAGCTATTAGAGATATTGGAAATATCATTGCAGCATCTGATAGACGTAATTAAACTGTAAAACTAATATTATGAATATTTGTTCTATGACTAATAATTACGCAGTAAAATTTAACTTAATATTTATTTAAAAACATGACTTTCCTCCTCATTTTCTCGAAAGCTATTAGAGATATTGGAAATATCATTACAGCATCTGATACACCTAATTAAACTGTACAACTGATATTATGAATATTTGTTCTATGGCTAATAATTACGCAGTAAAATGAAACTTAATATTTATATAAAAACATGACTTTCTTCCTCATTTTCTCGAAAGCTATTAGAGATATTGGCAATATCATTGCAGCATCTGATACACTTAATTAAACTGTACAACTGATATTATGAATATTTGTTCTATGACTAATAATAACGCAGTAAAATGAAACTTTATATTTATATAAAAACATGACTTTCCTCCTCATTTTCCCGAAAGCTATTAGAGATATTGGAAATATCATTGCAGCATCTGATACACTTAATTATACTGTACAACTGTCATTTTGAATATTTGTTTTATGACTAATAGTTACGCAGTAAAATGAAACTTAATATTTATATAAAAACATGACTTTCCTCCTCATTTTTCCGAAAGCTATTAGAGATATTGGAAATATCATTGCAGCATCTGATACACCTAATTAAACTGTACAACTGTCATTATGAATATTTGTTCTATGACTAATAATTACGCAGTAAAATGAAACTTAATATTTATATATAAACATGACTTTCCTCCTCATTTTCCCGAAAGCTATTAGAGATATTGGAAATATCATTGCAGCATCTGATATACCTAATTAAACTGTAAAACTGATATTATGAATATTTGTTCTATGACTAATAATTACGCAGTAAAATGAAACTTAATATTTATATAAAAACATAACTTTCCATCTCATTTTCGCGAAAGCTATTAGAGATATTGGAAATATCATTGCAGCATCTGATACACCTAATGAAACTGTACATTTGATATTATGAATATTTGTTCTATAGCTAATAATTACGCAGTAAAATGAAACTTAATATTTATATAAAAACATGACTTTCCTCCTCATTTTCTCGAAAGCTACTAGAGATATTGGAAATATCATTGCAGCATCTGATACACCTAATTAAACTGTACAACTCTCATTATGAATATTTGTTCTATGACTAATAATTACGCAGTAAAATGAAACTTAATTTTTATATAAAAACATGACTTTCCTCCTCATTTTCTCGAAAGCTATTAGAGATATTGGAAATATCATTGCAGCATCTGATAGACCTAATTAAAATCTACTACTGTCATTATGAATATTTTCACTAGTACTAATAAATACTGAATTTTACTTCTTTTAAAATTACTTTCTTCCTCGTTTTCTCGAAAGCTATTAGAGATATTGGAAATATCATTGAATCATCTGATACACCTAATTCAACTGTACAACTGATATTATGAATATTTGTTCTATGACTAATAATTACGCAGTAAAAGAAAACCGTATTTTTATATAAAAACAAGACTTTCCTCGTCATTTTCTTGAAAGGTATTAGAGATATTGGAAATATAATTGCAGCATCTGATACACCTAATTAAACTGTACAACTGATATTATGAATATTTGTTCTATGACTAATAATTACGCAGTAAAAGGAAACTAATATATATTTAAAAACATGACTTTCCTCCTCATTTTCTCGAAAGCTATTAGAGATATTGGAAATATCATTGCAGCAGCTGATACACCTAATTAAACTGTACAACTGATATTATGAATATTTTTTCTATGACTAATAATTACGCAGTAAAATGAAACTTAATATATATTTAAAAATATGAATTTCCTCCTCATTTTCCCGGAAGCTATTAGAGATATTGGAAATATCATTGCAGCATCTGATATACCTATCTAAACTGTACAACTGTCATTATGAATATTTGTTCTATGACTAACAATTACACAGTAAAATTAAACTTAATATTTATTTAAAAACATGACTTTCCTCCTCATTTTCTTGAAAGCTATTAGAGATATTTGAAATATCATTACAGCATCTGATACACCTAATTAAACTGTACAACGCTCATTATGAATATTTGTTCTATGACTAATAATTACTCAGTAAAATGAAACTTAATATTTTTATATAAACATAACTTTTCTCCTCATTTCCTCGAAAGCTATTACAGATATTGGAAATATCATTGCAGCATCTGATATACCTAATTAAACTGTACAACTGTCATTATTAATATTTATCTATGACTAATAATTACGCAGTAAAATGAAACTTAATATTTATATAAAAACATGAATTTCCTCCTCATTTTCTCGAGAGCTATTAGAGATATTTGAAATATCATTGCAGCATCTGATATACCTAATTAAACTGTAAAACTGAAATTATGAATATTTGTTCTATGACTAATAATTACGCAGTAAAATGAAACTCAATATTTATATAAAAACATGACTTTTCTCCTCATTTTCCCGAAAGCTATTAAAAATATTGGAAATATCATTGCAGCATCTGATACACCTAATTAAACTGTACAACTGTAATTATGAATATTTGTTTTATGGCTAATAATTACGCAGTAAAATGAAACTTAATATTTATATAAAAACATGACTTTCCTCCTCATTTTCCCGAAAGCTATTAGAGATATTGGAAATATCATTGCAGCATCTGATACACCTAATTAAACTGTACAACTGTCATTATGAATATTTGTTCTATGACTAATAATTACGCAGTAAAATGAAACTTAATATTTATATATAAACATGACTTTCCTCCTCATTTTCCCGAAAGCTATTAGAGCTATTGGAAATATCATTGCAGCATCTGATACACCTAATTAAACTGTAAAACTGATATTATGAATATATGTTCTATGACTAATAGTTACGCAGTAAAATTAAACTTAATATTTATTTAAAAACATGACTTTCCTCCTAATTTTCTCGAAAGCTATTAGAGATATTGGAAATATCATTGCAGCATCTGATACACCTAATTAAACTGTACAACTGTCATTATGAATATTTGTTCTATGACTAATAATTACGCAGTAAAATGAAACTTAATTTTTTATATAAAAACATGACTTTCCTCCTCATTTTCTCGAAAGCTATTAGAGATATTGGAAATATCATTGCAGTATCTGATAGACCTAATTAAAATCTACTACTGTCATTATGAATATTTTCACTAGTACTAATAAATACTGAATTTTACTTTTTTTAAAATTACTTTCTTCCTCGTTTTCTCGAAAGCTATTAGAGATATTGGAAATATCATTGAATCATCTGATACACCTAATTCAACTGTACAACTGATATTATGAATATTTGTTCTATGACTAATAATTACGCAGTAAAAGAAAACCGTATTTTTATATAAAAACAAGACTTTCCTCGTCATTTTCTTGAAAGGTATTAGAGATATTGGAAATATAATTGCAGCATCTGATACACCTAATTAAACTGTACAACTGATATTATGAATATTTGTTCTATGACTAATAATTACGCAGTAAAAGGAAACTAATATATATTTAAAAACATGACTTTCCTCCTCATTTTCTCGAAAGCTATTAGAGATATTGGAAATATCATTGCAGCAGCTGATACACCTAATTAAACTGTACAACTGATATTATGAATATTTTTTCTATGACTAATAATTACGCAGTAAAATGAAACTTAATATATATTTAAAAATATGAATTTCCTCCTCATTTTCCCGGAAGCTATTAGAGATATTGGAAATATCATTGCAGCATCTGATATACCTATCTAAACTGTACAACTGTCATTATGAATATTTGTTCTATGACTAACAATTACACAGTAAAATTAAACTTAATATTTATTTAAAAACATGACTTTCCTCCTCATTTTCTTGAAAGCTATTAGAGATATTTGAAATATCATTACAGCATCTGATACACCTAATTAAACTGTACAACGCTCATTATGAATATTTGTTCTATGACTAATAATTACTCAGTAAAATGAAACTTAATATTTTTATATAAACATAACTTTTCTCCTCATTTCCTCGAAAGCTATTACAGATATTGGAAATATCATTGTAGCATCTGATATACCTAATTAAACTGTACAACTGTCATTATTAATATTTATGTATGACTAATAATTACGCAGTAAAATGAAACTTAATATTTATATAAAAACATGAATTTCCTCCTCATTTTCTCGAGAGCTATTAGAGATATTTGAAATATCATTGCAGCATCTGATAAACCTAATTAAACTGTAAAACTGAAATTATGAATATTTGTTCTATGACTAATAATTACGCAGTAAAATGAAACTTAATATTTATATAAAAACATGACTTTTCTCCTCATTTTCCCGAAAGCTATTAAAAATATTGGAAATATCATTGCAGCATCTGATACACCTAATTAAACTGTACAACTGTAATTATGAATATTTGTTTTATGGCTAATAATTACGCAGTAAAATGAAACTTAATATTTATATAAAAACATGACTTTCCTCCTCATTTTCCCAAAAGCTATTAGAGATATTGGAAATATCATTGCAGCATCTGATACACCTAATTAAACTGTACAACTGTCATTATGAATATTTGTTCTATGACTAATAATTACGCAGTAAAATGAAACTTAATATTTATATATAAACATGACTTTCCTCCTCATTTTCCCGAAAGCTATTAGAGCTATTGGAAATATCATTGCAGCATCTGATACACCTAATTAAACTGTAAAACTGATATTATGAATATATGTTCTATGACTAATAGTTACGCAGTAAAATTAAACTTAATATTTATTTAAAAACATGACTTTCCTCCTAATTTTCTCGAAAGCTATTAGAGATATTGGAAATATCATTGCAGCATCTGATACACCTAATTAAACTGTACAACTGTCATTATGAATATTTGTTCTATGACTAATAATTACGCAGTAAAATGAAACTTAATTTTTTATATATAAACATGACTTTCCTCCTCATTTTCTCGAAAGCTATTAGAGATATTGGAAATATCATTGCAGTATCTGATAGACCTAATTAAAATCTACTACTGTCATTATGAATATTTTCACTAGTACTAATAAATACTGAATTTTACTTTTTTTAAAATTACTTTCTTCCTCGTTTTCTCGAAAGCTATTAGAGATATTGGAAATATCATTGAATCATCTGATACACCTAATTCAACTGTACAACTGATATTATGAATATTTGTTCTATGACTAATAATTACGCAGTAAAAGAAAACCGTATTTTTATATAAAAACAAGACTTTCCTCGTCATTTTCTTGAAAGGTATTAGAGATATTGGAAATATAATTGCAGCATCTGATACACCTAATTAAACTATACAACTGATATTATGAATATTTGTTCTATGACTAATAATTACGCAGTAAAAGGAAACTTAATATATATTTAAAAACATGGCTTTCCTCCTCATTTTCTCGAAAGCTATTAGAGATATTGGAAATATCATTGCAGCAGCTGATACACCTAATTAAACTGTACAACTGATATTATGAATATTTTTTCTATGACTAATAATTACGCAGTAAAATGAAACTTAATATATATTTAAAAATATGAATTTCCTCCTCATTTTCCCGGAAGCTATTAGAGATATTGGAAATATCATTGCAGCATCTGATACACCTAATTAAACTGTACAACTGTCATTATGAATATTTGTTCTATGACTAATAATTACGCAGTAAAATGAAACTTAATACTTATATAAAAACATGATTTTCCTCCTCATTTTCTCGAAAGCTATTAGAGATATTGGAAATATCACTGCAGCATCTGATAGACCTAATTAAACTGTAAAACTGACATGATGAATATTTGTTCTATGACTAATAATTACGCAGTAAAATGAAACTATATATTTATATAAAAACATGACATTCCTCCTCATTTTCTCGAAAGCTATTAGAGATATTTTAAATATCATTGCAGCATCTGATAGACCTAATTAAAATCTACTACTGTCATTATGAATATTTTCAGTGCTATAACTGGCACCTCTCTCAACCTTGCTCCCTCTTTTGACACGTTGGAAGTCATTTTTCTCTAATTTCGTAATCCTATCTTCCATATGATTAATTTGAACAACTAATTCATTGATCACTAATTCCCTATCTTTCTCTCCTACATCTTTTTCTAAAACAACGCTTATATCTGCAGTTTCTAACTTTGCTATCCTCGTATCCATAATTTCTAATTTACCGCTTATTTTGCTTAATACTTCACAAAATAAGCAGCAAACATATTCATCATTTTCCTGGATAAGGAAATCCTTAATGAATGATCTTTTACAAGTTAAACACTCATAACGAGTAGCTGGCGCCATATTTAATCCTTTAAACTGCCTCGTAAAATTTTATAACAAGCCTAGCCACACAACTAATTTAGAGAACTGGTTCTGATCTAATAAATAACAATGTTCAACAATATCACGTATAGCAATATCACTGTTCAACAATATATCTTATAATAATGTAACTATTGAATACTAATACACTATTGGTTCTTCAACAACTGAACCATATACTAACAATAACTAATTATATCTAATCTATATAGTCAATTATAGTCTAATTCACAAACTAATGTTCACCAGATATATAACTCAACTATATATTCCTTAGTTAACTGTTTGTTCACAATACACTAACTGTATGGTAAATAAACTTAGCTCGGCGTTTTGTGGACACAGCTGGTGGGACACGTCTGTCTTCTATGACAAGCGGGTGTGAAGTGAAGTGAAAAGAGAGAGAGAGAGAGAGAGAGAGAGAGAGAGAGAGAGAGAGAGAGAGAGAGAGAGAGAGAGAGAGAGAGAGAGAGAGAGAGAGAGAGAGAGAGAGAGAGAGAGAGAGAGAGAGAGAGAGAGAGAGAGAGAGAGAGAGAGAGAAAAAAAAAAGTAAAAGAGAAAGGCAGAGAGAGGGGCGATACAGAGTGTGAGAAATTGCATTGGTTAAACCCATTATGATTGCAAGTGTTGCCTATTTGATTCCTCCACCATATCCAGTTTCATTTATTTGTTTAGTCATCCACGCACGCTGCGCCACAGAGTTCCTGCCATATCCTAGAGGCAATCCTACACTCCATTCAGACAGTCCTTCACTCCCTACGTAAGGATTCCCCTGTGGTATTATCCTTATCCTTGTATCCTTTATCCTTGTATCCTTGAGATCAATACTAAGGAGATATAGGGCGAGACTGACACCTGGAGGGAGGGAGGGAGGGAGGGAGGGAGGGAAGGACAAGGGAATGACAGGAGGGAAGGAAAAGGAAGGAGAGATAATTTTTTTTCTCTCTCTTCTCCGACAGGTCAGTCAATCATGAGTTTTGAAAAAGTTTTTGGGGTGAATGAATCTGTGACTATTTTTTTTTCTTTCTCTCTCTCTCTCTCTCTCTCTCTCTCTCTCTCTCTCTCTCTCTCTCTCTCTCTCTCTCTCTCTCTCTCTCTCTCTCTCTCTCTCTCTCTCTCTCTCTCTCTCTCTCTCCCTCTCTCTGTCTCCCTATTTTTCGGTCTCCTTTTTTTTCTTCTTTTTATAGTTTTTCTTCAGTTTATTTATTTTTCTTGTTCATTTTTCGTCCCCAGGTGAGGTGTGCGGCGCTGAATTTATGGAGGCAATCATTAACGCAGGTGAAAACAAGGAACAGGTGAGTGACTGCCAGCGTGTTGGGTTATTAATGGTGCAGGTAGTACAGTGCTGGGTCTACTATTACTACTACTTCTTCTTCTCCTTCCATTCATCCATTTATTCATCATTCTTATTCCATCGTATATTTTTTTTTCTATACTCGATTATGTCATTTTTTTCCTTCGTTCGTTCTTTCTTGAGATTTTTATTTTTTTTTAGTGTCTAGCCGACTTTTTTTTTGTCTTCTTGTCATATCTCTCTTTCTCTCTCTCTTTTTTTTTTTCTCTCTCTCTTCCTTCCTTCCTCCATTCCTCCATTCCTTCCTTCCTTTCTTCATTCTTTTCTTTCCCCTTCCTTCCGTTATTTATATTCCTGCAGTGCCTTTCATACTAATTATTCTCTCATTCATTTCTCTTCATCTTCTTGCGTGCATGATAATATTTCCCTCACTTTTTTTTCTTCTCTCTCTCTCTCTCTCTCTCTCTCTCTCTCTCTCTCTCTCTCTCTCTCTCTCTCTCTCTCTCTCTCTCTCTCTCTCTCTCTCTCTCTCTCTCTCTCGGGGTCGTCATCCATATTAATTGCTTCTCACTCATTCTCTACATCTTTGCTCTAATTCTATTTACTCTCATCGCCACACACACACACTCTCTCTCTTTCTCTCCTTTCCTTTCCTTCATTCTTTGTTTATTTCCGTATTAAGTTGCAATTCTGATCAAATATATTTCCTTTATTATCTTTTTTCTCTGTCTCTGGTTTCTTCATTCCTTTTATTTTGTCCTTTATTCCCTTCTTTCGTCCACGTTCTTTCCATCCTTTTACTTTTTTACTCTTCGAATTTTATCTCTTTTGAAGGTTCATTTAATTTTCTTGATCTTCTCTCCTTCCTTTTTTTTGGAGCTGTATCGTCTAAATGCCTTTCCTTTTATTCATCTCATTCTCTCTCACACACATTTTACTTCACCTTACCTCCACATACTCAGGTTTACTACTCTCCTGAGCCTAGTGGGAGTGAGAGAGGGAGAAAGGGAGGGAGCTAGAGAGGGAGAGAGGGAGCGAGGGAGGGAATGCGGGTGGTCTGGTCCTAGTTTACGGGTGACTCCACTTGCACTCAACCATCCAGGCCTCGATTTGCGGTGAGCCACTCCATTAACCGGTAACCTTGGGTCTTATTGGACACAGGAACCTACGAGGCTTCTTCATACTACGATAAATGAGGCGGAGCACTGGATTAACGGCTCACATCAGTGTTCTAAGAAAGAGAGAGAGAGAGAGAAAGAGAGAGAGAGAGAGAGAGAGATTCTAAACTTCTTCCCCCAACAATATCTACATTATGACAAAGATTTCATAGCCTGTATCCAGTGTCTAGTCTTGGCACCTGATAGCTTACAGTCCTAATAATACAGTCCGTGGGTGTGGTGTGTACAGGGTTCATGGGTTAGTGTCACAAAACCTGGGGTGCGCAATTAATGTTTCCAGAAGTATGGTCAGGTCTCGTTAAGCTGATGTTGTCTCCACGTTGGGTCCCCCTTGAGTCTTGCAGCCGTCTTGTGCCCGCGTGTTGCTCTTTACTCTGCTTCTCAACTGCATCATAGTTTTGGGGATGTCGAGGCTCATCACTGGTTCCTAGACGCCTCCCTTGTTAAGAGATCATGGGACTCTTGCATACTGGCGGTGGTGTGCAGGACGATGTGGTCTGCATATCCAGTGTGTTGTGTCTTGAACGGGAAGGGAAGTGTGGCTAGAACGTTCATCAAAAGTATGAAGAGTTTAGGGCTCAAGATTTATCCTTGTGGCGTCCCTTTCTGCAACGTTTGGTGGCTGGACGCCTTGCCTTTCAACATGACCTTGCCACTTATGTTTGCAAGGTAGTGTTGTATCTACAGGAGAAACTTCCCTTTGATCCCCAGCTTGG
>JAPQNM010000012.1:5233871-5236371 GCA_029783475.1 Metacarcinus magister | reverse complement strand
GGAACACAACCCAACTTTATCTGCAAGCAATCCGAACTTCATCAAACTTAGGGACCAGTCTGCCGATAGCACCTGAACCTTTATTCACCTTTCTTCTTTTAAGCAAACATTTTACGATGATTTGATGGTTTTACGTGTTAAAGGAAAGAAGGTTAAGGCCGCGGGGTGAGCCTGGCTAGTAAAGGACGGTGTTGGATATTGGTGAATTGTTACGTTGATTGAAGAATGACGCATCAGAAGGCGGGGATGATTTATTGTGATGGACGGGGAGGAGAAGACGTGGCTCATGGTCCTCCTTCGCCTCAGCCACTTCCTCTCGGTGACAATTAAATCACAAAGTCTAGTCGTAAGGTGACCCAGGCAGCGGGGGAATGGCAGACAAGGGCGGCGTTCGTCATGCAGTGGCGGAAGGAAGTGACGAGTCTGCCGCTAGGATCCTGATGCCAAATTGAGATTGAATCATTCTATCTCTTAAGTTAAGGATCGCGTCTCCTGCCTCCTCATTATCGGTAATTGGTGGAAGCGGGTAATGACTCCTTCGTGCCTCTTGTGTCTCGCCCTCATGCTGCTATCTGTCACCAAGACGATCCAGAGGATTTAGTGTTATCCTGCAAGAGTCCTTCGAGACCTTGTGACCTTATTTTGTTTTTGTTTTGGTCTTTTATAAGAAGTTTTGTTTTGGGTATTACTGTTTTCTTGTTGTTTTATTAAGTGTATCATCAGGTTGACTTTGTACTTGATTGGTATTGTGCCTTTCCCCTTCCCCTTCCCTTCTGCACGAGTCCCTCATTGAGTCGTGGTAAGCTTCATGAAGTGTAGGTGGTGGTGCAGGTCCACAAACAATCACTGCACCGCCATCCAGGTAGTGCCGAGCCTCGCCGGGACTCCCCTGGGCAGGCCGCGACACATTCTCGAGTCTTAACGTGACCTCAGACTCATTCAGTAGACAGACTTGATTCTCTTTGAGCAAAACCTTATGAAAATATGAACGAATTTTCCTCTAAAGAGACCAATCAACAGACGGTTCTTGTGTTTCCATCTGACGCAGCGAAACGACGCCTTTCAGCCGCCTTTGTGCCCCTGGAGTGTCTTGGCAGCCGCCGTGACTGAGTGGCAAGCGGCAGCGGACACACCGCCAAGCCTTGTCAGAAGGTAGTCAGTCAGAAGGATTACTCTTATTCCTGTGAGTGATGGTTTCCTTGCTGTGCCTGTGATGCATTGGGTGCACCTGATGCCAGACTGCTCGGCGCTGGTACAAATATTATTCTTTACAGGCATATCTGCCATTACGAGGATGAATTCACCATATTCTTAATTCAGTCAAAAAAATTATTCCTCCTGCTGGAATATGATACAGTAGTTTTTATTATTTGACATTCAGACTTTAATTACATAAGTGTTCGGTGTAACTGGTAATGTATATTACATATTGTGTATTTAGCTTATTCCAACAACATACCATTAACTCTGTATAGTTGATATGAGATACAAACACTTTTGCGAACGTATTCCTTTATAAGAAACAGTCACAAAATGTGAATATACTCATGCAAATTACGTTGTGATGACCATTCAGTGAAGGTGGATGACACAACGAAGACTTATTACCTCGACTCACCTTGGTTGTGTGGCACACTCTTAACGTTCCGCCTCACCTGGAGGCGTCGTGGATGTGACAGGTGTGAGTCGAGTATAACCAGATTACCGGCGTGATGGAAAGAGGAAGATTTGGATTATTGGAAAGTACACTTGGACCACCTGTGTAAATGGCCAAGTGGATGCAGTGGTGAGGTGATGACAGGTGAGTGGACGGGCGGCAACCTCTGCAAACCAATAACAATGTGTGTGTGTGTGTGTGTGTGTGTGTGTGTGTGTGTGTGTGTGTGTGTGTGTGTGTGTGTGTGTGTGTGTGTGTGTGTGTGTGTATATATATATATATATATATATATATATATATATATATATATATATATATATATATATATATATAAGCACACGCATTATTTTTTGTAATCTGCAGTGATGGTAATGATACTAACAACGTTACCATACTTGGAAGAGAGTTCACACAGTCCTACATGTGATCACTCCGAGGATCCTGGAAGTAGAGAAGTACACGTAAAGGTTGTCGTCACACTATATCCATGCAAAGGGAGTCTGCGTGAAGCTTATGTAAACCAGTAACAAACCCTCAGAGGATTGGCTGACTGGATGCCCCACACCTGGACACAAAGGTTGCCAGTTCACACCTAGGTCACGGCAGCCTCCAGTGTGAGAGGAAGGACTTCCTCGTATGAAGTTTCCTTGCTGTAGGAATAAATAAATACTCGTAAATCACATATAATAACATATCTTCACAAGTAACTTTGAACAACATCTCAAGACAGTGACTGTAATCCAGCCTTGACTGACTACCTTGGCGGCACACAAAGGGTTGTTGCAAGGATAACGTCGTGTAGTAAAGGTCAGAGGGACATCCTACAGCCGGTCAGAATGTGTC
>JAPQNM010000012.1:5228871-5231371 GCA_029783475.1 Metacarcinus magister | reverse complement strand
GGCTGTGAGTGACCTGTGTAGAGAAAGAGAGAAAAGAGAGAGAAAAAAAGAGAGAGAGAGCAAAGGTGTGTTGCCTGGATGCCTCACCGCCCTTATGATCTTGGTTTCTTCGTGAGTTTTCCTTCTAATTTTCCTGGATAAACGGCCGCCCAGGATTGGAGGCGGCGGGGTTAACGAGACCATACCTTCAGGGCGTTGAACTTGGCTTTAGTGTGCGCGGGGAAGTAGTTGTTGAAGGAATCTCATTTTCACGTCTAAGGAAGAATGTTTCAGTTTTCCATTCGTACTTACAGGTGTGTCAAGGTGATTAATTATGTATAAGGTTTGTGTTGGATGTCGTACAGGTGTGTTTGCTATTAATTAAGGTTGATTTGAATTGTTAATGTATTTTTTTTTATGGGAATATATTTAGAGTTTAGTGAGGTTTGTGTAAATTTAATAGTACTTGTATATTATTTTTTATTTTCATTTAGTTTCATGTCTTCTTTTTTTTTTTTTTTATCTCTTTTCTTCCTCAGTTCGTTCCCTTATCGTATCTACTCCCCTTTATTTTCTTCCTCCCCTTCCACCGTTATCTTCCACCACCACCACCACCGTAGTACCACCACCACCACCACCACCACCACCACCACCACCACCACCACCACCACCACCACCACCACCACCACCACTATATCTACTACCAAAACCACCAATTTCCCTCGTGACTGTGCTCTCTCTCTCTCTCTCTCTCTCTCTCTCTCTCTCTCTCTCTCTCTCTCTCTCTCTCTCTCTCTCTCTCTCTCTCTCTCTCTCTCTCTCTCTCTCTCTCTCTCGTTATTCCCTCCCTCTCTCCAGTTTCTCTTCTATTTGTCCCTTCCTATTTTTGTCATACTTCCCATGCCAGCAATACCTTTCTCCCTTCACCAATCTCCTCTCCCCTTCTCCCCTTCTCTCCTTCTCTCCTCCTTCCCTCCTTCAGTAATCCTCCTTCACTTCTTTCCATTCAATTGCTTCCATGATTTAAAAATTTTCCTTATTTTTTCCTGTTTTTTAATTTTTTTTTATTTTCCTTTGGTTTTGCATCTTTTCTTTGATTTTTTTTTTGAGTTTTTACATTCATCCACCTCTGTTTCCTCCTCATCTCTTCCTTCCTCTTACCCTCTATCTCTTGTGGATTCCTCTTCTTCTTTTCTTTCTCTGCATCATTTCCTTAGTCTTCTTTTGCCTCTCACATTGTACTCCCCTTCCTTCCTTCCTTCCTTCTTTCCTTCCTTCCTTCCTTCCTTTCGTTTGGGGCTTTTCTTTATTTCTTTCTTTATTTTTCCTTTGCCTCGCCATGCTTCTTCTTTTATCTCTCTTCCGCCCTTCCTGATTTTCATTTGCCCCTAACATGCCTCTCCCCTTCCTCTCCTCTGTATCCTTTCTGCATTTCCTTAGATTCCTTGCGTCCTGTACATGTTTCTTCCCTTTCCCCAGGCTCCTCGTTTTTCCTCCTCCTCCTCCTCCTCCTTCTCCTCCTTGACCCTCTTCTCGTAAGGGATACTCCAACGGCCTCTGTTTTAGCTTTTCCGTTTAAGTTCAAGTGAAGACTGTTTCGTTATCTGTACTGCCACTACCACCACCACCACCACCACCACCACCACCCGCGCTTCCACCAACGAGTGCTTGTGGGAATGTGGAACTCCCTTAAGGATCTTCCACACCAGTGTTCTGCCCTTCAAAACACCCTTAAGAAGTTGTGGGAGTTTAAAATGGTTGTCCGATTTTCTTTTCTTTTTTTTCTCTCTATCTACTCACGCGCCATTTTGGGGTGGGCGGAAGAAGAGAATATTTATTTTTATTTTTTTATTCTTTTAGTTTTGTAGTTTGCATTTTTTTTTTCTTCACCTTTTTGTATCGTTTTTAGTTTTCTCCGCGCATCGAAACATGACACAAGACCGATGAGGTGATCTGCCGCCTTGATAGGAGTGCAGAATATAGTCATATGTCTCCGGGGTGTTTTTTTCTTTCTTCTTCACCCCAACCGTTACGAGGGAAAAAGAAAGAAAGGAAAAAAGAAAGAAAGAAAGAAAGTAAGTAAGATCAAGGGAAAAAAAAAAAAAAGAAAAGGATAGAAGAATCTTAATTTCCCTAACAGTAGTAATATAAGACAGACAGACAGGAAAAGCGGCACACTTCTAAACACTTTTATTTCCCTTCTTTCTTTACCTTAATCACTTTTCCGGCGCACTTTACTCACTCTACTTACTGACTTGTGAAAGAAAAGGGGAAAACTTTCTCAGCCCTCATTTTCTTTCCCACTCTCCTTTCTTTCCCCTCTTACTTTCACTCCACCGTAAAATTTGTTCCTAGATCAGAGGTGTTTCTTTACTTCCAAAATTACCCTACACGGCACTTTTCCAAGCTAATGAGAAAGTTAAGAAGAGGTGAGAAAATCGGGCCTGCGAGAGAGAGAGAGAGAGAGAGAGAGAGAGAGAGAGAGAGAGAGAGAGAGAGAGAGAGAGGGAGAGAGGGAGAG
>JAPQNM010000012.1:5216371-5223871 GCA_029783475.1 Metacarcinus magister | reverse complement strand
CTGCCTCTTCCTGTCTCCCTCTCCCCTCCCCTTCACCCCTCTCACAAAACAGGTGGAGGTAGGCGCTGGTCTACCTACATGAACTTACCTGATTAATGGGACGAAGTAGGAGGGATCTTTTTTACGTTACCTTATTGTCTCATCAGCAGATTTTTTCCGCTACTCCCTCGGCCTTTGTGCTCTACACCAAGTTAATTTCTGACTTTTCCCCCTCTTTCTTTGAGGCTATTTTCTTGGGAGGTTAATGCTCGCTCACAAGATTCCCTCTCGCCCTCTCAATCCGTCCCTGTCTCCGCCTCCTTTTCCTCTTCCTCTTCCTCTTCCTCTTCCTCCCAGGCAAATGTTCCATCCCACATCAAGTTGGGTTTTTATGCCATTTTAATAGTTTTCTTTTGCGCGTCACAGCGTTTGTCGTGATGCCTGGTTGGACGGATCATTAAAGGGTGATTCCTGTGTTCCAGTGATGTTGTTGACGGTTATGAAGTGTTACATTCGCCTTTATTATAATCCACCCGCCCACACACACACACACACACTCTCTCTCTCTCTCTCTCTCTCTCTCTCTCTCTCTCTCTCTCTCTCTCTCTCTCTCTCTCTCTCTCTCTCTCTCTCTCTCTCTCTCTCTCTCTCTCTCTCTCTCTCTCTCTCTCTTTCAATATGATCACGATGTAAAGTTTATGAAACATGAATCCTTACAATGTGTCAAATATGAAATCCTCCCGCTAGTGTAAGGACGCAGTAGGTAAAACTTATTGGATGTTGGGCTTTACTAAATTTATTTATCCTTTTAGAATAAGGAAATAATTGACCTCTATACATCAGATCAGAGCCCTCACTAGGGGTAAGCGATAGACAGTTCGTCGCCTCGTCATGGGAAGGATATAGTAAAATTAGAAGCTGTTCAGCATACGTAGGGCAAGGAAGGTGATCCCTTTCATGCGTCTTAATGTTATGAGGAGAGGACTGGCATGACTAAACATGTTATCTCTCGAGGAACGTTGTCTCAAAGGAAAGCTTATGGAGGTTCTGGAAATATCAAAAGAAAAAACGATTGTTGATACAAATAAACTATTTTGAAATCACGAATGAGGAATAACCCAACACAAACACAGCAACGCCGGTGCCGCCATCAGGGCCAGGGCCAGGGCCGCCTTGCACCATTTAACCAGGGAATGTTTGGACAAAACTTTTTTCAAGACTCCAGAAACAGTGTTATGAACTGCAGCTCACAAAGTTATGGGTGACCAAGGACTAGTTCATCAATATGATATTTATAAAAATCCAACGCGTGCCCCAAACATATGACACCCCACGGCCAGCCTTCCTCACCTCCCCCCTCACTCTCTCTCTCTCTCTCTCTCTCTCTCTCTCTCTCTCTCTCTCTCTCTCTCTCTCTCTCTCTCTTTCTCTGTCTTTCCTTTCTCAAGTCCTGTAGACTACTATCACGTGTTACTTGAACTCCAATGGTTCCCCGGTGTACGGTCCGCGCCTCTATGATCCTCGGCACCAGATGAAACACTCGCCTACACGCCCTAAGCTGCTCAATATCCACTCACTCTCGTCCCGGCTTGCTCGCCTGCCAGCCTTCCTCTTCCTTCTCCCTCAACTAACTTTATCACATACACACGCCTCTCCTCCTCCTCCTTCCCCTCCCCCTCCTCCTCCCCTCGTTGTCCTGGGTGCCTTGTCATGTTGGATGGTCCTCACAGCTGCTGTATATAAGCATCGATGTCGCGCGGTAATACGTCTTACCCCAGTTTCGTCGCGTCTCAATATTGTCTATTCCGTAAGGGAAGGAGAGCGTGGCATGGCGGTTTGGTGCACAATAAAATCCTTATGTCCTGATATCCTTGTGTCTGAGTAGGAGCTTATTGGGTCGCCACGCGCATCTCGTTACGGAATAAGGATGCTGCCGCCCAACTATCGCTGCTGTCACTATAAAAACAAAAACATGAAGTATATGATTGAGGAACGAGGACGCGTGTTTCAGATTTCAACAATCAAGTACAAGTGTGTTTAAATTGCTGCAGTATCACCAGCACAGACACTCACCTCTTCCACCCTTGCAACAAACGGTATTGTTATTGCGATGTACTGGAGGTGGTAACAAATCAAAGAAAAACAAATCAGAGGCATTCAGTATATTGCCAAGCGTACGTACGTGCACTGTTTGCTACACATATCACCAAAAATATGCAAGTCTGCTCTATCGCCGAGCGTAGATCATGTTTCCCACACCATTATTCCTGTTAGCGTGTGATTTATGGTCTTCCTGCAATCTTTCTCAAAAATATCGGAGGTGTTCGGCGCTCGTAAACGAAACAGCCTTAAGCTCAGGGACTCCGAGTTTGGCTGAACTAAAAACGGGCTGTGTTAGAGGTGTGAGTTTACTGTTACTTCCCCCCAGTCCTTCAGAGTACTCCCAGTGTCAACCTCTGCACCTGACACGTAGACGCACCGCACACGAGCAGGTGTAATTGACTGGCTTGCTGTGTTTCTGTATCACTCACTCCTCGCTGTCTGACTGTACAATACTATACTTTCCCTTTCTCTCTCTCTCTCTTAATTATCATCCATCGAATTTTTTATGTATTTAATTGAAGTTGCTTTAAAGTGAAGTTAAGTCAAGGTATTTAAGTCACGTTATTCAAGTTATTAGGTTTGTTTTATTTGTATTAGTCAGAATATCTTACATAATCTACTCTCATCTGAAGCTGTCACTATTTTGCCTCCTACCTTTCACTCTCCTTCACATCCTCCTACCCATTCACCTTTCCTCTCTTCATCTTTATACTCTCTCTTTATACTCTCTCTCTCTCTCTCTCTCTCTCTCTCTCTCTCTCTCTCTCTCTCTCTCTCTCTCTCTCTCTCTCTCTCTCTCTCTCTCTCTCTCTCTTTCTTCTCATTCACTATCCTGTCCTCCCTTAATCTTATACCTCTCCTCTCCCTCCTCTCCTCCCTCCTTCTCTTTCATACCTCTTTTTCTTCCTATTCTTTACTTCATCCCGTTCTTGCACCTTTTTACCACACACTCTCTCTCTCTCTCTCTCTCTCTCTCTCTCTCTCTCTCTCTCTCTCTCTCTCTCTCTCTCTCTCTCTCTCTCTCTCTCTCTCTCTCTCTCTCTCTCTCTCTCTCTCTCTCTCTCTCTCTCTCTCTCTCTCTCTCTCTCTCTCTCTCTCTCTCTCTCTCTCTCTTTCAACCCCTTACCTCACAACTCCATCCTCATTGCCATCTCGTGCTCCACCTGCTCCTCTCTTCTTTCAACTTTTGGTCCTTTTCTCTTCCTCCCCCTCCTCCTCCTCCTCCTCCTCCTCCTCCTCCTCCTCCTCCTCCTCCTCCTCCTCCTCCTCCTCCTCCTCCTCTCCTCCTCCTCCTCCTCTTCCTCCTTCCCTTAAAACGAGACCGGGTTAATCCACTTTTCTTTCTTGCAATTTTTGTTGTTGTTGTTGTGGATGACTTTTCAAAATCCTTCTATTGTTATTTGAGAGAGAGAGAGAGAGAGAGAGAGAGAGAGAGAGAGAGAGAGAGAGAGAGAGAGAGAGAGAGAGAGAGAGAGAGAGAGAGAGAGAGAGAGAGAGAGAGAGAGAGAGAGATAATTAAGGACAACGCTGGAGTCAAACGAAGCAGGTGACTTGAGTTAATTACCAGCTTGTTGTTAATGACATGAGTGATGGTGTGAGTGTGTCGAGGGGGAGGTGTGAGGGTCGAGGGGGAGGTGTGAGGGTCGAGGGGGAGGTGTGGGTCGAGGGGGGGTGAGGGTGAGGTGTGAGGGTCGAGGGGGAGGTGAGGGTCGAGGGGGAGGTGTGAGGGTCGAGGGGGAGGTGAGGGTCGAGGGGGAGGTGAGGGTCGAGGGCGAGAGGCGGAGAGGTGGCACTTGGAAACAGGTCGCTTGTTCTTACTCACTCCGTCTGCTTGTGTCCAGATAATGGTTGTTGTTGTTGTTGTTGTTGTTGTTGTTGTGGTGGTGGTGGTGGTGGTGGTGGTGGTGGTGGTGGTGGTGGTGGTGGCGGCTGCTATAAAGTTTTGCAATCATCATTAAACAAAATTATAATCATGGGTAGAATGTTCAAGGAAAAGATGGAGAAAGAGACACATAAGACAAAGATGATTCGTCTCAGGGAAGGGAATAAATAAATGAAAGGAATAAAATGAAGGGAATTAAGAGACGAAGACATCCAGCAGGCAACGCAGACAATATGAAATGAATAAAATAAACTATAATAATAATAATAATAATAATAATAACAAAATAATGAAAACCAACATAAGCACAATGAAAACAAACACACTAATCATTGAGCGTATTAGATAATAAATAAACTAGAAACAAAAGAGTAACCGTAAAGGCTTGAGCTGCAAGGGACGGGACGCATCAGGGACGGGAGACGAGCCTATTAACTTTGGTGGAGTGTAAGTTATGTGGCAGTAAAGCGCGACTCCACGATGATCACTGCGACTGTGAACGGAACTTGACTGTAAACATTGGGAGTGAAAAAACAACTTTCACTCTTAATTTGGATTGAGGTCTGACAGAGAGAGAGAGAGAGAGAGAGAGAGAGAGAGAGAGAGAGAGAGAGAGAGAGAGAGAGAGAGAGAGAGAGAGAGAGAGAGTGAGAGTGAGAGAGAGACGTGTCTGGTAAGAATTAAAAGATCTGGAAAGAAGAATTAGAGGCAATAAAAGGCCAAGACGAAATCCAAAAGTGCAGGAAAATAATAAAAAGAAGGAAGAAAAAATAAGACGTGAGAAATTCCGGGAAAAGAAACTATAATAATTGGTAGAGTAAGAGAAGTGAAGAGAGGGAAGAGAGTGAGTGAGGAAGAGACGTATGAAGACAAAATGACGTAACTGGATATGAAAAGAGAAAAGCACACCACAACGAGAGAGAGAGAGAGAGAGAGAGAGAGAGAGAGAGAGAGAGAGAGAGAGAGAGAGAGAGAGAGAGAGAGAGAGAGAGAGAGAGAGAGAGAGAGAGAGAGAGAGAGAGAGAGTAGGTGACCTTGATTATGGTAGATCTGTGATGTAACTAATAATAACATGACTTTGATGATGTAACTTGGAGGAGGAGGAGGAGGAGGAGGAGGAGGAGGAGGAGGAGGGAGGAGGAGGAGGAGGAGGAGGAGGAGGAGGAGGAGGAGGGAGAGAGGCATAGAGGGGGAGTGTCTCAGTTATCTCCCGCTGCCTCTGAGTCGTCTTTATCGCTTGGCATTTATCTCCAAGCCTCGTAAATTGCCACAGCCTCAACAATATTCCATTCAATTGCATCCTTAACCACGCTGATTCATGGCCTTGTTCTAACAGCCTCCAGCCACGCCTCATCCCCTCCTACTGCTGCTGAATCCTGTCCCCTTGCCACCTCTCTCTCTCTCTCTCTCTCTCTCGTCGTGGCCTTATTTCTATTCTTCTATTCTTCTATCAATGAATTCCCTTTATTTATTTTTTTTCTTTTCCTCCATTTTCATTTTCTTTGTTTTTTTTTTGTACCCTGTCTGGCCTTGTTTGTCCTTCCTTCCCTTGCAGTGTTTTCATTTACTCTCTAGTTCTCTACACTCATTCCTTCTTCCCCTATATTTCTCTTCTTGCTTCATTTTTTTTCTTCTTCTCTCTCTCGTTCTCTTTCTCTCTTTTTTTTTTCTTCTCTCTCTCCTGTCCTCCAGTTTCCTCTTATGTCCTCAATGACTACTCAGTTTACCTTCATATTCTCGTTACCTCTCTCTCTTTTCCTTTCCTTTCTTCTCCTCTCCTCACGTTCCTCCTCACATCGTATATAATAAGAACAAAGTTTTCGCTTCGTATTAAATTGTATCGTAAAGTTCAAAAATATATGATGATAGTAATGATGACAATAACAATAATAATAATGATGATAATGATAATAATGATAATGATAATGATAATGATAATGATAATGATGATAATAATAAAGGTGATGACTAGTATAAATCTCACCTCGGCACACCAGATCTCCTTTCACCCTCCTTACCTACTCGCGTGTAGTGTGTCAACAATAATGATAATAGTAATGATACTGGTGTTTGTTCAGGCTGCTCTTGTGACACTATCCACAGCACCAATAACTGGAGTGTCGATTAACAACATTATCACTTCTATTTCAGTGTTATGATTGAGTGAAATGATAATTAGATTATTTAATTTAATTCCTGATGTGAATCAAGCCGAATATATTATTTAGATTAATAATCAACGCCCCAACGCCATTGAAAAGTTATCAGTATATTTACATACTTTTTGTGTTTTCTTTTCACTATTTAAGAATGTTTCAACACCTCAACTTAATCAGTCTTTACTATATATCGTGAATTCACTTTTCATATCCACTTGCAGCTTGTTTATGTTTGTCTAACACGATATCTACACTCCCAAGTCACAACACCAGAGCCTCGTCATCCGAAAACAACCGTAACTTCTGCCTCTCACCTCCCTGGCCTTGAAGATGTTAAACAACCTCGGCTTTCCTTCTGCTTGCCTTGCTTTAATTTTTTTTCATAAGCTTCACTACAATAGATAATATCGTCTTGCACGTATGCTTTCAGATCCACATGATTCATCTCCTTTAACTCTATCACAGCTTACCTCCCGCCGCACCGTAGCTTATTCTCACAGATAACCATAACATTAAGGTTCATTCCATAAATAATTCATCCTTCACACTTCCTTTCACTCTGTGTACATCTGCGTGGATTCAGTCACCTTCCCATGTTCCTTTCTTCCAATGTTACGTAAGAATTGGAAACGCCTGGCAGATCCCCTTACGTGGAAAGGATGGTGAAACACTGTCTTCTGTTAATCCCTATAGTGGAAGTACAAAGGATATTATAGTGAGGTGGAAGGCCCAGCTTACTGTGGCCTGGGTAGCGGTGAAGCGAGTTGCTAACTGGTATTAATGATACTGGGAAGCTGTGTCGAGGTGGCGTACATACAACACGATTTACGATGTGTGTGTGTGTGTGTGTGTGTGTGTGTGTGTGTGTGTGTGTGTGTGTGTGTGTGTGTGTGTGTGTGTGTGTGTGTGTGTATATATATATATATATATATATATATATATATATATTTATTTACATATATATATATATATATATATATATATATATATATATTTATTTACATATATATATATATATATATATATATATATATATATATATATATATATATATATATACACACACACACACACACACACACACACACACACACACACACACACACACTCTCATAACAAATACACGTACACATTCACACATGAGCACCACTCGTCATTGATTAGTGAGCCAGACACTCATCACGACACAATTTCGAACCTGGTAAATACATGACTCAACATGATAGTAATAATAGTAATAATAATAATAGTAATAATAATAATAGTAATAATAGTAATAGTAATAATAGTAATAATAATAATAATAATAATAATAATAACAATAATAATGATAATGATAGTAATGATAATAATAATGATGATACTAGTAATTGAAAT
>JAPQNM010000012.1:5203871-5211371 GCA_029783475.1 Metacarcinus magister | reverse complement strand
TAAATAATGATCAATATGCCACCAACGGCGTGTCCTTGCTCATTAATTATAGTGAACCGCCGTAATTACTCTGCATTTATTAACATTATAGATAATAACACACACACACACACACCACGCACGCGCGCACACACACACACACACACACCACACCCCAACATAAAATATACAACCACGCCGAGTGCTTAGTGCCAGGGAGGGAAAAAATCTCATAATTCCGTCTTATGAAGAAATGCTTTTAAAAGTGTAATTAGAAATATGATTTAATGAGCAAATTCTAACTTTGGTGAGGTCTTTCACAAGATAGTCGAGTTCTAATCGGATCAGCGCTTCCCAGATGCTCTCGTGAAGTTCATAAAATGACTTTTGCTCCTTGACTTCATGAGGGAGGAAGAAAATTAAACAAGGCACATACCCGTAATTCAAGAGAGAGAGAGAGAGAGAGAGAGAGAGAGAGAGAGAGAGAGAGAGAGAGAGAGAGAGAGAGAGAGAGAGAGAGAGAGAGAGAGAGAGAGAGAGAGAGAGAGAGAGAGAGAGAGGTCTCATTAGTATCAAATGCTGCGTAATTATCAATATGAAGACGTAATGAAAGTGTCCCTGAAATTTTGAGACAAATGAGGTATGGAGGAGGAAGAGAACGAGCAGGAGCAACTCAGAACCAGAGCAAGAGGAGGTCAATATGGAAGGAAGGAAAAAGGAGGCAAGGAACGAGTTAATGTAAGAGGAGGAGGAAGAGGAAGAAAATTAAACGTCTTACATAAGCGAAGTAAATGAGAAAGTATGTATGTTATAGTGTGTAAGGAAGTTAATGTTTTATGATAATAGGAAAGTGTGAATGCTGAGGTCAATGTAGGAAAGTATGTGTTGATAATGAAGAGCTGGAAGACGGCTGAACATTATAACGTGACACTCAGTACTTCTAGACAAGACTCACCTCTATATATTTCACGTTTAGACAGTTTTACATTAACATATAAACTTGGTCCTTGGTCGCTCCTCCATTCCTCCTTTCCTATCCTTCTCCGTCCTTCCTCCTCCTCCTCCTTCCTCCTCCACCTCTCCTTCAATCCCACATTACCTCCAAACATTCATTTCAGTTTTATCTTGATCGTTTCTCGTCGCCATTCCGTGACTTCATTATTCCCTTCGTCTTCTTTTCTTCCCCTTCGTTCGTGGTTCATTAACTCATTCGAAGAGTCTATTTTATCGCCTTTTGAGAATGAAAAATAGAGTCTCACCAACTCGACACACAACACCCGTCCCTCATCACCGCCCACACACATGCTGGAGTTACGGGCAGCAAGAAAAATTGCGGCCCCTAAATTAGCTCTTCCCTTCCTGACGCTTGCAATGAAGGCTCCTCACGGCGACACCCTCCGCGGCCTTCATATGCAAATCCTGCTCCTTCGAGGCTCCCTGAGGCTGCAAATTGTAGGTCCGTAGATGGTGAGCGGCTGAAATATGGCTAAGAAGTATAGACTCCTTGATCACCGTCTCTCCATGCCTGCCTGCCTGCCTGCCTGCAAGCGGCCCAGCGAAGCGGCAGGAGGTGAGAGGATCAGGGATTTTGTGAGGCCCTGGGAGAACGGGGCTGTCTGTTAGGCTTCTCATAGTGCCTTGAGGAGGTGGAGGAGGAATAAGAAGAAAAAAGGAGTAATAAGAGGAGGAGGAAGAGGAGGAGGAGGAGGAGGCGGAGGAGGCGGAGGAGGAGGAGGAGGAGGCGGAGGAGGAGGAGGCGGAGGCGGAGGCGGAGGAGGCGGCGTGATGAAGATCCGCAGAAGCCCAGGAACTCTGTATGGAGGCTAGAGAGTGGAAATTCAAGTTGCGGAGGAATTCTGTGGGTGTTTTACGGCTCGAGGGCGATGATGGCCCATTGTCTACGGGTACAGGGGTGAGGGGCTTTTGTTGGCTTGGCTGGAGGTGCCGAGGAGGAGGAGGAGGAGGGAGGAAGAGGAGGAGGAGGGAGGAGGAGAAGGAGGAGGGTGAGGGAGGAGGAGGAAGAGGAGGACATGGCTCCCTTTCCGGGTTACGAGCGGGTTTGGATCAGCATTTTTGTTACTCCAGAAAAAAGAAAATGGGCGGCCGGCCAGTGTGTTGTATGTGACGTCTAAAACAAAGTGGAAATTGCAATAACTTGTCGTGAAAAAATGTACCAGTTAGTGACAGTAAAGGGAAAGTCAATTTGAATACACAGCAGGGTAGTAGGAGCAGCAGGAGCAGCAGGAGCAACAACTACCACCAGCAGGAGACAAGGGAAGAGAGAAGCAGCGGAGGAGATAGGATTAACATGCATGATGGCGGCGGTGAGTTGGTGGGTGTTCCTGAGGTTTAGTGAGTGGTGCTCGCGGCGACAACTCGTGATGCCAGGAGAGTGTTGCCTCACTGATTACTTTTCGATCCTTGGGCAGGTTACAGAAAGGCGGTTCCTGCTACACTCCGCCCACCGCTCAGACCCACGCAGCTAAGGTGGGTGGTGGAGCTTAAAAGTGAGAGAGACTTTCCCCTCACTGTCCCCAACGCACCCTACACTCTATTCTCGGCCAAGATGATACAGCACCACACTAAAGCAACAGGACTCTGCACCTTGGAAGTGTTTTAAGGAATAGCTTCACACACCAGCGGCAGACACACTCTTTATTAGCAAAAGATACAAAGATGCGATATCTAAAAAACAAAATACAATACTTTCTACAAAAACGTCACCGCCACATGTTCTCTTCTCACCGGCGTTTATTCATAGTTATTTTATGTTCCGCACTCCTCGAGGCCATGCAGCAGATTCGTGACACCAAGTCCAAGCGAAGGGCGAGGTGGGGACTGAGCCTCGACCCTCACTGAACCTTGAACCCTGTGATGCTTGTCTTCGTCTGCTTCGGTACCTCTGAAGCACACGACTCAGAGTAAAGTTGAACCAGGCGGGCAGTTGACGGTCGTTCCGTAACACCTGGCGGAGGACCAGCACCGCCGATAGTATGTTCTGACGCGGCGGGAGGCTGACTGTGTCCCGCCCCGCCCACTGCACCCCTGACCACGCGTCCTCCTCGTGGTGGCTCAGACCCGGAAAGATAGAGTCGAAAATGAACGTGAACCACCTGGGCATGGGTGAGCAGCTCTCCACCACCTGCTGGAGGGTGAGCAGGGTGTTAGTTAGCTCTTGACGTGACAGGCCGAGCTCACCTCCTGCCTCATCCAACACTCTGCCTGGTGAGGGTCGCAGGGGTGGGGTGTCGTGGAGTGAACTCTTGAGTCTCTCCGCCAAGACACACTCCTCAGCTGCAGCCTTCATATTGTTCTCAGGCACAGCGGGGATTCCAGTCTCCTCTTGTAGCAAGCTTACGGGCTCCTTTTTCATTTCTTGGAGTTCTTCCTCCTCTCTCTCCAAGCTTGCGTTCATCCATTTTTCTTCTCCTGCCAAGCTTGCGTCGTCCTCCTTTTCCTTTAAGCTTATTCCTACTTTTTCGTTGAAGCTTACAGTCTCTTCTTTCACTTCCAAGTTTGCGGAAGTTGTCTTAAAGAAATCGAAAGTTATGTGCAGCGAAGACGTAGAAGTGGTGCGGCTCACCTCCAGAATGTTGCCGAGCTCCGCCTTGCTGACCCCGTACCGATCCGCCAAGGCCCGGGCGCTTGTGGCTGAGCGGCCCCTGTACTGGCGGAGAATGTGGATCTTGTGGTGCTGCATGAGTGTGTTCCGCGGCGCCATGTGAGAGGGAGGGAAGGGGAGGGACTGGGAAGGAAAGACGCCAGCCCGGTCCGCCGTCAGACTATTTGCTACTGCTGCCGCCGCAATCGTTGCCTCTTAAATTCAGGTTCCTGGAGGAAATAAGAATTTTACGTTAGAAAATAAAGGAAGAAAAGTACTCGAGGTGGTCAGTGTCCGTGTAAGAAGGTCGTAAGTGGACGTTTATTTGACTGTATCTTGTTTTAACCATGTGCTTATAGGAGAGTCTGAAAGGCAGGCGAGCGAGCGTGAGAGTAAGAATGTCACAGAGCAACGTTAAATGTGCAAAAAACGAGCAAGGAAGGTTTCTGATGAGCTCTGAAGGGTGAGAGTAACCGGTTCTCGAGATGAGCTTCACCACATAACTCATTCTCTCATTCTCTCTCTCTCTCTCTCTCTCTCTCTCTCTCTCTCTCTCTCTCTCTCTCTCTCTCTCTCTCTCTCTCTCTCTCTCTCTTTCTCTTTCTCTTGCTACCTTTTCCTCTTGTTCTGGTCCACCATCTCGTTACTCTTTCCTCTGTACTCTCTCTCCTTTTTTCCTTTCTCCCCTTGTTCTCTTTCTTCCTTTTTTTTCTTCTTCTGACCTTTACCAGTCTCTTTCTCTACCTATCTATCTATCTATCTATCTATATCTGTCTATCTATCTATATGTCAATCTGTTTACATCAGTCAGTAGCTATGAATGAAAACTGCCTTTGCTATTTCATTACCATAGTAGTTGTAGTTGTCGTCATTTGTCTTCGTAACAGAACGACTCTTGATCTCATTGAAGTGTAATGGTGAGGGAGGAACAACCCGAACCTTCATTACAGAGTCCTGAACTGAACTAAACCTTTGCCGCCCGTGACTGACGACTTCTGATCACCATTCCTGCATTGAGTTCATTCCAGGGAAGGAGAGACATTGACGGCTGATGCGAAGAGGGAAGGAGTGACAGGGGAGGCTAACATAGGGTGTGGCTTAACGGTAGGGTGAGGGGTGAGGGGTGAGGGGACAGGGTAAGCTTACATAGGGTGTGGTCCAAAGGTAGGGTGACTGGACAGGGTGAAGTGATGTTAGTTTGAGTTTCCTTGATGCAATGTTTGAAGGTTAGACATGAAAAGCATATAACTGGGACGAGACGGAATTGCCACGAAAGGATATATATAATAGATAGCATGGTATTGTTTTTCTGTGGTATTTGTGTGTGTGTGTGGGGGGGGGGTGAGGAGGGGGGCTTGCCTTGCCTTATAACACCGACAGGACACACACTCCCAAGTCTCTCCTATTCTTGCCTCCACTTTCACACCTCATAAGCCTCGCTACCAAATAATGCAACCACTGTCAGCTCACCACATATACAGCTCACTACCCCCCCCTCCCTCCCCTTCACCCCAACCACCACCACCACCACCACCACCAATTCTCTCCTTGCAGATATGTATACCACCAGTAGCATCCCCCTCCCTCCCAATCTCTCTCTCCTTCTCTCTTTCTCTCTCTTTTTTTCTCTTTCTCTTTTCTTCATATTTTTCTGCCTCCTTACTCGCTCCTCTCGTCCTATCCCTTCTTCCCGTGATACCATATACAACCATGTTTTTCCTCCTCCTCCTCCTCCTCCTCCTCCTCTCCTCCTCCTCCTCCTCCTCCTCCTCCTCCTCCTCGTCGTCTTCCTTCTCCTTCTCATACTTTTCACTTCTAAGACCCTTCTCCCTTTTTTTTTCCCCTTTTTCTCCCCTTATGACTTTCTCTAACCCTTTCCATCTCCATCTTTCCCTTCCTTTCTTCCTTCCGTCCGTCTACGCCTCCCCCTTCCTCTCCCTTCCTCTCCCTTTCTCTCCTTTTAAAAACTAGCATCATCCGTCTCAGTTCCAGGCTACACACCCTTGGGAAAGCACGGAGGAAAGGCACAAAGTTGGCTCGATTCTAAAATTTATATTTACACTTTATTTTTCTATTCTATTCTTTTCATCTCTCCCCAGGATCTATGGCAAGTTTTAATACCGTTCGTCTTTTGTTTTCATGGTGGTGGTCTTGAGGATGATATTGGCGCCTCTTTTTTATACTGTTTTCTTACGTTTGTCTCTTTCATCCTCTTTCACTCCTCCTCCTCCTCTTCTTCCTACTCCTCCTCAACTCTCTTTCTTCTCCTTTATCTCCTTTCTATTTTATCTTGCTTCCCTCGTATCCTCATTGCTTATCTCTCTCTCTCTCTCTCTCTCTCTCTCTCTCTCTCTCTCTCTCTCTCTCTCTCTCTCTCTCTCTCTCTCTCTCTCTCTCTCTCTCTCTCTCTCTCTCTCTCTCTCTCTCTCTCCGTTAATAGGGTTGAGTCAGTACATTCTGTAGAGCCAAAGTTTGGAACACGAAATACAGCATCAGTAATAACAGTACTACGCCCACCACTCCTATCAACACCACCAATTTAATTACCTCCTCCCCTGCCGTCACTATCAACACACACACACACACACACACACACACACACACACACACACACACACACACACGCACACGCACACACACACCTGCAATGCTCACCTGGGGTTTCTCACGTGAAGGTAAATAATCCAGGTGCAGTTTTTAACACAACACTTCTCTCTCGATAACAGCTGAGTGCGTGCAGCCTATACTGTGTTCAAGGTTGTGTGTGTGTCTGTGTGTGTGTGTGTGTGTGTGTCCTAACGTTTCGAAGCCTTTAAATCCTTTCAAACCCTTCGCTTCCAATGCTTCAAAGGTTCACGTCGAGACACTGGATGTTAAGAGGGAGGGAAACGGTCGTACACACCTGACTCCCTTCCATCTCTGTTTTAATTACCACGAAGGATAAGCTGAAGGTTTTCGCTTTTGTTCCTTCCTCTGTTTTCTCCTTCCCTTCGTACCTATTCATAACTGGAAGCCACCCTCATGTTTAGCCTTGAATAATATTACCTAGGGTTGTATTTTCCTTTGGACTATCATATTTTCACTGAGGAAAAGGCATAGGATTCACGTTTTCATAGTTTCATATTTTTCGGAAGCTGAACAATATTATGCTTCATATGTGTTCGGAGAGAAGTATCACGCGTCTATTTGAAACAGTGAATCACCTGCATGTTTAGAGGCGTTCCTGTGTTGTTTTATTCATGCGTCAGGACGAGAAGGTTACTAAACTTTAATACAATAGATGCAGTGTGTCCACCATCGTATGTATGCCTCGTTGGGTACAGATTCCAGCACACGAGGCGATCTTAAGTCCTCGTGTTGAAAGACCCTTCCAACCTCACACGTATCGCGTTAACTATTTACATCTTGAGTGGGCATTGTGTTGCTTGAAGGTGATCAGGTGACTACATACCTGTGTGAGGGTGGACAGGTGTGTGGCGATGTGTATACCTGAGGACATGTGTGGCAATGGCATGGAACGAGGGGAAAGTTGAAGGAAAAAAGGGAAAACACGGGTCATTAGCATGGATGTTAATTAGTGTTTTTAAAGGCGAGGAGTGAAAGATGTTATCGTGTTTGGTTGTTTGTTTTGTTTGTTTGGTACTTTGTTTTGTTTGTCTGGCTTAGGCTCAGCGTCCCTTTGGGCTTGTCTTGTCTTTCTCTAACATGTTTTGCATTATATTGTTTTGTTTCTTATCTTTTCGAGGCAGTGTTGCTCGCCTTTGTACTACCACCTCGTGTGTTGCATTCACTTGTGTTGCTCTCGCTTGTTTGGCATGTCCCTGTGTGTGTGTGTATGTGTGTGTGTGTGTGTGTGTGTGTGTGTGTGTGTGTGTGTGTGTGTGTGTGTGTGTGTTCGTGTGTGTGTGCACCTCACCCCC
>JAPQNM010000012.1:5178871-5198871 GCA_029783475.1 Metacarcinus magister | reverse complement strand
GTTTCCCCTTATCAAGAAGAGTGGAGAGAGATGGAGGAAGAGAGGAGACTTATAGTACTTAGGGAGGCATTGGCCCACGCTGTCTGTCTCTCTGTCTGTCTGTCTGGGTAATGAAGAGGAACCACACGCAATAAGCCTGTAATGGATTCAAGCCCCGAAGGTCACTCAGCCCTTGGACGCCGTCTGGTGAGAGGTCTGAAGGAAACCCTGGCGGAGGAAAGAAGCGAGACACAAGGAGGTAATACATAGTAAATTATAGATGAGAAGCGGGGAAAGAAAGAGATTGGGAACAGGAAAGACGAGGAGGAGAAGGACGAGGAGGACGAGGACGAGGAGGGGAAAGAGAAAGAGAAAGAGAAAAAGAAAAAGAAAGAGGAGAAGATAGAGGAGGGAGAAAGGAAGAGGAGATAATAAAAGAGAATCGTACTAGTCAGAGGACGAATAAAGACATAAATAAATAGGAACTAAAATTAACTGAGTCAAAAAAATAAATAAATAAAAGACCTATTACCTTCACGATGACGGTGGCGGCCATCTTGGAGGAAGGAAGGAAGGGAGGGGGGGGGAGGGTAAAGAGGCGTAAAGGAGAAACAAGGGAATGGAGCAATATAACATGAAAGGAGATATGGGAAAGGATGGAATGATAGCAACAAAGTAGGGAGGAAGAAAGGGGGAAGAGAGAAAGAGTAATGGGGAGAGGAAAAAAAAAGGAAGAAGCACAGAAAGAAGGGAGGAGAAAAAAAAAGGAAGGAAAAAAAGTAGGAAGGAAACGAGAAAAAAAAAGGAAAAGAAGAAGTATAACAAGAGAAAAAGAAAGGAAATAAAAAAAGAGGAAGGAAACAGGAAACAGAGGAAAGGAAGAAGTAGAACAAGGTAAAAATAACGAAGGAAGGAAGGAAGGAAATAAAAACACACAAAAAACCAGGGGGTGAAGTAGGATGCAAGAGAGGCAGGATAAAGGTAGGATAAAAGTAACATCACATTCCTTATCGAACCAATTTGCGGCGGAATGGTGTGGAGAGAACAATGTTGCCAACACCTCAACACCTTCACAAACCTAACCTAACCCAACCCAACCTAACCTAACCTAACCTAACCTAACACAACCTAACCTAACCTAACCTAACCTAACCTAACCTAACCTAACCTAACCTAACCTAACCTAACCTAACCCAACCTAACCTAACCTAACCTAACCTAACCTAACTTTAACATCTTCACAAACTGCAAACAAACATTCCCTTTGCAGTCGCTGTGGTCGTCTCCCTATTGTGTCTAGGCTTTTGTGACACCCCTTATCCTCCCCTTACCTTCCCCTTATCCTCCCCTTACCCACCCCTTACCCTTCCTTCCTCTACCCTCATCCTCCCTTCCTCACCCTAGCACTAAGAACCAACCCATCTATTGCTAATCCTCATACTCCTCAATCTCGTGTTTCCTCTCATTCTCGCTCTCATCCTTGTCCCCTTTCTTGTTTTTGTCCTCCTCCTCTTCCTCCTCCTCCTCATGCTCTTCCTCGTTCTTCATCTCCAGTTCACTTTTCATCTCCCCTAACTCATATTCTTCTATTACTCAATTTTTTTCCCCTTCACGACTCCCCTATCCTCCCTTTCTTTTCTTCGTAGACTCTTCTTATTTCAGCGTGCGTAGTAGTCTTCCTCTTTCATTCCCTTAGACTTCTTACATTTCACTTCTTGGAACTCCCTATACACACACTCTCTCTCTCTCTCTCTCTCTCTCTCTCTCTCTCTCTCTCTCTCTCTCTCTCTCTCTCTCTCTCTCTCTCTCTCTCTCTCTCTCTCTCTCTCTCTCTCACTCTCTTTTTCTGTCTCTTTCCGGGCACATATTGCTTAGGAAAGATCAATTTCCTGGGTAAAGTTTCCCTTGATAACATTTGTATTGGCTTCGCGTTGAGGACAAACTTCTCGTCCCAGATGGCTGTATTTTCTCCTTTGGTATCGAGATTATGTATTCAAGCGATCAGATCAGATCAGATCTCTTTGGTGGAGGTAAGCTGTTGAGACGCCGTTTTCTTTCGGTGATCTTGATCTTGTATTCTTCTTCTTATAGTTTTGTTTCGTTTATTTATTTTTCTTATATTTTTTTTGTTTTTTTTTGTTACGTGTATCCTGTGTGATTTATTACCGTTAGTATACTAGAATGTCGATAGTCTGTAGAGTTTTTGTTATCCCTTTCTCACCGACAGTAAATCTCTGCCAGGTCGAGAGGGAAAAAAATGGTGAAGGGGGAAGCTTGTCTGATTAATATGGAAATGGTTATGAAAAATTCCTCACTTGGAGCAGCCGTGGAAGCTATTGGCAGCCGACGAGCGGGAGGCACCGGGAACAGTCTGCCTCGATCGAGTATAAAACAATTAATATGCAAACTTCCAAGGGTGAACGGTGAGGGAAACACAGCTACCGAATGCATGGTGGAGGGAAGGCAGCGTGAGTGGATGGTGGATACAGGGCTTGGCTTCCAGGGGACCGGGAAATCCACTTTGGAGTCCCGTGTTTGATGTCACTAGGTTTCTTGATGATGCTAAGAGAAGAACGCACAGATTCCAGCTAGTGAAAGGTAGAGAAGGCATCACAGGAATCCTCACTCTGATCATCCACATTCCTACATTCCCTGTCTCTAATCTGAAGCTGTGAACTTTCTCCTGCACTCCTTTCAACTGTATGTAAACGTTGCTTTGCTTGTCTGGTGTGGCGTTCTGGTTGAGGCGGAGGACTCTGCGCACCCCGCTCTTTATCCTCTTATGCGGATTAGTCCATGTAAAGTCCCTTAGACAACGTGGGGAAGACTGACTTTGGGAAGGCGGATGTCAGAGGGGTAAGGATGGTTACCTATTGCAAGTCCAATAGCCAAGGAGACGGAGATGTGCACTGCGGCAAAGAACAGTCCAGTGTATTTGTATCCCTTCAATCGTTACTTGTCACTCACCCTGCAGCACAACTTACATTCTTCGTCACTTACACGTGTTATCCTCCTCCTCCTCCTCCTCCTCGTCCTCGTCCTTCACGCCTCATCGTCACCGCCTTCTTACACTGCCGTGAGTGGTGCTTCTGGTACGGAAAATGAGGCTGCATAATTCATGCCATCACCTCACCCACTGCCTCGGATCCGTCAAGTTGGGTGATGAGCTGAATCAATAGCGACACAAGTACTGCAAATAGTCCGGCTCTCACGGAAAAAGTGGAATCGGACAGGCGAGGGAGCGCTATTTGAACATGGATTTATCCCCTGCCTGAGTGTGTCGGGAGTGAATAAGTATGAGAGGCAACACAAAAGATTCAAAGGTGTGTTACATGATCCTAGTCAAGCCCGGTAGTGAGAGGCGAACAGAGGAAGAGAGAGGAAAGGAAGAAAACGTAGAAACTCGAGAAATGACACACGAACGAGGGAAATAAAAAAAAAAACAAGGGAATGGAAGAGAATATTTCAGTTGTGGAATGGGATGGGGTGAGGAAGATTGGAAATGCTGTTAAGTGCTTGTAAGTGATTTACATAGATGCAGAAAGACAGAAAGGCAGCCAGCCATGAGGGTAGACGAGGAAAATGGAATGCAAGAGTGGAAGGGAGACAAGGAGAGAGTGCATGACGCTGTTGAAACAATTTATACAAACGACCAAAACCTCAATCAAACACATGGTAAAGATGCCTGAAAATCCACACTAATCCCTTATCCCTCGTGCAATTCGGTTTTGTTACGATAAATTCTATTCCCAACTAATCATTTAAGTTTCCAGCTACACACTCCCTCTCTCCCTCCCTCCTGCCCCCTTTCCTTTGTTTCCTTTCTCCCTAAGTCCACGTGGGATGTATAGGAGGGAAGGAAAATGAGCTTGAAATCAGCTTACAGCCATACCAAGAAAATGCTTACTTTGCTTGCTGATTCTCGTCATTCGCATGCAAGAGATAATGATTCGCCTGTCGCCTCCCAGTCCTCTCCGGGTGTCATTGCAGGAGATGAATAAAGGAAGGGTCAAGGGATGGAAGGACAAAAGAACTTACAAGGAACAGAAGGGAATGCATGAAAGAGAATAGGGAAAAGAAGCTAAGACAGGAGGGAAGAGTCGAGAGGAAACAGGAGAGAGGAGCGAAAAGTCATGAGGAAGAGAGAGGAGTGAGGGAAGAACCTGAGGGGACTGCATGGGGACGCGGGGAGTCAAGGAGGGGACAGGAAGGAGGAATATGGGAATAGAGACGCCATAGGAAGCCAAACACGGGAATGCCATTAAAGAGTCGCGAAGTGGGAGAAAAAAAGTAAAGATATTGATGTGAACGAGAGTGAGGATTCCAAATATTACCTCTGTGTGTGTGTGAGAGAGAGAGAGAGAGAGAGAGAGAGAGAGAGAGAGAGAGAGAGAGAGAGAGAGAGAGAGAGAGAGAGAGAAAGAGAGAAAGAGAATAAAAAAAAAGGAACTATTGATATTGTTCCGTCACGTTGATGTAATATTTTTTTTAGAAATGCTGACAAATCTTACTCTCTCTACATATATCATTATTTTTTTTGCTCTCTCTCTCTCTCTCTCTCTCTCTCTCTCTCTCTCTCTCTCTCTCTCTCTCTCTCTCTCTCTCTCTCTCTCTCTCTCTCTCTCGCTTTGGCGTTGGTTGGTGCGCTGAGGAGAGTGTGAGTGAGCACCTGATTAGTGCCTGGCGGGTGTTAGCTTTTCATTTATATGTTTGTTCTTGTTTGTGTTCATTGGGCGTTTCCGATTTTAAGGTGAAAGTCGTAATTAGCGTGAGGGATCAGGTGTGTGTGTGTGTGTGTGTGTGTGTGTGTGTGTGTGTGTGTGTGTGTGTGTGTGTGTGTGTGTGTGCGTGTTTTTTTTCTTTTTTTCTTTATCTGACTCAGGTTCCTTGTTCCGTTTTCTTTGTAATGGGTCACTTAAGAAAAATAGGTGCCAGGGTTCACAATGTCTTATTACCCTTAAGTCAAGAGCATCTGATAGAATTGTTTGTTTTGTGTCTTTATAGATAATGTCACTCTCCATTTGCTGTGTTGACCTGCTAATGGATCACTCTATAGTATTTATGGTAATAATACTTAAGTGGCATACAGTACCTAGCTCGCCTCTATACTTATCTCATTCTTTCTGGTAGTCAATACTCGTTAGTCAGTTGTAATGTTTTCCGGAAAGCTTGTTTTGTAATCATGTATTTTTTTCTTTTATTTTGTAATGGTATATGTTTGGTGATTTGTTGTCATACTTTATGGTTGCTGGTGATGTACTCCTTATGTCCTTGTTTGTCTAATCTACTTTGGGATTCCTTGTTTATTCATAGTAAATAAATAATATCATATAACTTTGATATTCTGAAATCTGTAATGTATTCTAATTCCCTTTAATGCTTTCTAATCCGCTTTTACATGATCTGATTCCATACAATTAAGTAAATAGACATTCTAGGTGACCATGACCCCAAAACCACTCATCCAGCATACCCAGACTGCTCGGTTCAGTTTGGGTAGTTGCTGCAAAACACATTGCCCTGTCGTCCGAAGACAATCTGAGCCATCAGGTGAAGGATAATGCCTGATGAGTCTTGTACCTCAGATTGAACAAACACACACACACACACAAACATACAACAGCTCGTTTAAAATAAGTTATCACCTAAGCTATTAATGTAATTTTTAAGAGTACTGGTGTTACTAAACCTTCATAATGCCTACTAGGATTCAGATCAACATTATAGTTTCTAACGAATAAATAGATTGGTGGTGAAATATATATTGTATGTGTGAAGTGGCAAGCTGTCCTGTCTGCTACCCTTCCTCTCCCTTCCTCTGTTACCAAGTGGGTTGTGGCGGGAGGGAGTCAGCTGCTTCACTCACTTACTCATTCGCTCATTACGTATTGTTCAGACGTTCGAAGCACCAGGCAGCCGTCTCGTACCAACCTTTCAGCCTTTCTCTGCCTTACTTCACGAGTTAGTAGTAACAGGATTTGCCGTTTTGGCGTATTAATAATTATCAACTCTGGTTATATTTGGTGATTAAAACCATAATTATAATGAAACGAATGGCTTGGTAAAGAAAAGGTGATCGCTCTCTAGCATATCCGGTTCAGGCTAGCAAACATGACTGACAGTGTTGCTGTATAACTAATAAAACTAATAATTATTGCAACATCGTCAAGCAAGGAATTATTACATAACTTGTTGTACTACATGCATTCATAACAGCGTGGCGTTAAAAAAAAAATATTAATAAAAGTTAGATTACATTAGAATAACATAACCTAACATTCACTATCTAGCAAGACCTAGTATTACACCCTTGCCTAGCTAGCCTCGGGGTGTCGACAGAAGCCGGCGGAGCATCGGGGAGGGTAGAGAAGCCGGTGTGCTTATACTTAAATCCATCTGAACACTGCAAGAAGAGGATTACCGCCTGTTACCTGTTACCAGCGCTGCTATGTAAGTGTTAATACGTAGTTACAATGTTAATTATCTATACCTGTAGAAAGAAAGGTAGGAGGTAGGAGGTGGAAAGGGAGGTAGGAGGTAGGTCACGGTGTCTCCTGTGGAAGGTAAATATTAATATGTGCGACCAGTATTAAGCGAGGTACAGGTTTTTCACAAATAATTTTATGCTTTTAATATATAATAACCATCTAAGGGTTGATGCCTACGACCCCTGAAAGTTTCATTCCGATCCCTCCAGTGGTCTAGGAGGAGATAGAAGACAGACAGACAGACACATACAGACACACAGACAAATTTTGGATGGGGTCGTTTCGAAACTTCCAAACTGGTCGCTTCACTCGCAGTTTGAAAAAAAAATACGTCTTGATTTGCATATAATTCTTTTTGTCATTTATAATTGTAGTAATTCATAATGACTTTAAAATCTTCACTAACAATTACCATTACCAGAGATGACATTATTTTTCCAGTTGAGGTTTGTAATCCGTAATGAGTTTTAATAGTTTCCAAACCGCTCTACCACACTTTGGAATGGAGTATAACACTTTCTTACTGGTTATCGTGCACTTTAACACCACACACTGCATTGCTACCTGTTATCTTATCTTATACTACATTAATTTGGCTTTTACTACCGGCACGATGGATGTAAGAGACACACACACACACACACACACGTCTCTTCTTGGTACGTAGCCCCAGTGGACGTGTTGTGGCCTCAGTTCCTTCCACGCGTGAAATAGGATGCAGTGACCTACCTCCTACGGATTGAACCTTACTCCTGCTGCTGTGGTGAATCCTGAAACCGATTGTATACTTGTGGTTTAGATGTGTGATTTTTTTGCTGGGTTCTGGTTTTTTTTAATTTTATTTATTTATTTTATTTATTTATTTATTTATTTATTTTTTATATATAACGCCGATTCATTTTGAGTTTTCATTTTTTTTTTGTGTACGTGTATGTGTGATTTGCATTGAAATAATTTAATGTGTTTGTTTTTGAAGTGGTGTTTGATCTTTTTTTTTTTTTTTTTGAGAATGCTAGGATTGTTTATTTTTTTCTTTTATATGTTTTACTCTTTTTTTTATTTTTATTTCTCGCGTATGTTTGATTGTTTGTTGATGTATCTGTTACCCGCCATGAGCGTTGTATAGTTGGTTTATCAAGTGAAGAACAGCCTGTGTCACTGACTCTCTCTCTCTCTCTCTCTCTCTCTCTCTCTCTCTCTCTCTCTCTCTCTCTCTCTCTCTCTCTCTCTCTCTCTCTCTCTCTCTCTCTCTCTCTCTCCATGAATCGGCACTATAGTATACTACCATTCCTCCTCCACCACCCCTCCATCTCCTCCTCCTCCTCCTCCTCCTCCTCCTCCTCCTCCTCCTCCTCCTCCTCCTCCTCCTCCTCCTCCTCCTCCTCCTCCTCCTCAGACTCTTACAGTGCCGTAATCATATTCCGGGGAGTAACTCAGGAAGGCCGGCCCATTACCTAGCTGGGGGTGGGGGCGGGATTGAGGGGTCGGGGGGCGGGGGGGAGGGAGGCACCGTGCAAAGTTACGTATATTAAGTTGTGTCGGAATGCGTGTGTGTGTTGGGTTTGCGGGTGGGTGGTTGAGGGGGAAGGGCAGGGGGGCAGGGGGCATAGCGGCGGCCGAAGTGAGATTGGAGATATAGTAACGGTGATGTGTGAGTGTTGTGTGTGTTTCAATAGTACTTATGACTGTACTGTAGGTGTGTGTTAATCTCTCTTTCTCTCTCTCTCTCTCTCTCTCTCTCTCTCTCTCTCTCTCTCTCTCTCTCTCTCTCTCTCTCTCTCTCTCTCTCTCACTTGAGGTACTTTTAATGTTGTTTTCTGCGTTATATATATAGTTTTGTTTCTATTATTTTGTTTAATGTTTCTGTAATTGTAGTTTATGTAATGTGTGTACTAACTGTGTGTGTGTGTGTGTGTGTGTGTGTGTGTGTGTGTGTGTGTGTGTGTGTGTGTGTGTGTGTGTGTGTGTGTGTGTGTGTGTGTTGTATAAGCTCGTCGGACAGAAACCAATCTTATGTCATGTGTTTAGTGCTGTCATTCCAATCCACATTAAATCTACGGAGCCTTTTCTGCCGTCATCTTACTGTCCGCCGCCTCTTATTGTTAGTGTATCTCTCTGTCTCTTTTGCTGGCCGAGTACCGTTTTCTTTACCATGCCCCGTTTTCTTTACCATGCCTCGTTTTCTATTTCCTTCCCATGCTCTGTTTTTTTTCCCTTCCCATGCTCTGTTTTCTTTCCTTCCCATGCTCCCGTTTTCTTTCCTTCCCATGCTCCCGTTTTCTTTCCTTCCCATGCCTCGTTTTCTTTCCCATGTTCTGTTTTTTTTCCCTTCCCATGCCTCGTTTTCTTTCCTTCCTATGCCCCGTTTTCTTTCCTTCCCATGCTCCCGTTTTCTTTCCTTCCCATGCTCTTAACATCTATCAAGTCACATGGGTCGTTTGTTGTTTTGAATCGTCTTGTTCGAGCTGTTTTAATTCCTTATTTATATTTTTGTATTATTTGAACCTATATAACAGAAGGAAAAGTGCTGTCGTGTAAATATGGACGGAGTGCGCGCTACATAAAGCCTTGAAAATAGAGATACGAGAGAGAGAGAGAGAGAGAGAGAGAGAGAGAGAGAGAGAGAGAGAGAGAGAGAGAGAGAGAGAGAGAGAGAGAGAGAGAGAGAGAGAGAGAGAGAGAGAGCCAGAGCCGCTTTAGTTGTATTTTATCTTATATTCTGTTTGTTCTGTTTGTTCTGACGTGTACTTTTCCTGTTCTGCTGCCGAGTTTTAAAGGTTTTTCATTAATTGATTTATATTTGTTCATCAGTGTTCATTTTGTTTCACTTGTTCCCCTTTAGGTTGTTCGCTTCACCGTCTTTTGTTTCTCTGTCTGTGTTCTCTATTTTCGTCTTCCCTTCGCTGACCCTTTAGCATGAAATTCTAAGCCATGTACTTGTTTTCTTTGACGTCTCTCGTTATCTTCCCTCTTCCTTCCACCTCTCCTTCAGGTCTTCCCTCTTCCTCTCCTCCCCTCGTCAGGATGTCTCCCCTCGCCTCTCATTGTGCATCCTTCTCGTGATTTGTCTTTGTTCATTCTCTCCTCTTCGGTTATCCCCTCAACATCATCTTAATTCCGTACCTCACTGCATACTGCTGACTCCCCCTTCCTTCCTTCCTTCCTTCCTTCCTTCCTTCCTTCCTTCTTTTCCTTCCTTTAATTTTCCCCTCCTTTCTCTCACTTCCTCTCATTTCCTTCCCCACATCCTATTACTTCTTCCCACATTCCTTTCTTTCCATTTTCCTCTCTTCTTTTTTCTTTCTCCTTCCTTTCATTTCCATCCCTCTCCTCCTTGCCTCCTTCCCTTCCCTTCCCTTCCCTTCCTTCCTCTTTACCGTTGGAAGTCACAAAGGGGAGGCAGGAAAGTCGTCCAGTCTGCGGCGTGAGTCTAAAATGCCTGCAGAACCAAGACTCAAATTCATTCATCCTCCCCTGAAGAGAAAAAAAAGTAAAAAATCATTAGCCGTCAGGGACACAAAGGGCACCGCATCGATAAGGGCAGCGCGCCGAGGGTGAGCTGAAGGACAGGCGTTGCGTAAAGAGATAAGAAAAAGAAAAAAAAAGATAGGGAGTTATAAGTTTTAAAAAAAAAAGATAAAATTAAAGGAAAAATAATAAAAGTGAAAAAAAAGATTGACAGAGTTACGCAGCTTTGGCGTCTCCATAGTGTAGGATCCGATGTCCAGCATGCGATTGGAATTGATTATGGGAAAGTTTCTTCATTCTTTTGCCTGCCAGGGTGGGTGGGATGGTGGGTGGGTGGGTGGGTGGAATGGGCGGGGGTGAGGGTTATCTAATCTGGACACGCCATTAGCTCCCGTCCCTCCACGCCACCCTCACCCAGACTGTCATTAACGGTTTATCGACGTTACTGCCCCTGGTTATACTGACTAGAAGGCGTGCATGTGTGCGGAGGAGGAGGAGGAGGAGGAGGAAGAGGAGGAAGAAGAGGAGGAAGAGGAGGAGAAAAATAGAGGAAAAAAAGAGAGAAAGGAATGCATGGGGAGGATGAGGAAGAAAAAAGAAGAGGAGGAAGATGATTATAATAGAGGGAAGAAGGGTGGAGGGCAAAAGTGCATTCATTTTCACTTAACTTTTCACCTTTGCTGGTGGTGAATCGATTCCGGAAATCATGCTTTGTACCTGCCTGCCGCCCCCTCCCCCCCCCATTCCTTTTGGTGTCTTGTGGAAGCCCTCATTCTCAGCCTATCAAGTGTAATGGTGTGTGTGTGTGTGTGTGTGTGTGTGTGTGTGTGTGTGTGTGTGTGTGTGTGTGTGTGTGTGTGTGTGTTATCTCAGTGGTGTTTACTTATCAATGTTTCTCTCTCCCTCTCTTTCCCTTCATCTATGTTCATTTCCCTTTTTGTTTTTCTATCCTTCTATCTATCCTTATCACATCCCAATACTTTCCCAAACATTACTTGGATGAATTGGATCAAAAACGTCCATTTATTTAATCTATTTCTGGATTGTTATACCTTCATATTGTCTTGGAAATTGTCCAGGTCGATGCACGTTTCCAGGCAGGCCGTTGACATCTAGACCTCACCGCTGGGAACTGGAAGTGGAGGATTATTATTGAAAGAAAACTAGAGGATTAGGATTTTTGAAAGAGAGAAAAGAGAGAGAGAGAGAGAGAGAGAGAGAGAGAGAGAGAGAGAGAGAGAGAGAGAGAGAGAGAGAGAGAGAGAGAGAGAGAGAGAGAGAGAGAGAGAGAGAGAGAGAGATGTATGTCGTTCCAGAAAAAAAAAAGTCAAACATTACAAGAAGTGTAAATGCAAGGGTTCAAAATCACGGTGAAGTGCACATGTGATTCTTCTTCCCTGGATTAATGGGCCTTTAAAGAAAAATAAGATTACCCCTCTGATTCTCTCTCTCTCTCTCTCTCTCTCTCTCTCTCTCTCTCTCTCTCTCTCTCTCTCTCTCTCTCTCTCTCATCTTTTTTTTTGTGTATTTTCTAGCCTTTTCTTCTCTCTCATTTCCCTTTACTTCTATTTAAGTCTCTCCATTTTATTTTGCGTCTTTTTTCCCCTTGCTATCCTGTGTTTCCCCTTTCTCTACCTCCCTCTTATCTTTCCTCTCTTTATTCTAATAGCTTTTTTTTTTTTACTTCTCTATTCCTATCTCCTATTTTACCTTCCTTATAGTTTACCTGTATTTGTTTCCCTCCCTCCTATCCACACCACTCCCCTCACTGCAGCATTATTTTCTCCCCTCTTCCTCCTCCCCTTCCCTATCCTTCCCTCTCCTCCCTTCTCTGAATTAATATCAGTTCTAATACTTGGTCTTTTCTAACACCTTTGCATCACGATCACTCACTGCAATTACTTCACATGCATTTGTTTCTTTCTTTTTGCAGACCTTCAGTTGTTTCAATACAGATATCAATATAATTCAGCACTTATTGATATGAGGCTTACAGTAGGTTGCCAGATGTCGCTTTTGGAATTAATTGTTTTGAAATCTGTGGCATCACCTCTGGCTGGAGTTTTACATACATTACTCTCTCTCCTCGTGGATGTGACAATTGAACCATTACCTCACTCACGCACATGCACGCACACAGACACGTACATACCATTTTCCCTTGCAGCACAATGCTGAAACACACACACACACACACACACACACACACACACACACACACACACACACACACACACACACACACACACACACACACACACACACACACACACACACTGGTGAAATGATCTGTTCTGCAACACAACACAGGATATTGAAATGTTGCTTCATTAATCATTTACTGTTTTTTGTATAACATTATAAAGGCAAAGAAACTTATATGATTTTGAAACCTTGAACTCATGTGATGTTTTTTTCTTTACTTTTCGTTAAGTTAATTGCGTGCAAGAATTACGATAGACGAGAGAGAATGATTATGTGTGTTTACAGTCATCTTTTTTTATTGTTTTTATTGAAGAGTTATTTTTCATAATATGTTTACACGTTGATAAATATATAATTCATGGAGAGGATGGAACAGAGGTACATTATGTTGTTGTTGTTGTTGTTGTTGTTGTTGTTGTTGTTGTGTCCAAGGTCACTGGTTTGGCTTGGTCGTCTCGGCATCAATATGGAATGTCAAGCGTGAATTAATAAGTTATATCTTAAGTGTTTTATATTTTCTCTCTCTATTATTTTCGCCTCAAGGTTTTATTCGAAGTATTTCTATTTTAGTTTTCCTTGCGTGTTTTTCGTCTGGTAATGGCACTGTGTTTTTATTTTCCATTGTTTTGTGTGTGTGTGTGTGTGTGTGTGTGTGTGTGTGTGTGTGGGTGTGTGTGTGTGTGTGTGTGTGTGTGTGTGTGTGTGTGTGTGTGTGTGTGTGTGTGTGTGTGTGTGTGTGTGTGTGTGTGTGTGTGTGTGTGTGTGTGTGGTTTTTTTTGTCCTCTTTTCACAAAATTGGTACAGCATTGAGTTTCGCGTTTCATGATCTTTAATTTGTGGTGGAAGTATTTTTACCATCGTGTCTGCCTGCCTATGACGTGCAGTGTATTGGCAGTGTATCATGTTTTGTGTGTTTCTAAGCGTTGCACTTTTATGGGGAGGTGGGGGGCGGGGTGACTGTTTTATTGTGCAGTACTTTACTCAACTCTGGGGGGGGTGATGGGGGGAGATGGGGTAGAAGGGGGGGGTTATGCCAATTATCTCATGACTTCCATTCATTATTTTCTTTGTATTTATTGTATGTTTTGTTTTTAATGTGTTTTTGAAATTACATTGACTCTGTTCCTCGCTACCACTTCTCTATCTCTTATTTATTATTTCTATTTATTCAGTCATTTCTTTATTACCTTCATTCTCCTTACCACCTCTCTCTCTCTCTCTCTCTCTCTCTCTCTCTCTCTCTCTCTCTCTCTCTCTCTCTCTCTCTCTCTCTCTTTCTCTTTCTCTTTTATTTTTGCTAGCATGCGTGTCCGTCCCAGAGCGTCATGTCCTACACGAATATTCCTTGTGTTTATAGATCCATTGAATATTGTATTGCCTTTAATCCTCCAGTAAAAACACCTTAACCTAGCGCACAGAAAACTCAGGTGTGGTAAGGTGAGTTCTTACAGGTGTGGAATGCAAGCCTCGGATGGACGGTGTGTTGGTTATGTTAAAATTATTATGATATTGTGATCGTAATTGTTAAAGCCTCAGATTTGAATTCCTATATTGCAACGCGTTCATTCATGTTATGTGTTTTATGTGTATTTCAGAATTTGAGTTTGGAAATACTTCATTTGCTTCCGTGCAGTATTCATTTCCTATCAATGTATTGGGAATTCATTTGATATATTTTATAGTATTTCAAAATTTGAGTTGAATTTGCTTCGTTTGATTCTCTCCAACATGGATTATAGTTTGCTTTTGTGTTAGTTTTTATATATATATAATTTTGTTCCTATGAATGAGAGTATAAATGAATAAATGTATACGTTGTTAATTAGTGAGCAGGTGTATGAGAGGTCACTTCATTCCCTCGGTGAGCTGGACGGGTAAAAGGCGTAGAGTCAATAGATTCCTCACATGATATTTGTGTACATTTGTTTGAATATTCTTGTCGTCGAACCACTGATTGAAATGCCAACAGGAAGCCGAGTGAGGTGTGATGTTATATTATGTTTGCTGCTCAACAAACACATTGGCTTCACTTGTGTTCATCTGATGCTTCCGTACATTGGCTATAGAAGTGATGATCGTGTGTGAAAGTTTGCATTATATAATTTTTCTTATTATTATTAATTTCTATAAGTCTTTAGGTGTTCAGTGTGTCGTAAAGCGTTCCAGTGTCTCGTAGTAATGTTCTAAAATTATCTTTATTTTACGCACTATTGAGTCATGTATATTTTCACCGTTATATATTTTGTGATAAAAGGAAAATGATTGAAAATGTTATTGTTGTGTTTTCTTGGAATGAGAGTGACACTTTGGCTTCGTTTCATTGCGACTGTCGAGGCAATGCAACGTAATAATTGTTCCAGGAAAATAGAACACATAAGGTTTTCAGATTATTTCTTCTTCTTTATACTTTCATTTAAGTAAAAAAAAATAATACAAGCGCAAGTAAGAAAAAAATAAAGGATGAAATTCCCTACTTAAAAGTTGGAGGCATCATCTAATATTTAGTGGCTGCTACTCTGGAAAAGTTCGCAGTAAAAAATAGATTAATAAAAAAGGAGCGTAAAAACTATTGCAAGGAGAGTGGTAGCGTGACAACCTCTCACAGTGCTTGGCGAGGTGAATGGACGTGGAATGTACACCACCCAACAGGAGAGAGAGAACGAGAGAGAGAGAGAGAGAGAGAGAGAGAGAGAGAGAGAGAGAGAGAGAGAGAGAGAGAGAGAGAGAGAGAGAGAGAGAGAGAGAGAGAGAGAGAGAGAGAGAGAGAGAGAGAGAGAGAATAAATAAAATAAAAAAATACATAAAAGATAAAAAAACGGGAGACAAGTTTCTGTAGTTCCTGGCTTTAATATTTCCGTAGAACACATTAAGCAGACTCAGGCTCGCTCTAATGCTCCTCCCAGCCATAAATACGCCCACCCAAGTACTCCCACTTCCCGCTTAGTAAATATTTCCCCGCGTAGGAATGGGGGCGAGCGCGGTGATGGGCGAGGGAGTGGAGGGATGGGAGGAAGGGGAGAAAAGGGAGGAGGGGACCCACGATCACACTATCACTTCTCAGGGCGTGTGTGGGCGGCGTGCTCTCCGCCTCCACACGCCCTCACGCCTCCCTACCGTCACTTGCGTAGGATGGCCGCCAGCAGCCTTGACGTGTGGTTCCATCGACGCTGTTTTCACACCTAATCAAACTGCCGTCACGGAATCTCTCCCCGCCGCTTCCTCCCGCCACTGTGACGGGCATGGTAATCTTCACGTTAATTTCCGTGCCTGACTGTGACTGACGAAACCTGATTGGGTGTCCAGCGGGGCGGAGGTGTATCACAGCTGCAGGTGTTGTGTCCTGTTTCCTGTTTCTGAGTAGTGTGTGACCTTGGAGACTCACAGAAGGGAGTCGCACGGAACCTCACCCAGATGGCACTGCATAGGACCTCCGGCTGGCCCTGCCCTGCACGCACACCCCAAACGCAGGTCCTTTGCCGGGGATCCTGCTTGAACGTGTGTGTGGGGTGCATGGGAAGGAGCGTGGGAATGGCATGGCAGACGCTGGAAGGCAGACGATCCCCGGCAGCTGCGTGTTGGTGGTGGTGGGCAGCGGTTTGGGAATGTGTGTATGTAAGGGGAGCGAGAGGGGAAGAAGGGGAAGGGCATTACATTGAATCGTTTCAGTGGTATTTACCTTAACATACCTTAACTAACGTTCTTAAATGAGTACTCGTTCTGTATTCCCTTTAACTGTCTTTCTTGGCGTAGATATTACATACTTATTTTTTTCTTACTTCCTTTCGTTCTTATCTGGCGTAAAGGTTAATCCCCGCCCGTAGGTTCCTTCCCTGTAGGTGATGTGTCCGACGCGGTGCTTATTGTATACAACCTTCCGTACCCGTACCTGCCGTGCATCACCTGCCTCACCGTCACACATAAGAGTCGTGGCTGATGGGTGAGACCGAGACCGTTTCAGACCACTTAGCTGTGTGTGAGTGTGTGTGTATATGTGTGTGTGTGTGACTTGTAGCAGCCACTAAAGCGACATGACCTGAAGCTGTGAACGGACCTGAACCTCCACTTACTTCCTTCCTTCCTTCCTTCTTCACCGCCTACGTCAGCGTCTGAATCATGGTGCGTTCCGGGGCGTCAAGTGCACTCCAACCCACCCTGCAGCTGCCCACGTGTCCTGAAATAGTCGTCTTAGCCAGGGAAGGTGCAAGGGAAGGCTCATCTTACCTACCTCTCACCCCCTGCTACCGTGACGTAAGGGAAGCGTGGTGTTAGGTTCTATGAGTGAAGGGAGAAAGGTGAACGTCTTTCTTTTACTACCCACTCACCACCACCACCACGACCACCACCACCACCACCACCACCACCACCAACAACAACAACAACAACAACAACAACATCAGCTCATCTTCCGTCGTCCTTGTAAATGTTTCCTACCCACGAGATGGTTGGTAATTGTTTCTCATCGTCCTCTTTCCTTCCTTCCTTCCCTCCTTCCTGTCCTTTAAAATATTTGTCGTGGAGGTTTTCGGCCACGCTTGCAAACATAGTGGACTACGTAACTCACCTTCCTCCCCCGGCCCCCCTCTCGCCCCCTCGCCCCTATTCCTCTACTCCCCCCCTCTCCCCCCAGTCGTCGCCCGATCACACTGCGCCATAAATAAGCTTCTGATTTATGGTTCCGTGTGTGATTAAAACAGTCTTCCATTAATGTCCGATGGTGTGGAAAACTGTACCGGGTCCTTCCTCTTGAAGCTTAAACACTGGATCCGAAGATGTCACAGAGAGAGCGAGAGAGAGAGAGAGAGAGAGAGAGAGAGAGAGAGAGAGAGAGAGAGAGAGAGAGAGAGAGAGAGAGAGAGAGAGAGAGAGAGAGTGAGAGAGTATACAACAGGGAAAAATAACTCACAAATGAAAGCGGAAGGGCGAGGGGAAGTGTGTGTGTGTGTGTGTGTGTGTGTGTCTGTGTCTGTGTCTGTGTGTATGTGAATGTGTGTGTGTGTGACTGCATGTGTGTAGTACGTGTGTGCGTGCCTGGGCCTATTGATGTGCACGTGTTTGGCATCTGACCATAACATGATGATATCGGAAAATCATTAGTTACCTGACGAAGTGTTTCCTGAAGGTTAAGATGTCAACACCACATTGTCCTGAAGCTTAGGAGGACACGGGGCACAGGTGGTGAATGGGGCAGGAAGGAGGGCGTAGGGAGGGGGACGTAGAGGGCGGGTGGGGGCGTAGGTAGGGGGCGTAGGTAGGGTGGCGTAGGTGGGGAGGGCGTAGGGACAGCTTTAAAGGGGTCAAGGATAGCACTAGACAATGAATAGAGAGGGTAATGGATGTAAAGGATGGGGTAAGGGAGGATAGGGTGTAGGATAGGAATAAGAGAGATAGGGATGGGTTGTGTATAGGATGGCAGGGTAGCAGGGTGAAGACAGGGTGAGGGCAGGGTCAAGGCGGCTGTTCTTGGTAGGGTAGAGCATATAATGAGGAGCATCTGGTGTTTTCTTTAGTCATTTATTACCCGTCCAGAAGTGAGGGTATCCAGGTGGTGTGTGTGTGTGTGTGTGTGTGTGTGTGTGTGTGTGTGTGTGTGTGTGTGTGTTCAGTAGTAAGACAAAATACAAAGAGAGAAAGAGAGAAAGAGAGAGTCCTAGATAGTTTCCCTGCACTGAGCTACAAATGGCAGCCTTCCCTCCCCCTCCCCTCCCCCCCCACAACCTCCCTGTGGTGTGCGTGGGACTGTTGCTCGACAACACACACACACACACACACACACACACACATTCCCTTGTGGCTCGGGGCTGGAGAGAGGACGCGTGTGTTACATTATTCCTCCTTACATTAACCTCAGCCTGGAGCAAGGACACGAAGAAGAGGAGGAATTTTTTTTTCTGCTGAGACGAGGCTGCCAATGTAAAGCTGATGTTATTAGTGTTATTGTTGTTATTGGAAATTTTTTATTAGTTGTAGTAGTAGTAGTAGTAGTAGTAGTATAGTAGTAGTAGTAGTAGTAGTAGTAGTAGTAGTAGTATAGTAGTAATAGTAGTAGTAGTAGCAGTAGTATCATCGTTTTTCTCTTCTTCCTATTCCTCCTCCTCTTCTTCCTCCTCCTTCTCCTCTTCCTTGTCCTCCTCCTCCTCCTCATCATCATCATCTCCCGCTAGTGACGTCAAAAGGAAAACACTTAAGGAGAAGAATCACAAGACCGCCTCGTACCCTCAGCCTCACACCATTGGCTCACCTCTCAAGCCTCCGCACCTCATTGACTCGGAGCTGCAAATCACCTTTTCTCCACTAGAGTCAGTCGCTTCATTGAGCTGACGAACTGACGACATTCCATCCACTCTCACATTACAGAATGGGAACAGCTACTCAATAATCTCTACTTTTTTCTTGACAACCACTAATCCTTTCACTTCCACCTTTAATATTCGCTTTTTTTTACATATTTGCTTTCATGTGCAATTATTTTTAACCTCTGCTACACCGTATTTAATTTCCTCATTTAGCTGCACCGTATTTCATCTCCTTACTTAGCTACATATTCTTTCACCTCGTCGTGTAATTCTTAGTATTTGAATGCGTCCAGATTGTCTATATAGATACTCTTCAGTCCTTTGATCGTGATGCTTTTGTACATTACACTTCTCATGTACTTCATTACTAATTCAGTCTACTCTACATAACCCACTTACCTATTATGACTTATTCATTGCCTCAGTTTTGCAGTCATATATCTATCTAAATATAAACATTCCTTCAATTATTTTTTCTTGTAGTCTTTATTGTATTATTCTTAACTACAATTAATACATTTATAGCCCTAAGTATTATCTTGTATTTTCCAATTGCACATAACTACTCTCTCTCGTTTCATTGAGTCGCCCCTTAATGGCCGAAGTCTCCCCCAGCCTTCAGATTATCACTGTTCAGTTTAACTTTTCACTATGTAATGACCTGCCTTTCCACATTAAACTGTTTGCTGGTATTCACGTTAATTTCCATCGCCCTGCACTCCCATGCATTCCCAAACCTTTACCTATGTCAAGGGTGAACTAAATGAAATAAGAATCATAGTTTGTGCTGCTATCATCTTCATTCTAACCTTCATTATCATTATCATCATCATCATCATCATCATCATCACTATCGTCACCATGCAACACCTGATCCACGCGCACACAGTTATTTATTTATTTATTTATTTTTTATGCAAATGGAAAAGCGGCCAAATAACCAGCAATAAAACAGGTAAAAAGAAATAAAGACCCGCTTGTATTACTGGTTCACTAAAGAAAAAGAGTAAAAAAAAAAAATAAGGGATGCCAAAGTGATGTTGATTGGGTGTGCTTGAGTCGTGTGTGAGTGGTCGTCACAACACGTAACCTGCTTCCTGGTGCTGGATGGTAATAGGAAAGTTACGTTGATTTTCCCGCGGACTGGTTTGAGGTCGACCTTCATTACGTGTTTGTGTTGTTTCGTAAAATGTGTATGGTGCGTATAGTGACGTGTTGCATTTAAATCAGTGTGGCAGCTCTTTGACAGACAGACAGACAGACAGACAGACAGGTGCAGCTGGTTTGGAAATGTTGATTATTATTGTTATTGATACTACTATTATTATTATTATTATTTTGATCACTATTTTCATTATTACTATTATTATTATCGTTTTTATTATTATTATTATTATTATTATTATTTATTGTTATTCTTGATATTTCACTGTCTGTTGTCTGTTCGTCTGTTCTATGTTCTCCATGTAAGTATAACACAGCGTTGCATTATATACTTTGCAATACTTTACTTCCGTCTTGCCTTGGACACGAAACATTGAGATGAGAGAACAATTTCCTCTTAATG
>JAPQNM010000012.1:5168871-5171371 GCA_029783475.1 Metacarcinus magister | reverse complement strand
CGATAACCTAGTGATATATGTGTCAGTACTTTTTTTTTCTTGAACGAACGATAGAAAATTATAATTTCAGTAGTTCTATGAAAAATAATAATAATAATACAAATATTATTATTATTATTATTTTTCATAGAACTACTGAAATTATAATTCTCTATCGTTCGTTCAAGAAAAAAAAAAGTACTGACACATATATCACTGAGTTATCGGAAGACACAAATATTTTAGGGAACATCATAAAAGTAATATGTTTAAAGCTGACCAATTGCAGTGCACAAAACATAGTCCACACACACACACACACACACACACACACACACACACACACACACACACACACACACACACACACACACACACACACACCACACACACACACGGATATCATTCTTTAGCTTACACGCAATGAATTCCCATCACGGTTGTATATCATGTATGTGTGTATGTGTGCGAGTGTGTATGTGTGTGTGTGCGCGTGTGTGTGTGTGAAGGAGAAAGGAGAACACACAACGTACACAGGGAAAGGAGGAGGTCAGTCACGTGCCAAGAATGACTTACCAATCAAGTGGAAAAAAAGTCATACACACAAAAAGGGGAAAAAAAAACAAGGATAAGATGGTAAGGAATAACTCAACATGATTTATCGTCTATATATAGAGAGGGAAAAAAGGGAAATTATGCCACAGGTCGGAGCTGTTACTTTTTTTTTATGATTAGCACCTATGTGGCCATGCGATGAGAGAGAGAGAGAGAGAGAGAGAGAGAGAGAGAGAGAGAGAGAGAGAGAGAGAGAGAGAGACAGAGACAGAGAGAATGTTATCCATATTTCTTATCAAGTTTTATCAGTCTAGTTTAAGGAAAAATAATGTGTTAGAAATTATTAACTTATTTCTTTTGGTTTCTTTAGTATTTTCTTATTCTCTTTCCTTATAGTTCTTACACCTTTTCTTAATTCTTTATTCACTCCTCTCACCTTCCACTTCTCTCTTCTTTCTCCTCGTCTCTCTTCTTTCTCCTCGTCTTTCTTCCCTTGGGCTGTAATCCGTGAATCCTCCTTTTTCTACTCTTACATCTTTCACACTTTCTCTCCATCTTGCATCTTTCCTCCATAGCTAATACCTCTTACATTTTTTTCCTCCTTCCTTCCTTCCTTCTCTCGTCACCTGGTTTTCCCCTCCGTTCAGTCAAGGAAGGTGTGTCAGGTAACAGTTCGCATGAAAAAATAAAATAATTGTGCATGTAAAACTATAGTATAAGTTATAATGTTTCAATAATGTGCTGTTTTTTGTTAAATGTTATTAATTTTTAAGCTTCGGGAATGACAGGTAATTAGTTTGACCTTGAATAAAAGTATTAATTCTGCTTGTATTCGTTTCTGTTATATCATCATTATTGCAATTATTATTATTATTGAAGTTAGTTTTGATAGTAGTAGTAGTAGTAGTAGTAGTAGTAGTAGTAAAGGAAAAGTGTACTTATTTTTGTTATTGTTAGTATAAGTGTTAGTAGTAGTAGTAGTAAAGAAATTGTACCTTCTTTTTGTTATCATTAGTATTAGTGTTAGTAGTATTAGTAATAGTAGTAGTTAAGAAAAAATATACCATACTATTACTATTTCTTTCTTATATGCAGTTGTAGGAGGCAAGAAGAGGTCATAATGGTTTGGTGTCCGTCTTGTGCTGAAGGTGAAGAGTATCAAGGACACGAATGGATGTGATGAGAGTAATGTTGAAGAGGCAGCTTCATCAGAGTGGAGATAAGACTTCAACCATCAGCTGGGAGAGTAAGGGTGAGTGTTAACAGAATGATCAGCACTGCCAGTCTCATCTCTCTCTCTCTCTCTCTCTCTCTCTCTCTCTCTCTCTCTCTCTCTCTCTCTCTCTCTCTCTCTCTCTCTCTCTCTCTCTTTCTCTTTCCCCCCCTCCCCGCCCCCCTCGCCTGTTACCACCGCGACACACAAACACACAAGGACATGCAAACGACCTCTTTCTTCCTAATATTGCTTCCTCTCTCCTCCCGTCTCTCCTTTCTCTTTCCTCTTGCTCCTCTCCTCCCTCCCTTCTCTCTCCTCCCGTTCTCTTCACCACCTCCTCCAGTTATCCTTTAGCTCTTCTCCCATTCCTTACTTTCCTCTCCTCCCTTTCTCGTCCTCTTCTTCCCCATCTCCTCTTGTGTACTCTTCCTGCCCTCCTTCCGTTTTCTCCCTCTTCCCTGGGGTTATATGAGGTTTTGTCTCCGGGAATGGGGAAGAAATGGAAGGGGAAGAGGGAAGGGGGATAGGAAGGGGAGGATAGGAGGAGCTGCCTAGTATCTGAGGCCTATGCCATCAACGCCTCACACACGCCGCCCATTATTCTCGTTCATCATCAGCCCCCAGCCTCACCTCCCCCCCTCCACCCTCACCCACCCCCCTCTCCACCCTCACCTCCCCCCCTCTCCACCCGCAGCCCCCCCACCCCCCCTTAACCCTATCATTAGTTCACGAGGGCGCCCAGCATTCCTC
>JAPQNM010000012.1:5156371-5158871 GCA_029783475.1 Metacarcinus magister | reverse complement strand
GGGGGCGGGGGGCGTGGGGTGAGGGGGGGGGACGGGGGGCGGAAGAACCTGTTATTGCTGCGATATATTTATTACTATCTTTCTTTCTTTCTCGCGCTCTATTTTTCTCATTGGTTTGCTCTCAACATTTACAACCTTAAGAATCAGTATAAGTACAACAAGGTTCTATATAAATGTAATACAATATTTTTTTTTTTTTTGTTGTTGTTCATGGATTTTCTTTTTCTTTTTCTTGTCTTGAAACACAACCTCAACAGTGTTACCAAGGGCGGCGTAGGAGGCTCATGGTAAGGGTGCTGCGCGTGTGTGTTGCAGTGTTGCCAATCATCTAAGTCTCGTGCGTGGTGTGTGTTTTAAGTCTATATTGCAAGAAGGTATGTGTGTGTGTGGTGGGGAAAGGGGGAGGGGGGGAGGTGAAAGCATTGACGTAGCAGTATCTTAATTATATGCAAATTTCTCGTGGCATTCTGAAACATTCGTATATTTTCCATGTGTTCGTTCTATAACTTCTGCTTCCTCTCTATGTTTTCATCCTGGCTTTTTTTATTCATTTTTTCTTCCTTTTTCGTTGGCGTAATGTGGTGCTGTGGTGCAATTTTTTTTTTTTGTGTGGCTGTAATGCTTAAAGCTACACGAAGTTACGTTGTGAAGTTGTACCGTGAGGGTGTTCGGTTTTTTTTCTCTCTCGTGGTAGTCGCTCTTAATTAGGAGAATATTTCCATCATGGTTTGCGTTTGGTGCGGAAGGCGAACCAAAAACACATATAGAGAGAGAAGCAATATGTGGTGGCTTAATGTGTGCGTGTGTGTGTGTGTGTGTGTGTGTGTGTGTGTGTGTGTGTGTGTGCGTGTGTGTGTGTTTGTTCAGGTGTGTGCAGGGAGTCTGATAGAGCAGCAGCAGCAGCAGCAGCAGCAGCAGCAGGAGGGTGTGTGTTGTTCTCTATATTTTCCTGTGTCCTTGAGTTGCCGCTGGAAACAAGAGAAAATCTAGTTAGTGAGACTACTGGGATCTCTCCAGCTACCCCGCCCTTCCTCCCTACTGTGTGTGTGTGCGTGTGTGTGTGTGTGTGTGTGTGTGTGTGTGTGTGTGTGTGTGTGTGTGTGTGTGTGTGTGTTTCCCTTTCTTTCCAATATATCTATACGTTTTATGTGTTTCTATGCCTTGAAATCTTTGTAAATAAACCATTCTCTTTATCATCACCATCATCACCATCATCATTATCATCATCATCATCATTATCATCATCATCACCATCACTAACACCTGGTCCCTTTACTCCCAGGTCTTCCTCCCTTCCTTCCCTCCTCTTCCTCTCCTCACACCCTCGCCCTCATTACCTCATCTGTTATAAGGTTATCTTCGACCTCAGTCACAGAGGTAACGATGACCTTCTATAATTGGCTAGCGATGCCATTATAGTAATTATCAGGGAGTCCATTAATCGCAAAGGAGGTGACGATTATCATATCTCTCACCTTGCTAATTACTTCGTTTCCCAGATCGGATGTGTTCGCGCGGAGGCCGGTGTGCTGGACGGCCTGGATAGTGTAGTGTGGGGGTGTAAATGTGTGTGGTAGTGGGAGGTGTTGGTGTGGTAGTGGTGGTATCAAGGTGTGGTGTGGTGGTGTGGTGCAGTTCTTCCTGGTCTTGGTGTTGGTGTGTGGATGTGTGTGGTGGTGGTGTTAGGTTAGGGTGTATGGTGATGTGTGTGTGGTGGTGACAAGGTGGTGATGTGGTGGTGATGGTGTTATGTTACCTATGTGTGTGAGAGAAGGTCGTGGTGGTAGTGGTAGTGTGGTAATAGGGTGACGGTGGTGTGGTGTGTGGTGTGGTGTGGTGTGGTGTGGTGTGGTGTGGTGTGGTGTGGTGTGGTGTGGTGTGGTGTGGTGTGGTGTGGTGTGGTGTGGTGTGGTGTGGTGTGGTGTGGTGTAGTGGGGTGTGGTGTGGTGTGGTGGGGTGTGGTGTGGTGTGGTGGGGTGGGGTGTGGTGTGGTGTGGTGGGGAGTAAGATTCAATATTAAAGTAAAAGATAAAGCTTAACCTTACAGACTCTCGTGAATTTGTAAAATTAATCTCAACCTATGGTGTATTTTTGTCATTTCTTCTACTCGGGGATCAAGCTTATTTTATTTGCTAATGCATTTTGATCTTTTAAACTATATTTTACATTGGAAAAATATAATACTTACAGCTAAGTATCAGGTCTTTTCACCCAAAACTTTTTTTCCTGAATATAAATTGATTATGTTTAAAAAAAAAAAAAAATCATTATGGTGGATTTAGTCCTTCACCAATGTTGATGAAAAATATATCAAATATTCTTTATAGAATTACCAATTAAAAGAAAAAGCACCTTGTTCAATAGGGATTTGAGTTTAGATGCTAATACTTTTTGTTTAACTATGATTTTAAAAATATATATATTTTCATGAGATAAATACCAATCAAATATAACAAAGAGTTGTGCTGAAATATAATAAATCATTTTTTTTAACCATATC
>JAPQNM010000012.1:5133871-5146371 GCA_029783475.1 Metacarcinus magister | reverse complement strand
ATAATTTTTGGTTTCGTTAGGCTCTCACCTGTCAGGCTGTCATTACCTGTTAGTTGTGTGCTGCCCTTCACCCCCCTTCCCTCACCCACCCTCACCCTTGTATTGAAGTTATATACGTTCGTCCAGGTGCGTGTTGGTGCCCCTCCGACGGTGTTCGAGTGGGAAGGTTATTGAGAAGAGGAATGATACTCGTGCTTTCTTTCCCAGTTCTTTCTTCTCCTCTCCCTTTGTTCCCTCCTCCCCTCCCTTTGTTCCCTCCTCCACCCTTCCTCCTCCCTCACGATGCAGACACTGATTAATGATCTTAGTAGACACTTGGCGACATGTGGAGAAATACACACACACACACACACACACACACACACACACACACACACACACACACACACACACACACACACACACACACACACACACACACACACACACACACACACACACACACACTATCACCACCACCACCACCATCATTATCTCCTCCTCATCTTTTTCCTCAAACTCATTATGAATTAGTAAACTTTTCTGTTAGTTGCTACTCCTATATCACTCCTCGTCCTCGTTTTTGTTTGCGTCGTCCTTCACCTCATCGTTCTCGTCCTGTTTATTCACGTGGTGGTGGTGGTGGTGGTGGTGGTGATGGTGGTGGTGGTGATGGTGGTGGTCGTCGTCGTCGTCGTTCTCTTCCTCTTCTTCCTCCTCTTCCTCTTCCTCTTCCTCCTCCTCCTCTCTCTTCCTTTTCCTCTTCCTCTTCTCTTCTTCTTCCTCCTCCTCCTCCTCCTCCTCCTCCAAACAGTCTAGTAAGGACCTATAGATCTGTTGCTGTTTGTATTCCTCTGTAATCCTTTGTAATCCTTCTCATCTCCATTCCCACCTCGTCCTCCATTAATTACCCCGCCCAAGGGACAGATTCAGAACCTCCTCACTCCGTTCAACCCTCGCTCGCAGGACTCAACGATTCCTTACGCTACCCAACACAACACAACACAACACAACACGAAGGATTTTAAACCATCATGGGTCTGGAGGATACTGTTTTCCTTTACAAACAACATACTATCACACACTCACACACACTCACATACACACACATACACACTCAAGGCACTCCATGTCACCTTTAACACTTCATTGCCGGGCAGGTGTGTAGTTCGAGAAGGGACGTTTTGGCAAACTCCACTCGACTCTAAAAGCCATCAGGTGCCGGGCGTGGGGAGGGGCGAGGGAGGGGGAGTGTCTTTCTAGTGGGTGTGTGTATGTGTGTAAGTTAGGCAGGTCACGAGGGAGAGACGTGGAGGCTCGGCTCTGCATGAATGGCGATGCTGCTAACGAGGGTGTCTGTGAACTGTTATGAAGCTTCTGGGGGAGGGGGTGGAAGAGAGAGAGAGAGAGAGAGAGAGAGAGAGAGAGAGAGAGAGAGAGAGAGAGAGAGAGTGAGAGTGAGAGTGAGAGTGAGAGCTTAGTCTGTTGTCTATTTCCTATGAAAGAGAGCTTAGTTTTTTCTCGTTATATTTCTCCACACCTGTATACTGAACGTTCCCTTTAACCTTTATGTTTTGTAAAAGTGCGATTGGAAAAAATAATCTGCTAGTAAAAAAGAGAGAAAAAAACCCACAATATTTTTAAGTGTGTTCTAATTGCTGTGAAGCGTTAGATAACCGTTTTGATGGTTTGACAGCAGCAGCATCACCCCTTTCTTTAAGATCAGAAAACGGGAGTTGGGAAGATTGTATAAGGATTGATGGATGAGCTGGATGAGGGAGAGATAGGAGACTGATCATGAAATCCTGTCAAAGATAAGATATATTTTCGGATTGCGTTCAAGCTTAGATACATCAGGGAGAACCAAGGTCTTTCAGAGAGAGAGAGAGAGAGAGAGAGAGAGAGAGAGAGAGAGAGAGAGAGAGAGAGAGAGAGAGAGAGAGAGCGAGAGAGCGAGAGAGAGAGATACCCCTTGACCTTGACCTTGAGGGAAACCAGTGAAAGAGGAGGTGAACAGGTGTTATTTCCCCTCCCCCCCTTTTTTTTTTACTTTCATTTTCTCTCTTTCCTTCCCTCTTACCTTCCATTTTTTTCTTTAACCAGCACGTTCCTCTCAGTTGATGATCTCTATTGAGTTGTGTAAAAGATGGAAGCTAGCCTTGAGTGAGGTGTTCGCTGGTTCGTCACCCGCGGGACAGTGACGGTGAAGGGCAAGTGAAAGACATGAAGTGGTGAGGTGTTTTAATATAGCGTTACAGGCACGTGTGTGTTTCTTTGCATCCGTGACTGTTTCCATGAATTCAAGGGTTATTTTTTTATGTTGCATGTCTGTGTTTGAGAGAGAGAGAAAGAGAGAGAGAGAGAGGAGGAAGAGAGAGAAGAAAAAAATAATCGAGAGAAAAGTGATTGCCTGACTTAATTGTTGAAGGTAAAATATATGTTGTGATTGTGTGCATGGGGGGGAGAGGGGGATGGAGGACGCAATGTGATGTTAATTTGTCAGTCTATTCTCGTTAAAATAATTCGTGTTTTTTCATCCTTACATCAGCAAATACAACAGTGGGAAAAGAACACTGAACAATATCCTTTGTTTGAATTCAGTCTGGCACGCAATGGAAAAGTCAAATACAAATTCAAAAGTCATCTAGGTACAACATCAATCGGATTTTCCTATTTCTGTATCTGAGAGCATAAGGGAAGCGACGGGGCTGGCTAGGGAGACAAGGCGCTACATAGAGGAACCCAACGGAGTGTAAAGATCAGGAAAGGGAGTCGAGGATAGGATAGAGAGCCTTGGAAAATGTGAAAGGATGGTGGGTGTGTCGCGAGAATGATTGAGTATATCCATGTGATGTACTTGTGTTTTGTAGAATTGATGATGGTAGGAAAAAAAATATTGTATGCTGTTATTACGTTTGTCAGGAAAGGAAATGGAAAGGCAAGGCTGGGTAGGGTGTATTTAAATTAAGTTCAAGGAAAGTGTCTCTATTTATCTATCTATTCATGTATCTATTATCCATTTATTAATCTATCCAACAATGTATTTCTGTATTATTTCTTTTTTTTTTTTTCCTTTTTCTTCTGATCATGCTCCTTCTCTTCCTTCTCAACCTCCTCCTCCTCCTCCTCCTCCTCCTCCTCCTCCTCCTCCTCCTCCTCCTCCTCCTCCTCCTCCTCCTCCTCCTCCTCCTCTTTCTCTTTGTATCTGTGTGCTATCCAAAAATCAATTAATGTTCACCTTTTATCTCATTCCAATTCGTGACTTTCCCTTCGCAACGGCTGTCATAATCTTCTATCAGAACATTCGTCGACCTACCACTTGTATTCTCTTACCATCTCACTTATATTGTTCTGGATATTGATATTACCTTATGCAACGGAAGGGGAAGTGTGTGTGAGTGTGTATGGGGGTGCAGTAAGGACAAGTAATCGTGACTTCCAAGGTTGGGGAAGAAAGGACAGAGTATTTAGTAATTGTAAGATTAGTGGTATTGTTTTTGGAAGGGGAAGGCGAGGCGTGTGTTGAGGAAGCATGGCACCAGAGAGCAGCACGGGGGAGGAGGAGGAGGGTCATGTGCGTTATAATGTCCCGCCGTCACGGAAAAAAAGTAATGTTGCATTCATTGTGTACTTAGAGAGAGAGAGAGAGAGAGAGAGAGAGAGAGAGAGAGAGAGAGAGAGAGAGAGAGAGAGAGAGAGAGAGAGAGAGAGAGAGAGAGAGAGAGAGAGAGAAAAAAAAAAGTGTATACAAAGCAAAACAATACGGAAGGTGAGATAGAGAACTAACCATTGAACCTCCAATGTTACGTACAATATAAAATCATCATAGGAAATTAAATGATGGTTTCCCTGAACTTTAAAATTTACAACAAAGAATTAAGCAAAAACCTTAATTCCCTTTGACTGAAAAAGAATCGTTGATAAAAATGAAAGAAAAAAAATGGAGAAAAAAATAAAATATAACATGTTTTCTGATGTATATATATATATATATATATATATATATATATATATATATATATATATATATATATATATATATATATATATATATATATATATATATAAAGCTTTTCACAGTGAGCAGGAAAGCCAGACAACTTCCATTCGTTTGATGATGTAAAACGAAGCGAGTTTACTTCACCCACGATAAGGTTACGATATACACCACCACCACCACCACCACCACCTAAACCACCACCACCACCTAAACCACCACCACCACCACCACCTAAACCACCACCACCACCTGTCATCTTACTGAAGCTCACCTCAACCACGAGCAACACCCATTCATTTCAACCCATCCACATCATCCCAAGCCTTGCCACCCATTCACTCCACACACGTCCAGGAGTAAGCTCATCCACCCGTCAAATTCATCTCTCAGACATGACATAATGCATTCATCCACTCATGTCTCCAGCGCCACAGCCTCCCATTCACCTCCTTCCCCGCCATTATCAGGACAAGCTCCACTTATCTCTTCCACACCACCTACTCACACGCCTACAACAGATGAACGCCCACTCCAACCCCCCCGCCCACCGCCTGAGTAGTTGCCGCTGTGACTCACGTTCAAATAGCTGCGATCAAACGTCTTTTATTCAGAATCACATGCGTGTTTATGGCGGCAATTTCATCAGTGATACAACGTTTATACAATGCAAATTATGGATCGCTTTGAACGGGGAAGTTATTGAATTTTTTAAGCGTCGTCTGGTATTTGAATGTCATGATGGCGGAAGGTGACGCGTTTTCCATTTTTTTTTTTTATCTCGAAATGTTACTACTAGATAAAGATTGTGCATGAAGGTCAAAATTAGTATGATGCGTATTGCTGCAGCTTAACTCCGGCGGCTCATATTACCTGGTGGAAAATATGCTGCCAGATACACGTGCGGCGCTGACTCACTCCAGCCGAGCCGCCCCGGGAGTCCCCTCGGTGGCAGCAACAAGTCGGAAAAAACACAACCCTCCCTGAATGAAGGCTTTAAGAGGCTCGGTAAAGAGGCGTGTGAACTCATCTGTAAAAATAAAGAAACAATGCTATTAAAAAAAAAATAATAATAACAAGAGAGACTGAGATTGGAGGTCGTTGTATTGTGTTAAGTGTTTTCTTTCATTCTTTTTCCATGTGTGTGGGCGTGTGGGGGGAGGGTGGGGGAGGGGACGAGCTTGGGGGTGAGGGGGTATATTTTTTTTTCTTTTGCACTTGAGGGCGTTCTTTCCCCCTGTCAGTCGTTTTGTGAACTTTTAAAAACGGTAAAAGAACATTCTGTCAGTGTTAATGGAGAGTGAAATAACTTGCGTTCCTCCCATGTGGACAGGTGAGGGGAGCTACACATAGAGGGAAGCTAATGTATTCATGGAGGAACGACCTTCTAGACCACTTTACATCCTTCCTCACTTTCATCCATCCTTCTATCCCTTCTATCCTCGCCTCTTTTCATTTCCCTTAGATGTATCCTTTCCTTTATCTCCTTTGTCGTTTGTCCTCATCCCTCTCCTTCTTCTCCTTCTCCTTCTCCTTCTCCTTCTCCTTCTCCTTCCCTCCTTCCTTCCCTCTCTTCACCCTCCCCTTCCTCTATTTTCCATCTGTCCTCCTCTCCTCTCACAGACAAATGGAAAATATTGGAATTGTTGGAAAGAAATGAAAAAACAAAAATCTAACGAAGGGTTCTCTGTAAACTAACCAAAAATGTATATAAAAAATAGTACGTTTATATAAAAGTAACACTGTACTACAATGCTCTTATTAGCGAGAACAACCTGAGTGAAGAGGGAAAAAGACTACACACAAAAAATATATATGTATAAAAAATATGAGATTAAAAAGTAAGGCTTACGAATTTCTATTCATGTATTTCTTAAAGGATATATCAACAATAATTTTTTTTTCTGTGTAATATAATGATGGTCTATGTCAATATGGTATACTAGAACATGTGTGCGTGTGTGTGTGTGTGTGTGTGTGTGTGTGTGTGTGTGTGTGTGTGTGTGAGTGTGAGTGTATGTGTGTGTGTGTCTGCCCTGATTGCGACATGAACCCAGTCGCTGAACGGAGGTAAATTGATAGGATCCAAAACTCAGAAATAATCACAAGAGATATAAGTTTATATTTACTTGGCGAAAAATTTAACTGCATGAATATAAAAAAAAAGAATAAAAAAAAATATCTGAAATCACCTGGACATTCTTGAAAATGTCGCAAAATGTCAAGTTTGTAGGAGGAAATCAGGTGGAACTTGCAAGCCAGGCAGCAGCGGCTCGTGAAACAGGGACGAGCTTGGAGGGACAGTCTGGCAGGAAGTTAGAACACTTGTAGAAAATAGTGGATCACGTTACTGAGATGACTTGGACAGGTGAAAAGAACTGGTGGCGAAGGAATAATAAAGATGATATTTGAACCTGAAGAGGGATGTGAACAGTTGAGGGTAATGTAAGGAAAACGATGTAAAGATAGTGTTGAGGAAATATTAGTTGAGGGAAAGGAGATTATGGTGAAGAATGTGTTTGAATGTTACTGTTTGTACGTAGAAGGCGACGTAGTGTGAGTGTCCCAGAGCCAGGACGCGTGTGTGGAAAATAACTGGTTGTGAAGAAAATATTACTACATTGATATTATCTCATTGACATTCTTCCATCAATACATCATTGTTGGCGCCATCATCTTCATCATCATCATAATCATCATCATCATCATCATCATCTCTATTTATGCATGTGTATCCATTTAAACAGGAAAGAAAATGTGTGGAGCATCTGTCTAGCCTGCTGCGGATACGTTATATATATATATATATATATATATATATATATATATATATATATATATATATATATATATATATATATAGACACACACACACACACACACACACACACACACACACACACACACACACACACACACACACACACACACACACCCTGCCTACATATCCCTTAAAGGAGGTAGTCGAGACAAGGTGTCTACAAAAACACATCCATATGCATTCCCTCACATGTTTGCTTATTGGCCACTTGGGGAGAAGGGATCGATCTTCAGCGTTCCACGCTGCGTGAGGGTCAGTCTTGTACCACAGCCAGTAATTCCACTGCAGGGTCTGACACCAGAACTAGTTTACTCATGCCGCATCACAATAGACTCATCCCCTTCCCTGCACATGACCAGATCAGCTGATCAGAACAGGGATAGCCTCCCGTCAAAGCCATCAAGGCTGCGTCACCATTCATGCATTCACAACGGCTTCCATCTATCACTATCACGCTCAAACATTCTTCTTTGCTACACACACACACACACACACACACACACACACACACACACACACACACACACACACACACACACACACACACACACACACACACACACACACAGACGCACACACACGCACGCACACACACACACACACACACACACACACACACACACACACACACACACACACACACACACACACACACACACACACCTCTTGCAAGTAAAGCTTTCTTCACATTAGCAATGTATTCCATTCGTGGCCTTCCTCACAATGAAAAATTATATATATATATATATATATATATATATATATATATATATATATATATATATATATATATATCAATTAAGCATTTATCAGGGAAGGCTTGTCGTTGTTTCATTTTATCAGTATTGCTCCACAGGTTTCCTGGTTTTAGTTTGTTAATAATAATTTTATTCCTTTTCCTCAAAAGCTCCGGCGATTGTAATTTGGCATCAAACCAAATCGTTTTATTGTTGGAGCAATTTGCGACCGTAATGCGTTGTATTTCCGTCAGAATAATTATGAATGTAGCCAATTAGAAGCGAAATTCGTATCTATTACACTTCCATATGGAATTCAGACGTGGAAGGCGGCCTTCCCCACTCTACTCCCTCCCCCCCTTCCCCTGCCAGGCCGGGACGTGTGGCCGCCGTCGGTCTGCTGCATCACCAACTGGAATTATTTGTCGTCCTTTACTTTCACGTCTGGAAATATAGATTAAGAGCAAACCTTTGGCACCGTCTTTATCTCGTATAAAAGAAAACTTTCAAGGAAGAGAACCGGAACGTCAGCGTGTCTCCCACACACATGGTCCGTTCACAGGGGCCGTTCCCCTTCCTACCTCCCTCTTTCCTTGGCTCCCTTCCCTCCTACGTCCCTCCTTCCCTCCCCTCCCTGCCTCACCACCCCTGTCTCTCAGACCCAACACTGTTTTCCTCGTCAGGACCACTAATGCCTCAGCGTCGTGGTGAGTGGTCTGAAGGAGGTCTTCGTGCCTCGCTCAACCAAGAGAAAACACACTGCCACAACATTTACTCCAATGACAATTCTTTAAAACCCTAACAAATAATGGACAGTTGACTCGTGCACTGGACGTGATAACATTAAGACTGAAAAGGACCTGTCAATATCCCTTCCCTTTCTTCCCTTCCCTTAACTCAATTGGTAGATTCCAGATCCTGACACAGAAGGGTGGGCCGTATGCGTGCAGCTGGGACGAAAAATGTTATATAATCTATACACTATATGGGATGCACATATTGGGACTCCCGACGCACATCCCAGGAGCTCTGTTGGTAGTGATAGGGATGCTGTTAGTGTTGTTGGTGCCTCAATTAACACTGTGTTCTTTCCTATGATGTTTGGACCCACAGTGAGGAGGAGGGCGTGAAGTAACAGGAGAGAGACTGTAGTTGCTTTGTCATCTGGGAAGAGAGAGAAAGAGAGGATGGAGGAAATGTTTTAGGGATGTAAAAAGGGGAGGAAAGTTTCGTTGATGGTAGGAGGAAAGAAATGTTTCAAGGACGGAAAGAGGAAGAGAGAAAACGTCTTAGTGATGAAGAAAAGAAAGAAGACAATATTTGTGTTGTGGCGTGTGTGGGGAGGGGGGAGGAGGGAGGAGGGGAGAGAGAATACCCTATTGAGGAAAGGAGGGAGATGGAGGGAAGAAGAATTGCAGGGAAGAGGGAAATGATAATATTGTATCGGTGGTAGGAGGGAAAGCATTGGTTATGAGAGAGAGAGAGAGAGAGAGAGAGAGAGAGAGAGAGAGAGAGAGAGAGAGAGAGAGAGAGAGAGAGAGAGAGAGAGAGAGAGAGAGAGAGAGAGAGAGAGAGAGAGAGAGGTATTGCAATATCGTCTGATTACTGATGATAGAGATGAACAGCAGGTCGTGCAAAGGACATTAACTCTTATACACACAACGTTTTAGAACCAAGTTGCTTTTCTTCCATTGTATTAATTTTTTTTTGTATCATCCGCGTTTTATTTCTATCCCTCGAGACTGACAGATGTTTGAAAAGTCGATGATACTCACTTGTATTGTAAAATTTTCAGGTATTAAAAGTGTCATGATTTGAGTGCAATTCAACTTAACTCACTCTATGAAAACAGTGTACATGCAACCATTGAACAACAGAACAAAGGGAAATGGGTTCAGGGATATAGGAAGATTAGAACAAAAAAAGAAGAGGAGATTGCTATTGACACTTTGACCAACAATTATTAAAGTGTTTCCATGTTACCAAACCATTAATCAAAACATAATCACCTTCCTGACACAACTCTTTCCTGTGTCGACATTAAGGGGATATTAAGAGTTAAATGTACGTTATGAAAACCAAACTAGATTCAAATGATATGATTAAAATCCCCTTTGTAAGATGAAATAAAAGTGTCCAGCATAATATTCTCTAAACTCTGACATCGCGTTTTTTATGTCACACGTCAGCGTATCCATAAAAGTAATGACGTTTTTTTGTGTGTGTTTGGTGAAGCGTTGGTTAATGTGAACGTTATGGAAATATAAACCCATCAATGGAAGTAGTGAAAGAATTATAGCAAGAAATAAGCACATGACTATTAAGGTAATTTTGCCGTAGTTTTAAAATGTAAGAATCTTTGTCTGGTATTTATGGACGCATAACAGCTATGTGTAGGCAATACAGCGTCAGAAAATAACACACATTACCCAGAGAATACTTAAAACACAAGCATTTTAAAAGGAAAAAACAAAACGAGGTTACGAGGTTGTGGGGGAGCGGGGAAAGGGAGCAGTACCACCCCACCACCACCACCACCACCACCACCACCACCACCACCACCACCACCACATCCTAACTTTTACTCCCCCACCCCCCCCCATTTGGCCCACTTTTCCCCCGTACTTGCTCCTCGCTCTGCTCCTTTAACCTGACAGACATAGGCAAAAATGAGCCTTAATGTCCCTTAGTATCCACGACGCCGTGATAAAGGTAAAAGCATTTTTAGGTTCCTGCATCGTACACGCAGACGACCTTCCAAGACTTCATATATATTAGCAAATTCTTGGTATTTGTTTGAGGTACAAGCGTTGGTTCTGTGATTAGACGTGGTGTTTGGAGTGTACTTGTTGGTAGTGGTGATGACGGTGGTGGTGTGTGGTGGTGTTTGTTTTTTGGTGGTAGTAGTGGTGGTGAGGGTGAATGATTGGTGATGGGTGTGGTTGGGTGTGGTAGGGTGTATTTGGGTGTGGCTGGTGTTGCGTGGTGGGGTTGATGGTGGTAATTAGACTTAATAATGTATAAAAAAAAAATATAGAGAGATGGAGAAATAAAAGAGAGAGATAGAGAGATAGAGAAGGAGAGGTAATAGAATTCCAAAGTGCAAACTCACTCCAGTTCTTGCAGTCACTTGATCTTTCCCAGCGTCCATCGGGAGGGTTGTGGTGTGTGTGTGAGGGGCGGCGGGGCAGGGAGTAGGTCGGCGGGGCAGAGACCAGAGCGGCAGAGCAGAGACCAGAGCGGCGGTAGTTCATGGTTCTGCTGCAGCCTTCCCCCGCTCACTAACTTTCCACCACTGACGCAAAATGACACCCACACGTACATCTCTTCCCTTAGATGACCCGCCAGACCCTCCCGAAATAGGTTCTTAATAGTACTAAAGTGGACCAACCAAGTGAAAAATAGACATAGAATATAACATTGACTTCTACATAAAACATTGTCCTGTACTCCATCCCTTGACACACAAACAGACATACAGACATACTTATACACGTACATACACATATACTGAAGCCAAACCGACACATAGATAGATGATAGATAAAACACAGGAGGTAATATAACTTCATTAACCAAATTAGAAATGCCATTAGAGGAGTGAAATAGATATGCATACACAAAGGAAGGATATGGACGGCAAGGGTAGAGGGATGGAAATGGAAGGAGGAAGGAAACAGGAGAGATGATCAACTGTTGGGAAAGTTTATTTGAGCGACAGTTTGTGAAAATAAATGATATATTGGTTTTTGTGATGTCATATATGTCACCTGTCCTCTCTCTCTCTCTTTCTCTCTCTCTCTCTCTCTCTCTCTCTCTCTCTCTCTCTCTCTCTCTCTCTCTCTCTCTCTCTCTCTCTCTCTCTCTCTCTCTCTCTCTCTCTCTCTATCTATCTATCTAACCTGGATTAAAACAGTTGTAACATTCCATTGTTAATTAGATATATAATGTATACAATTCTGTCTTTAACACACTCTCTCTCTCTCACACACACACACACATACACACACACACACACACACACACACACACACACACACACACACACACACACACACACACACACACACACACACACACACACACACACACACACACACACACACACAAAGGATCATGATTAAGAGTAATGTAATAAGAATTCAGGAAACACAGTAGTTACAGAGACAAGGCTTCCGTTATGTTTGTTAATTTATTGTGATGTTCTCCTCTTCATCTGGTTTTCATGCGAGCAGAGCAGAGATTCGCTCCGCTCCCTTCCATTCTTATCAGGCAATGAAACTTTTCTCCCGTGTGGAAAATTATTAGGCATGAAATCGTTCTCATAGTCTTATTCGTTATTATTATTGTTATTATTGTTATTTTATTCATATGTATTCAATTAACTTTTTTGTTGTTGTTTATCTATTCATCAATTTTTTTTCATTGATAGAGCAATGTTGTTGACTGTAGTGTATTATTGGTGTTGTGTGTTATGCTTGCGGGTGATAAATTTGTCAGCCAGTCCCTGTTTGTGTGGTTATTTTATTTATGTCTTTATTTTATGTATGTTTATTTTGTTTGTGATTGATTGTTTTATCAGGTTTGCTTTGACTTCAGTTGTATACCTGACTCGTATCTCATATTATATATCGAGTATGAAGTCTGTCTCTCTTTGTGTTTCTTTCTTTATTACCCAATAAATATGTTAATGTGTCTGCTTTCATCAGTGTGTGTGTGTGTGTGTGTGTGTGTGTGTGTGTGTGTGTGTGTGTGTGTGTGTGTGTGTGTGTGTGTGTGTTGTGTGTGTGTGTGTGCGTGTGCGTGTGCGTGTGTGTTATTATCTTTTTTTAATTTTATCATTTCTCATTTTCTGTTTCCATTAAATTAAATTCGTATATATTTGTCAAGTACACACACAGTAATGGGAACAAGCACACAGATTTTCGAATTGACCAATATAGTTCAATCATTTGAGCAAATTTCA
>JAPQNM010000012.1:5121371-5128871 GCA_029783475.1 Metacarcinus magister | reverse complement strand
CAGGTGAAAGCAGGTGAGGTGAGAGCTCAAGCACCCTCTCACCTGTTACCTGTGCACCACCTTCACCTTCACCTCAATTTACTCTGAGCGTCACGTCTCAAACGCCATCCTCGTGTTCCCAAGTTTGTACCCCGGAAGTGAACGTGATCCGGGTATCTAGGCGGTGCACGGGTACGATTTAGGTGCTGGTGAAGGGATTTAGTTGCACTTTAATGTATCTAGTTAGTGGAGGTGAGAGTGTTGCTGTAATCTCCTCTCGGGGTTTGCTTAACGTGGTTGTACTTGATCCCGCGAAGTTTCCCCCGCGGCGGAGGTTTGGGCGGAGCGGCTTATGTAACTCTGTTTGCTCAGCATGCAAACTCCCGGCATTTGAACCTTCTGCTTTAATACTTAAAACACCAGAACAATATAATCAGGAACGGCCGTTGTTACGTGTTCATATTTACTTGGTGCGTACACAAATTAAGGCCAACTATTTTGTTTTAATCCATTTACTCTTTATTGAGGCAGTGGATGGGGTAGGGTTTGGGAGGCGATCAGTGGTGGTGTTGTGCTTGTTGGTCTTGTTGGTCTGCACACCGCACTCCCTCGGCACTAAGAGGCAAGGCAAGGCAAGGCAAGGCACTGAATAATGAAGAACACGGAATAACATGAAGACTACACACAGAATGATGTATGAACACTCGAACAGTTTATGTGAACGAGTATTGGTGATTGAGTCGTCGTTTACCTGAAGGAGTAACATTATTTCTCTCAGATATAGTTTACGTTTTAATATTGCAGAAAGTAATAGTATCTGAGCAAACAGGTCCCTCGCTCCTATTCAACTCTTAAGTGTTTTCAGATTACAAACTATCTCGGTACACTGCTGCATGAAGGGGCGCGTTGGTGCTCCTCTCATCACTTATTCAAACCAACACAGTATTCACAACATTCATATTTTATACCTTTACCAGCGAAAATTATCATGCTTAAGTAATAATTGTTATGGACGCCAGGAAATTGATACATATTGAATGAGATTTAAATGAAGGTACACACACACACACACACACACACACACACACACCACACACACACACACACACGCACACGCACACACACACACACATACATGATTATATATATTCCACAATACAATATTCTGCATTAAGTCTGTGTTCGCCATGATATTGGAGGGCGTTGGGGCGGGAAGGCGAAGGTAACATTAGAGAGTGTGAGTTAAGGAACAGCCTGGGTTACCAAACACTGCTATTAACACACTCAACACTAACAAGTAAACGATCGGCTTCTGCCACGCTATTCACCTCTGGAAAAGGAAGGAAAAGTGGGATTTAATCGTGAAATAAAGTCGCGATTTAAGAAGCCTGCACACACACACACACACACACACACACACACACACACACACACACACACACACACACACACACACACACACACACACACACACACACACACACACACACACACACTTTAGAAGCCTCTCCTTGCCTTTCAGAGATGTAAGTGTAAGATTTCCAACATTTACCTTTGTATTAGACACCCGCTCGCCTGACACATGCCACATAAATCATCCTGAGAGAGAGGGAGAGAGAGAAAAGAGGGGAATGAGAGAGAGAGAGAGAGAGAGAGAGAGAGAGAGAGAGAGAGAGAGAGAGAGAGAGAGAGAGAGAGAGAGAGAGAGAGAGAGAGAGAGAGAGAGAGAGAGATGCAGTAAACAGGATTAGATGGGCATTTTTTGGGGTGAAAATAACTTCTTGGGGCAAAATTGTGAATGTGTCCGAGCATCGTGACCTAGACTCGTGTCCTCGTCCTCGTGTCCTCGTGTCCTCGTGTCCTCGTGTCCTCGTGTCCTCGTCAGCATCGAGGACACAGGACTCAAAGTAAATAGATATGAACGAGTGTCAAAAAAGAAAATGTCTAAACCCTTCACTTGCCTGGTTTTCACAATTAATATACATGTAAAGTGTGTCGCAAGCTTGAACAAGGATAATGCAAGGATATCATTGTGACATTTACTGCTTCTTTCATCATTCATATTTGTTATTAATTATTTGATGCTAAATTAAGGGAAGAGAACGATAGGAACAATATTGTGAAAGGTATTAGTGCTTGCCACCACCTCTCTCCCTCTTCGTCAAGTAAAAGCAGTATTGTTAGAGAGCAGCTTAGAATGTTTTGATGCCACTGTTGGGAAAGTTCAAGCTTTAGGAAAGAGCAAAGTGGAGGAGGACTTGTGTTTGTCCTTCAATGTTTGTATAAAGACTCTGAGGAAGGAGACACAGATGCAGTGTTGCGTTAGTGTGTTGGACGGTAAAGTTGCGATGGTCTTCAAGATGGTGAGTGTGTGAGGCGTGGACACTGGACTCAGGAACGGTACACCAAAAGGAAATGCAAGGAAACTCTCAAGGAAAGACAAGAATGATTGTAAGAAAGAAGGGATCGTGTAATACCAGAAAACTTGAAGGAAATCATAAAAAATAGTTGTAAAGGAATGTGAGATTGCAGTTATTTATCAACGTTTGAAGAATGGAGAATAAGCTTGATTACTTGCCATAGGAGAGAACAAAAGAAAGAAAGGAACGTATAGATACATAAAAGAGAGTAGATATTCGTGAAAGAGAAAACATCAGAGAATCTCCAAGAAAGAGAGAATTCTAGCCTTTCTCTCATCTTTTAAGGTAGAGAAAAAAGTTCTCTGCCTCACGTTTCTGCCATCGTCCAGTCTCTTTTGTAAATGAAAAAAAAAATGCATGGCGTCTTTTTTACTCTCGGTTCAAAGGGAAAACGTGCGATATACATTACATTCAGGTGCAAAAATACCTTCACCCACGTACGAAGCATTCCTCCTTGACAACATGATGATAGTATCTGCTCACCTTCTACTTATTTTTGTTGTCATCGTAAGGGTAAATAAAAGAAAAAAAAGTGATGGGGGTTTAAAATGACGTTGGTGAAAGAACTCTTCGGGAAAACAGACGAGTGAAGATTTCAGTGGATTTTTCGGAAACTCCCCGTGTTTGTGAAGCTTGAGAGAGGCTTCTTCAGGCTCCTCGTTATGTAGGGTGAAGCTTTCTTACACATTTTCCTGCTATTCTTGCCTCAATCCCTCTCCTTTCGTTCGCTTTTATTCATGTTTTCTCCCTTATCCTTACTTATATGTTTGAATTTTTTTTTTCCTCCTCATATATGATTCAGAAAGTGTCACGACTATCACATCTTATGAGGTAATTCTCATTTAAATTTTTATTATTCCTCGCTCTCACACACTCATTTTCTTTTCCCTCTCCTTCCCTCTCCCTCCTCCCTCTGCGTGTGCATCCATGTGGTGTGTGTGTGTGTGTGTGTGTGTGTGTGTGTGTGTGTGTGTGTGTGTGTGTGTGTGGGTGTGTGTGTCGGTGTGTGTGTGTGTGTGTCGGGTGTGTGGGATGGAGTGGAGGAGTGCGCATGTGTAAGGAATATGTTTTATCTTTGTTTGTACTTGTTTGTATTCACTTTTCATTGTATGTTTCTACCACTTCACTCTTCAATTTTTTATTTATTTATTCTTTATTTGTTTTTGTATATCATATTTCTGTAACTTTTCGTACTGTGTCCCCTTGTTCCCTTCGTGACGGATTAATCAAAGTCAAATGTTGCGAGACTTTATACGTATATATATATAAAAAAAAAGAATTATGATACAAGGATTGTGCAAAACTTCAATAGCTGTACGACCTTTTATATTTATTTGCTTCGTGAAATGCCTGAGACCTGACAACCATTACCACCTGTGGAGGGTCACCTGGGGGAGGGGGGCGATCAGGTGGAGGAGGAAGGATTTCATTTACTTTAAAGACCCCTGTGTGTGTGTGTGTGTGTGTGTGTGTGTGCAGGATTCCCGGGTAGAGACAGGAGGTATGTCGGATATTCAACAAAGGTTCACGTATTTAATCATAACGTTGTAATGCGTGTGTCCTGCTAGTATATGAGTCGCGTCTAAATGTTTGCACGATAACCTCGTGATGCCGAAATGTCATAATCTCCCGCCTGGAATCCTCGTTGTCATCGTAACATTTTTCAAACCTGTTCACCGAATAGAGGCGCCAAACAGTAACATGATACTTTTTTCCTTATTCAAGTATTTAATAAAGATTACATCGTTGCCACAGTGTTATTTTCATGTTGTTTTTCCCTCAGTACACCTCAGTTTCTTTTTTACTTGTAATTTTGTTTTATTTTCTCTCAATCCAAGCAATCAATGATAATAAAACAGCTTTCATCATTTAAACGTCATTTGCAAAACAGTTTTTCATAAATTACCAAACATATAGTTTCCTCCCTCATCATTATTTGATTAATCCATTTACATATTTATGTATTTATTTGTATTTATACTTATTTATTTACTCTGTCAAGTGGACGTGACATATAAATTGACACCTTTTTCTCTCTAATCACCTGGTCCTGCAGGTAAGTGCCTCTCCCACCTGAGACTCCCACAGGTGTAATGGTACTCACTTCTAGGCACACCCACACACACCCTCACACGCCCTCACACACCCTTGCGTTCCCGTGATTCATGAGGCGCCTGTGATTTAGCAGACGTGGGGCGAGAAAACATGTACCTCTGATCCAACTCACGTGTACTGAACTGAGAGAGAAAGAGAGAGAGAGAGAGAGAGAGAGAGAGAGAGAGAGAGAGAGAGAGAGAGAGAGAGGGAGAGAGGGAGAGAGAAAGGGCAATGCCAGGAATGTTCTGAAAGAGTTTCCTAAGGGAGCAAATAGTGAAGGACGAATTTTTCAGTCTTAAGACAACATTCTTCACGAGGAGGAAAAAAGGAAAGAAAAAGAAAGAATGGAAATATCACAGATGTCTCCATTTTTCTTTCCTTCATATTAGTAATGGACCTTTTTTTTCCCCTTTTCTTTTCTTCTCGTGGATTCTTTTTTTTTCCATCTTCGCGAATGGTAGAAATTCAGTCTTTGGTAAATGGTTTTAAAAAGTTATAATTGATAAAAGATGGCGGGGCTTTCATTCTGCAAGTGTGATTTTTCTACTTTGCTTTATTTCCACGGCGCGAGTCACCGTCTGTCTGTTATCTTTGCTATCATTATTATCGCAATCACATTCTTAACTTTCTCAAACTTTCCTCACTTTCCACCAGATTTCCGAACTCCGCAAGACATCCTCCTTTGCCTCCAAGATTATATTGATATCCACAACGCAATACTCTGTAACCTCGTCATCAGAATTACCAAAACTACATTAATTATTTGCTGAAACATTTGACTAATTTTTCTCCCAACTTCCATGATTTTCTTCTCTATCGTAAACCATAATCATGTTTGCTCTAACCACCCGCCATTAGCACCTCATTATTAACTTTTCCGCCCATTCCCGTGTGGTGTGCGTGACTAATGTGGTGTGTGCGTTGGTGGTCACGCGAGGCAGGAAAGGCGGCGCTGACGTCCTTGGGGGAGTACTGGAGGGACGTGGGAAGCAGTGGTAGGAGAGTGTATACAAGACCACAGAGACAGTATAATTATGTCACTCATGGCTTGTGTTCTGCTTGAGACAGGAATAGAATCTGCTTGGAGGTAAATTGTGTTGATATATGTAAATTATCTGTTGATTATATATGTAAATGGTGATGTAATTAGGCGAGTATGAATGTAGCAGCATAAATAGTTAACATCTCTACCAGTACAAATAGTTCATAAATAGTTAACAGTATCATAAATGAATCTTTTAAGAAGAAATTCGATAAGCACTTAGCATCCTTTCACCAAATTGAGTATTTCACTCCTGCGTAATTTTTTATTTTTTTTTATTTAGGATAGATTACTCCTGCTTTCTCACTTTTCTACTAGTGATAAAAAACTATAAAATCAGATAATCGAAGTAAGTAATTCATTTGAAAGCGTAATTTTTTTGGGATTATATTTATATCATGAGTTTTGCACGCTTCAGTAATGGCAATAACAATAACTTTCAGGTTAAGATTGTTGTAAAGATAAACAAGTAAAGAGAAATAATGAGTAACTTTAAGGTTAAGGTTTCCTTGGCTGTAGAGATTCAAAGTGGACGAGGCTGTGGGAGTAACCTGATGACGAGGCTGTGGGAGTAACCTGATGACGAGGCTGTGGGAGTAACCTGATGACGAGGCTGTGAGGAGTAACGATACGATTAACGAGTGTCCGATACGATACGATTAACGAGTGTCCGATACGATACGATTAACGAGTGTCCGATACGATACGATTAACGAGTGTCCGATACGATACGATTAACGAGTGTCCGATACGATACGATCAACGAGTGTCCGATACGATACGATTAACGAGTGTCCGATACGATACGATTAACGAGTGTCCGATACGATACGATTAACGAGTGTCCGATACGATACGATTAACGAGTGTCCGAGGCTCTCCCTCCACGTCCTCCCCTGAGTGCCATGCCTTCATCAAGTCCCTGACAGCGGCGTAGGCCTCCAACACGTCGTTCTTGTCGCCCTTAATATGTAACTTCCCACGTTTTGGGTCTGGGAACACCTGGACGGAGTACCTGTCCCGCAGGTTATCCACGTGGATCTCACCAGGTCCCCAAAGCCGCTGCCTGAACCTGCTGGCCACCAGGAGACTCCGCCGCACTATTGTGTTTGTCATCTTGTCGGCGTCTCCTTCCTTCTGGGATCGTTCCTCGGCGGCACACTCCGAGGACAGTGTCCCTTTCCTTGTCCTCCGCCGCGCCAACGCAGCTCCACACCGAATCACAAATACCATGTAGCATAAGGCCAGCAGGAACTTTGTCACAAATTCGTTGTGTTCCTTTTCCGCCAGCGTGACCTTCTCCTCCATGCAGGCCAAGCGTGCCTTGAGGTCAAACATGATGGTGAGCAGGTCCCGCCAGCTTGGGTCGGCGGTGATGCCGCAGTCTTCCATGGGATCCCTTGGAGAGTCCACCTTCAAGGGTCCCAGCCACCAGGCGGAGGACATGTGTTCCCGCACCTTCCCCAGGAGGGTGGTGTGGGGACCTGTGCTCCGCCACTTCTTGACAGCTTCGCCCAGCTTGTGGGCATCTTCCAGCACGCCCCACAAGGCGCGGCTGATCATCATCAGTCCGGCGAAGGACATAACAAACATACAGATTATCTTGATACTTCCAGAGATTTTCATTTTTGTAAGAATTATAATATATTATGAAGAAAGTACAGGATGAGCTGCGGGAAGGTAGAAGGAAGGTGATGGTTGGTGGCGAGGCTAAGTGAGACACAAAGTCATTATGTACAACTAACAAACAGCATCACGTTGTTTGTGTCTTGCATTACCTTCACCTAACGATACCTACTAATTACCATCATAATTACTGCTCAACAATAACAGAGTATTTCATTCTTGCAGTTTTTTTTTTAATGATAGCAATAGCCGTACTTTTTCACTTTCCAATACAAGTTCCATAATAGTTTTTCCATATTACATGGTATCACTTCCTCTTCCAGTCAGTTTCGGCTG
>JAPQNM010000012.1:5113871-5118871 GCA_029783475.1 Metacarcinus magister | reverse complement strand
GAAGGCCAGTTGATGCGAATTTTTGTGTTGATGATCCGCACCCGAATTATCATCCATCACACCACCTCCATCTCCTTCTCCTCCACCTCCTCCACCTCCTTCATCTCTACAGCCTCCTACCTTCCTTCCCTATTCTCCTCCTACTCCTCACTTCATCCTTCTCCTTCTCCTTACTTCTTCCTCCTCCTTCATCTCCACAGCCTCCTACCTTCCTTCCATATTCTCCTCCTACTCCTCACTTCATCCTTCTCCTTTTCCTTACTTCTTCCTCCTCCTTCATCTCCACAGCTTTCTACCTTCCTTCCATCTTATCCTATTCTTCACGTCCTCCTCCTTCTACTCCTACTACATCTTTCTTCCCCTCTCTCCTTCTACTCCTCACTTCTTCCTCCTCCTTCTCCTCTTACTACTTTTCTTCCTTCTCCTCACTTCTTCCTCCCTTTACTACCTCTTAGCTCTCCTCTTCTCAGTCCTGTCAGTCTCCCGGTTTTCTTGCTTGCTCTCCCTGTCTTCCCTCTTGCTGCCTTGTGAATTATCTGCCGAGTTCACCTGCACCTCGTATTTTGTTATAAGTTGGGGAGGTGTGTGTTATATTTTATATAATGTTTTTTTCTTCTTAACAAGGGTAACGCTTTTGAAATTCCTCGTCATGTAGCTTGTTGTTTTTTTTTACTTTTTTATTTTAATTTTTATTTTTTTATTATTTATTTATTTATTTATTTATTTATTTATTTATTTATTTATTTATTTTTTTTTGCGTCAAGATTTTACTGGATGCACAGACTCTCTTTCACACACACACACACACACACACACACACACACACACACACACACACACACACACACACACACACACACACACACACACACACACACACTCATCCACATCTATCATCAGTAATTTCCTCATTGTTATTCATCTAATTTCTCCCCCATCTCTCTCTCTCTCTCTCTCTCTCTCTCTCTCTCTCTCTCTCTCTCTCTCTCTCTCTCTCTCTCTCTCTCTCTCTCTCTCTCTCTCTCTCTCTCTCTCTCTCTATCTATCTATCTATCTATCTATCTATCTATATTATCTATCTATCTCTTTCTTCTGCTTCCCCACTTCTAATCTTCTTCCTTTCCTCTCCCTTCCTTTGCAGTCTTTCTTCTTCATCTTCTCCGTGACTCTTTTGCTGACTTCTCCACTTTCTTTTCCTCTCATCACCATCCCTCTCTCTCTTCCTCTCCTTCTGCAGTAAAGGGAGAAAGAGAGGCGATCCCTTCCTCTTCACCTCATTATTCCTTGGGTTCTATCACGTATTTGTGTTTCCATTGAGATTCATTCCTACTTCTTGTTTTCTTTACCCCTTTTTTCCACTTCTTCTTCTTCTTCTTCTTGGATCTCTTTCCCTTCATCCTTCTTCTTCTTCTCCTCTTCCCTCGTTTTGAATTCACTCCTTCCAGTACCTACCTACCCTCGCTGTCTCCTGTCTTGGCCACGTTTCATATATCAACCTTTTGCTCCTGGGAAATCTTTTGAAAGCTTTCCTCTTGTCTTTCCAGTATCCTCCTCTTATCAGGCTGTCAGACGCTGGTGCTGTTCTTTTCTCCTTATTCTTCGTCTTTGTTTGGTTTGGTTTGCTTTGCTTTCCTTGGGTGTTTGTTTGGTTGTTGGGTTGGTGGTACTGGTGTTGGTTATAAATATTTATATGTGATTTTGTGTGTCTTCTTTTTTTCTCGCTCTCTCTTGCTCTCTCTCTCTCTCGCTCTCTCTCTCTCGCTCTCTCTCTCTCTCGCGCTCTCTCTGCTTGATAAGTGTTCCATCTAAGCCACTTTGCATACGTTTGCTTTCACTTGGCGACGGCTGAAGCAATGGCGCCATTTGGTCTATTCAGCCACTCCCTTCAGCGGCCTTTGTGTGGCTGGGGATGCAAGAGTGAGGAGATGAGGACCCAGGCCAAGGATTTGAAGGAAACTCTTGTTGCGGGGAAGGAAAGGGATGCAAGGATATAAAACAGCACTGTATGTAGATTACTGTGTGCGTGGGTGTGTCTGTGTGTGTGTGTGTGTGTAGGTGTGGGTGTATGTAAAATAAGGCTTGTTTAGAATATGCTTTACTTCTAAATGGACGAGGTATTTATAGTAAAGCTTCATGTCTACTCTTGACACACGTTCTCTCTTGCAAACAGTAAGACATAAATGCATCGATGACAAAATGTAAATAATAAAAATCAGCCTTGAATACCCAACACGACAAGTCACTTTTATTTAACTCATTTTTCGTTTTTTTCCCCTTCCGTTTTTGTTTTATAGTTCCAATAGCGTCAGGTGTTTTATTTCAATTTACTTTCTGTTTCCCTTCCCCGTAAATTATCGAGGACAGACAGGTGTTAGCGTCACGTAGTTTCAGTGCCGTCGATATATGGCGGACGAGTATCTTTATGAAGAGTTATTTCAGAGTCACACACACGCACAGTTCTGGCCGCCATATTTACCCTCATGCTCTCATTCCACTCCTTGCCATCACAAACTCACCGCAACGACCTTCACACTGACTGACTCGTCCTCAATCGCAAACTCGACCCCGGATCATTAATGACTTCCGTGTTAGGGAGTTCAGTTGCATAAAGCCTGCCACAGATACACACTCTCCCCCATGCGTGAACCCGGACTGGTGGACTGCAGTGTTTATCCCAAAGAGTCAGTATTGAGAGACAAGGGTAAACAGTGCATGAGGGAAGGTGGGAGGGTGAAGAAAGGCTGAGGTGAGAAGAGGGTCAGGTGTGAACGCGCTTTGTGAAATGAGATACGAAAAGTGAGGGAAGTCAAGTAGGTGAGGGGAGAGTCCTTGCTTGTCCAGGAACAGATGGTGCCTTGGAGGGTAGGATGTCCTCATACCTGTGTGGGTGTGTTGGGTTGGTTGGGGGTGTTGGGGGGGAAGGCGCCACCTGTGTTGAGGCGTAGGCGGTGGGGGGAGGAGGACGTTGATGGTGCTTCTGTTCTTTCTTGTCGTTACCGGAAAATGGATATTGAGTTTTCATTTATTTGACAATTTTCTGCAAACCTTGTCTCTTTTATGTGTGTGGGAGGACGAGCAAGGTTGTTAGAGAGAGAAAAAGAGAGAGAAAGAGAGAGAGAGAGAGAGAGAGAGAGAGAGAGAGAGAGAGAGAGAGAGAGAGAGAGAGAGAGAGAGAGAGAGAGAGAGAGAGAGAGAGAGATTTGTAAGTGATTTTTATGGTTCATTGGTGTGGAGACAATATTGCAAATCGGCTTTTCACGTCCCTTTTGTCACTCGGGGGCGTGGGAGATAGCGCGGCGCCCCCTCCCCCCCCCCTGAAATCAGCAAGGTGCAACGCTGTTCTGGAATGCCGGCAAATACATGTCGATTGGAATATTTGCTTCTCTAAACCTGCACGTGAATTTTTCCTTCTCCTCCGTATCCTGTGCAAGACTCCCGCCCGGGGTGTTTTCAGAGGCGCAGTACGACAAGACAAACACTTTTCTTCTCTTATGCAAATTCACGGGCCAGGAGGACACACAAGTTGTTGGTGATGCACTACCTGCCCTGGATACTCTGTCGGGCCGCAGGAGACACGGGGGAAGAATGATGAAAAGCTGGATAATGCATGTTCTCCACTTCCTCCTTCGTCCCGCTCGGAACTTACAACTTTCTGCGTCCATCTCACCTTCCTTTCTACCATCTCTTTCTCCTCCTCCTCCTCCTCTTCCTTCTCCTCCTGCGCATACCGTATTCATTTGGTTACCTCCTTCCTGGTTCCCTTCCTCACTTAACCTCTCCTTCCCACCTCCTCTTCCTCCTCCTCCTCTTCCTCCTCCTCGTGTCCTTGGGTGGAGGAGGAGTTAAGAGAGAACTTGCTTACCATTACTGGTTGGTTCAAGAGAAGTTGAGGGTAATTTGGATGCCAGCCGACACTGCCACCATTAATGTCTCCTCCCCCCACTCCCCCCATCCCCCCCACCACACTAAATGGAAACAAGGCTAACAAAATGGCCTCTATGCAGAATTTTAAGTACTCGTTACCATTCCCTTCAAGACGTCGGTTAGTATTCTATTTCAGTTCTTCATAAACGGTAGATTTTAAACCAAATATCTTGTGTGTTTTATTTTTTTGAGTTTTTTCTGATTTATGTTTTCTATTTTGTGCTTTGTATTGTCTTTGCATAAGGATTCCTGCTCTTTGGTACGTGGACTCTCTGCTGTTTAAAGAGAGAGAGAGAGAGAGAGAGAGAGAGAGAGAGAGAGAGAGAGAGAGAGAGAGAGAGAGAGAGAGAGAGAGAGAGAGAGAGAGAGAGAGAGAGAGAGAAAGAAAGAGAAAAAGAGAAAAAGAGAGAAAAAGAAAAAAGCAAGAGAGACGATTTTCCCTTATGACCAAAATTTTTTCTTCATCTTGTCCTTTAATGCTGAAAAGATCTGTGTCCGAAAAGAAACCAACAAAAAGTCAACTTCGGTAATAGGAAAAGTTGCAGGTTTTTTCGTTTTTTCCACAATTTTTTCCACCATCGCCAACCTCGTATTTGATGTTGTTGATTACTGAAGAATTTTGTGCCCTGGTGATGATGAGAGAGAGAGAGAGAGAGAGAGAGAGAGAGAGAGAGAGAGAGAGAGAGAGAGAGAGAGAGAGAGAGAGAGAGAGAAAGAGAGAAAGATGTAACGTAGCGAACAAATTACAATAATCCACACACACACACCCACACACACACACACACACACACACACACACACACACACACACACACACACACACACACACACACCCACGCACATGTCGACACTCTTTTTAATCTCAGTAATTAATAAATGGGATTGCAGGTGATAAGAGAGCCGAGGGGAGGCAATAATCAGAGCAAAACAAACAAACAAACAAAACAACATTAGCAAGATTCACAAATTTAATATATACAACCATTTTTTTTTCACAATATTTTTTTTACATCACTGCTAAGACAATTTTTTTTTTCATTATTTATTTTTTTTTACCGTAAGTGCTGCAGAGGAAA
>JAPQNM010000012.1:5098871-5108871 GCA_029783475.1 Metacarcinus magister | reverse complement strand
TTCAACCCCCGCTGCAGTGTTTCGTATCTTATTTCAACGTTTCATCCATTATTTTAGTATTTCATCTTGTGTTTCACTTCTCGTTACCCGTGTTTCAGTGTTTCATTTATTATTTGAGTATCCCCGTAATTGCATCACTGGGCTGTTGTATCTCCTTACTCTATTAGTGTTTGACCTTACTGGCTTTGGGAGAAGGGGGCGTGCGAGGGGTTTTGTGCAGGTCCTCTCTCCGGTACATCAAAGAACATTACATTCACTAACAATAATTATACCATCAAGGATATTACGGTCCCCTGAAATTCCCTTAATCCTCTAATAATTGCAACATAAGGCTAGTGATATTAAATAGAATTACACACACACACACACACACACACACACACACACACACACACACACACACACACACACACACACACAATTAACCAACACAAGGGGGAATAATGCTACATATGTGCACAAAGGAATGGAAGGGAACACAGTGGGGTTAAGTGGAGGTGTTTACGTTGCACTGGATAGGAAACAACAGAGACAAGTGCTTTGTTGTATAATGTTAGTGATGTCAAGAGGCAAGGAAGGTGCGTGGAGGACGTAGGACACTGGTGGAAGGGAGGACATAAGAGCAAATATATGAGTAGGAGGTGTAGGATGAGTTGATTATGAGTGGAGATGAGTTCAAGGACTAGAGGAAAAGGCAAAGAGGAAGAGGTGAATTATGGGATGATTTGTAAATGATGTCCTATGTAGCATGATGGAAGGAGAATGGGGGGGGCGGGCAAGGGTACTCTAGTCACACCCAAATGTCTTACTTAGTCTTGTGGTGAACTTCTTTTTTTTCTGCGAGACTGACCAATGATTCAAATTTTTGGGTCGTAAAATGTCTAACCTGAACATTTTTTATTTTTAGATTTGTTGTGTCGCTGCTAAATACAGGTTGTGCATCGGGGAGAAGGTGAATGAGCCGTATTTTTTTATTTATTTATTTTTTTTATTTATTATTTTTTTGATATCGGCAGTCACTGTTAGTTTATTCACGTGTTAAAAATATGCATCAGATTGCGAGAGGGTGAGTCTGTGATTGATGGTGTAACATGTCAGGCTTGCAATGGAGATATATTACACCTAAATTATTAAACTCTTTACTTATTTACTGCACGCCACATTACACCTCAAGCCTCACAGGTGGCGGCGGCTGCGTTAGTGTGTTCCTGTTTTGTTGGCCAGGTGTATTTACCTGGATGTTTTCTCATTACAATGTTGACCTGAAAATCAATCAGTCGCTAATGAAGGAGGGGCTTTTTGTCCTACTCAGTATTACTACACACTAATTAGTTTTGGTAATGATGGCAGTGTGATGGAACGGTAAACAGGTATTCATAAGTGTAAGGACAAAACAGTAAAACCAGAGTCGTACATGTACAAAGTTGGTATGATTCTTTTATTAGTATTGTTATCATCATTATTAATATTATTATTATTATTATTATTATTATTATTATTATTATTGTTATTAAGTAATATGACCGTAAACACATACATATTTTACATATCGCATACACATGAAAACACACACACACACACACACACACACACACACACACACACACACACACACACACACACACACACACACACACACACACACACACGCACACACACACACACACATTAATACACACTTCAGCACATTGACAGAAGGGAAGATTACATTCAAACATACCAAACACCGTGACGACATTGGGTGGAAGCTACACATGACAAAAATATATATATATATATCTACCTGTTGACGTCCTCTGAGCCGAGAGGTGGAGGTGGACAGGTGTCAGGGTGCAGCTGTACATACAAAAATAACAACTTATGGCCAGTACAGGGGTGGGCTGGAGAGAGAGAGAGAGAGAGAGAGAGAGAGAGAGAGAGAGAGAGAGAGAGAGAGAGAGAGAGAGAGAGAGAGAGAGAGAGAGAGAGAGAGAGTGAGAGTGAGAATGAGAGAAAGTTATGCATTAAGATATAGAGGTAGACGAATGCATAGTACAAGTAAGATTAAAGATACATGTACAGGTAAGGTATAAATCACACACACACACACACACACACACACACACACACACACACACACACACACACACACACACACACACACACACGTTGAGTCGGAGAAAACTACATAGATATGGGAATAGATGGATAGATAAGGTAGTTTGGTTGCTAGGATGCAAAATAAAATTAAAACAGTTTTTTTTTAAGATGTAAAAACTGACACATATATAACTGAGAGAATCGTATTGCGAGAGAAAAAAAGTGTGAAAATAAAATGTTGACTAGATAAAAAATAGATAGATACAGAAAGAAAGGAATAGAAGGAAAAAGAAGGAAGGAAGGAAGGAAGGAAGGAAGGAAGGAAGGAAGGAAGGAAGGAAGGAAAGAAGGAAGGAAAAGAAGACAAGGAATGAGATAGATAGAAAGAAGCAAGGTGAGGGTATGGAGTAAGTCTTACGATGCACATCTGAGTATGACAGAGGATGGATTTGATGGTATTTAATTACATACTAAATTATATAAAAAACACAGTTGTAATATTATTTTTTGGTCTGTGGGAGGAAGTTGTGACGAGGCTCTATATTCTGAAAGGGATGGGCGGTGAGGGGGGTGAAGGGGGGGGGGAGTGGGCGGCTCTTTCCTGTATGTCATGTTGCTTGTTTTTTCTATTGCCTCGTTTTCTTTTATTTTTTTTTGACATGGGATCAACACACTTTTTTTTTTTTTCTTTTTTTCTCCCAGGTTGTATATGTTCACGTTTTCTTTACATTCCTTTAACGGGACACACTGATGCACTCCAGGGTGTTGTGACGCGAGAACCATTACTGTTTGTGTTCCATGATGATGCACACCAGATAGGGGATAGATAAGGGCATCGAAATCACCTTACAACCCTCCAAACACATTCTTATGAGTGTATTTATAAGGATAAGATCAAATCACAGCACATCAAACCCTTCACATTTCACCTTTCTTCTATTTCACTTTTTATTTATTTTCTCTCTGTTGGGATTATTTACAGTGTCGTTTTTACATGGGGGCAGAAGGTGGGATGGTGGGTGGGCGTGAGGGTGGAGGTGTGAACGACCTCCTGTACACCTTTACTGCCCCTTGTTGCGGTGGAGCAGAGGACGGCTCGTGTCCCGCCATAGAAAATGTAGCATTAGGGTGCAGGGAGTCGTAACTGGCATGAAAGGAGAATTACGAGGTTTAAAGTCGCGTCAGTCGACCATTAGCCGCGCCCGAAGGGGAGTGGGATGAACGCTGAACATAGATAATAAGAGCTTTCAGTGGAAGATTACACCTGAGTGACCTTCGGAAATAGAGTACGTGATGGAACAGTGATCGTAAAGGGGTCAGGATTACGAACTACCGGGCTTAAAGAGGAAGTCTAGGATGAGGCCTTCCTGGTGATTGCCGGGGGCGCGAAGGACCCGGCCAGGGACAACCCACCTTAAGATAGTTCCCCTAGAACTTCCTGAGCACCTTATGAGATAGAAAACACACAATGGCCTTCTTTCTTTCATGCGCCAGAAACACTTGTCTTACCACCACCGTTAAGTTCTGTCCAGACGTTGACCACGGGTCGCCTTTGACCTCGCCGAGGAATGTAATGAGTCGTCCTGTAGCCACCCTCAGCCTCCTGACGCCCTGTCCGCCGCCACGCACCCGATGACTCTCTACCTCCTGTGTCCAACACCACAGAGGTGCGTCTCGCCTTGGTCTGGCCTCTTTCCAGGTCGCGGCAACGTAGCGTGGCGGCCCAAGTTATTATTATGGTTAATGCTGGAGTAGCGATAGTCCAGAGTGGTGAGATACGCTCCAGGCGGGGAGGAGGGCGGTGCGGAAGTCTTCAAGTTATGCACGAGACCAAATTATGTGAAAGCTGAACACTCACGGTCGGGACGACACACCGCAGCTCGGGGAGGGGCGGGACTGGGCGTCGGGCAGGGGTGGCGGCCCTTCGCGGCAGGGCAGAGCACGGAGACACATGGACAGACACACGCACAAGGCACTTAACAGGTGGACACCATGAGGCGGTGGGCGTGTTCTCGGAGCTCAGGTGTCCCCGTCCTTCACAGCACCGTGGGTAAAAGGTCCCCCAGTTTGGAATATCAGCAGTAACAGCAGTAGCGTGCAGAGGGTCGGGTGCTGGCTGGGCGGGAGCGCCGTTCCGTTGTGTTGCATCGCCGCCGGGGTCTCCCCTGAGGTGGGACAACAAGGCTCTCTTATCATCACACAAATGGAAAATGTAACTGATACATGTGTATTTACTTACACCAGCTCTTGATGTTTTCTTTACAAGAGAAATATATGAACACATGACACAAATGTTATATATATATATATATATATATATATATATATATATATATATATATATATATATACATATATATATATATATATATATATATATATATATATATATACATATATATATATATATATATATATATATATATATATATATATATATATATATATATATATATATATATATATGTATATATATATATATATATATATATATATATATATATATATACATATATATATATATATATATATATATATATATATATAATATATATATATATATATATATATATATATATATATATATATATATATATACATATATATATATATATATATATATATATATATATATATACATATATATATATATATATATATATATATATATATATATATATATATATATATATATATATACATATATATATATATATATATATATATATATATATATATATATATATATATATATATATATATATATATATATATATATATATATATATATATATATATATACATATATATATATATATATATATATATATATATATATATATATATATATAATGGAAATGCTGCAATGATACAATACAAAGAATGAAAAGATACGTTTTCACTGTAACTAAGTCTTCCCAGAACACACCACTTTCAAGCTGAACAAGTGAACGCCGTGCAAATAGGAACACCTTTGTGAGTGTTGTTCGGCCAGGCTGTCACCCTTCACAGAGCATCACAACACACTGGTAATACACTTTTGACACCCAAATGTTGTAGAACAATAAAAGACTCTTTCAGTCCCGAGGGTTCTGTAACTAGCTAACCTTTGTGTGTGTGTGTGTGTGCGTGTGCGTGTGCGTGTGCGTGCGTGCGTGCGTGCGCGTGTGTGTGTGTGTGTGTGTGTGTGTGTGTGTGTGTGTGTGTGTGTGTGTGTGTGTGTGTGTGTGTGTGTGTGTATGTATGTGCATGTGTGTGTATATTTGCTCACCGTTAAGGACATGGACCCTGAGCGTGGAGGCAGCAGTGTTGGAGGGAGCGCAGGTGTAGTTCCCGGTGTCTGATTCCTTGGCGTCCTGCAGGAGAGTGACCAACACGCGTTAAAGAATCACACCTTGCCTTGCTCCTTCTCCTCCTCCTCCTCCTCCTCCTCCTCCTCTTCTTTTACCTGTTAACCTCTCACCCCCGACACAACAGTTCTACACAAATACCTACTTTCCTTAACCCTTTAAAATACTATAACTACTACTAATAATAATTTAGCGGCTTGCGGGCGTGTGGGTGTCTTGTGGGCGGGAAGGGAGAGCCAACAGTAAAAGAGAAGGAGGGAAAGTGAGAGTAATTACAATCGCCAGAAGACTCACAGTAACACGCGACCAAAGTTTAGATTAGAGTTGTGTTTTTCCGGTATACGAGGCGAGGTAACAGGGGGGGGAGGGGGAGGGAGCAGGGGGAGGGGGCTAGTAGGGGGGGCGGCAGAGGGCTAGCAGGGGGGAGAGGGGTAGGCGACGAACAGAAAATAAAGATATACAGAAAGAAGCAAATGGTTGTGTGTTTCTTACGATTGTCTGTTTGGTAGGTGCAATATGTGTGTGTGTGTGTGTGTGTGTGTGTGTGTGTGTGTGTGTGTGTGTATGGGTGTGTGTGTGTATGGGTGTGTGTGTGTGTATGTGTATGTGTATGTGTGCGTGTAAAGTAAATGCGGTTTGTGTTTTGTAAATAAAGTTTGTTCATGTAAAAAGAAATTGTTGTGAAAATATTGCGTAAAAAACGTGGCGTAATATCCACTACTTACCTTTTATAACACTCTCTCTCTCTCTCTCTCTCTCTCTCTCTCTCTCTCTCTCTCTCTCTCTCTCTCTCTCTCTCTCTCTCTCTCTCTCTCTCTCTCTCTCTCTCTCTCTCTCTCTCTCTCACCTGTATAAGCAAGTAGCCGCTGGTGGTGTTGCCTCGTTCAGTCACCACCGTGATGCCTCCTCGGGGCGAGTCGTACTTGAGAGGCTGTGGGCACGACTACATGGTTAGACACACACACACACACACACACACACACACACACACACACACACACACACACACACACACACACACACACACACACACATTCGGTATGATATGTGTCTGGCATCCTGAAATTATGTTTTCAGAAGATTATTTACCCTATAATTAATTCGTAAAGAAGACAGAAGGAAATTACCAAGGCAAATTATATCCTTCCCAGTGTAGGACGTAAAGCTGGGGGAGGCTGGGGAGTGGGGGTTAAAAGTGAGGAGAGACATACGTATAGATTGAGGAGGAGGAAGGGAAAGGAGGAGAGGAGAGGGGAGAAGAGTTACTGATATGTGAGATATGGAAAGAAGAGTGAAGGGAGAAAGGGCCAAGGCAAGGGTGAAGGGGAAGAGTGAAGGCGGCGGGTGGGTCACTGTGTCCATTTAAGGGGCGACTCTTCTAGCTTGAGACTCATTTTGTAAGTGCAGGACGGTGCTCTTCCACGGATGAGTAAACAGCGGCCTTTACGTTTAATTATTCACGAGAGAGAGAGAGAGAGAGAGAGAGAGAGAGAGAGAGAGAGAGAGAGAGAGAGAGAGAGAGAGAGAGAGAGAGAGAGAGAGAGAGAGAGAGAGAGAGAGAGAGAGAGAGATAAGGATAGGTAGGAAGAAGGAAAGCGACTATTAAGGTGAAGATAATGATGCTTTACTCTATCCTCAGGTGTTGCTTGCCACGCCTCGTCCCCTCCCCTCTCTCCCCTCCCTATCCCTCCCTCCCTCCTCCTCCCTCCTCCCTCCCTCCCTCCCTCCCTCCCTCCCTCACACCTGATCCACTGACAACCCGATGCATCACTAAACACACACCATTTGACAACATCATGAGAATAAAACAGCGCTTACCTCAGGCGTTGTGAGAGAGAGAGAGAGAGAGAGAGAGAGAGAGAGAGAGAGAGAGAGAGAGAGAGAGAGAGAGAGAGTGAGAGTGAGAGAGTGTTTGTGTTTATAGTCTTTAAATAACACTTTGTAACATAATATACGTACAAAAAAATATAACAAAAAAAAATTAGAATATGTGAAGAGAAAGATTTTTTGAGTTAGATAATTAAAACGTTGAAGAGAGAGAAGACGCGTCTAATTTTGGCATTTTAAGAGGCACCCTTCCCCCCCCCCAAAACCGGAGTGTGGATGGAGGAGAGTTGAGAGGGCGGCAGGAGAAGGAGGAGTAGCATGGAGTGGAGTGGAGTGGAGTGGAGGGAGGAGTGAGAGAGAGGGAGGGAGGGAGTAGGCAAGGAGGTATCGATCGAGTGAGCTTGTGGTGTTCAGTGTAGGACTCAGGTGAAGGTGGGAAGGAGATGCCGGAGGGAAGTATGTCCTGATAACGTAGGTGGCAGTAAGACTAAGGAGGAGGAGGAGGAGGAGGAGGAGGAGGAGGAGGAGGAGGAGGAAAGAAGAAGGAGAAGAAACAGGAAAGTAAGAAAGATGTGGTCTACTCACTTCTGTCTTTCCTCCCATGTGTCTTTATTTTCATGGCCTACATACCCCCCCTCCTCCCCTCCCCCCCTTACCTCCCCCCCCTCCCCCCCCACAAAGGGAAAACAAAGGGATGCGATGAAAGAACAAAAGGAATGCAGAGGAAGAATGAATGACCCGAGGCTCGCCCCCATTGTGTGTCCCTCTCCGGAGTCCTAGTCAGGGAAGGACATGACGAAACCCAGCCAAGGAAAAGGAGGATGATAATGGATGTGAAAGGTAACAATGGAACAAGAAGTGAGTGACTGGGGAGAGATATATATATTCTTTTCTTTTCTTTAAACTGTCCGTCTCTTTCTTTTTTTTTTCTGTGACATTTGCTTGTCATTTAAGGTCTCTCGCTCTGGCTTGGTTTTTTTTTAATGCCTGTCTGTCTGTCTCTCCCTTCCTTGCCTGGACTCACTTTCCTCTCTCTCTCTCTCTCTCTCTCTCTCTCTCTCTCTCTCTCTCTCTCTCTCTCTCTCTCTCTCTCTCTCTCTCTCTCTCTCTCTCTCTCTCTCTCTCTCTCTCTCTCTCTCATCACTTTTCACTCATCTTAAAATAGCACAACACTCATCATCATAACATTCAATATAAAGCTCATTTGGTAACCTGACTCTCCACTTACCACACCTGCCCTGCCCTCACTCACCTGACCATTGTGGGTCCACTTGATGTAGTCTGGAGGCTCAGGTGTGTGGCTGATGACGCAGGTGAGGTTGATAGTTGATCCCATGTCCACGTGCATGTCTGGCAAACCTATAATGGCCGCCTGAGGAGCAGCTGAAAGAGACACAAAAGGAGCCTTGAGTCATATTCTCGCACATAAAAAAAAGGTTGAGATAGATAAGACATGTTATAAAAACTGCTCCTGTGTCTCCTGCGCCAACGACATTAAAAGTGAGAGGAACAGAATGAATGATGGAGAGGCAAAGAGCTAACTAAGAATGTGATGAAAGCATGAGATCAAGAAGAAGGTTTTTGTACAAGTGTTACAAAGGATTTCTAGTTATTGGTGAGGTCGCTTGAGAAAAAAATATGGCAACTGATGTAGCTTGTTGGAGGGAGGAGGTCAGTGACTGGTGAAGAGGTGTGGAGGAGGAGGAGGAGGAGGAGGAGGAGGAGGAAGACGAGGAGGAAGGGATGATGAAAAATGATATATATGTTAGAAATGAAATGGAAGGTCGGAAAATGATGGAAAGAAAGTATCATACACAGCAATGAGTTAGTCAGTTAGTATCAAATGTAACATTGAAATACAAAGAAAATCAAGATATATACGTTTAGTTCGCGTGGATGCGTTTATTCATATGTATACGTATTTACAAGTATGATATAAATAAAACTACTCTGAAAAAACTTTGAAACATTATGTAATATATTAAAAGTATGCAAATATAAATGTGAACTATATGCAGCAAAACCTGTAATAATGTATACAGGTATTTATTATTTTGAATGGATATATTGTTACTTATAAGTCATTAGATTGAATTCCTTTGTTTCACTTATGCTTGGCCGGGAAACAGGAGATTATATAGAACAAAAGAACATCGTTATTCCTATTCGAGTCATGTGGATCTGGAATACGAGTGTTTAATGTCTTGCTTCTCGTAAAGGTCTGCGGGAAGGAACGGTGGCGAAGAGCTGGCAGACCATCCACAAAACTTTTATTCTTCCCTTTTTTCCCTTTTTTTATTGAAGCGAAGGGAGCGAAAACGATTCCTTTTTATTTAATATATCATTGTATTATTTTGAGATTTTAGTTTCTTATTCGATTTTATTTCCATTTCGTTTTTTTACCTAAATATCAACTCATATAAGACAAGCATTCTTTATAATAGTAGTAGTAGCAGCAGTAGTAGTAATAGTAGTAGTAGTCGTAGTATAATTCAGTAGTATAATGCAGGACACAGCATAGCATACAAGTCCCCAGTGTACTCGTATAAGGACTGCAAGGGGAGAGGGTGGATCATCATTATCGTAATTTTTTCCCGACTGTTTCATTCTACCTGGCGTGTCATGTAGCCAAGCGTGTCACCTGGCGGGGTAATTACGACGCCTACCACTGAGGGGAATGTCTCTTCAAAGTTTATGAGAGCACCTCGAGATGACGAGACTGCAACCACCACCACCCACCAATA
>JAPQNM010000012.1:5076371-5086371 GCA_029783475.1 Metacarcinus magister | reverse complement strand
TAACACCGAAAATTAGGCGACTGCACCGTTTAAATGTAACAACTCAAAAATATGTATATGATTCACGCGACAGACATCCGAGGTGGACACAAAACACTGTCCCCTCCATCAGCCTGTGACCTTGACCTTCGCCCGGCCTTAAACACAGAAGCTTGAGATACAGAAGCAACGTGACTGCATCGAGACACTTCTCCTGATTAGTTAAAAGACTCAAGAACCCTCAGCAGATTACCTTTGAGTCACCTGGAGGGGGAAGGAGGAAGGGGAGTTTACATAGACATGTGTAACAGACCAGGTAAGACGTCTAGAAGGAAGATGGAACATAGTAATTCAAATAAGTAATTCAAGGCAGCTTAGAAGATCAAGAATTGCAAAGATAAAACGATATTAAAATAGTGAAAATCTGACGGGACGAGAGAGAAACAGAGGGAGAGGGAGAGAAAGAGTAAAAAGAATGGATTTAAAGTAAGAGTTGCAAGAGAAATAATAATAACCATAGAAAGGGAGAAATATGCACAATCACACAGCCACAAGCATTAGATGTGAGGGGAGCTGAGCGGATTAGAACAAGGGTCTCACCGTCATGATTGCAAGACCACCACGGACAGGAAGCATTGCCGCTCACCTCTCCTCCTCACCTGCCTCATATCATGGAATGGGATGACGTACAACTGTAATTAAGTTCCTTTTTCTTTTGATTCAAGTTCAGTTTAATTACGTGTTGTATTTTTGTTGATTCTGTTTTTTTATTTATTTGTTTGTTTATTTATTACGTTACCGTGTGTATTTTTTTCTTTTGAGTGTGGTTGTTTTGACTAAAAAGTTAATGCGTAAGAAAATATATTACTGTTTATATTTTTTTTTATCTTTTTAATTAATTTTGTTCTTGAATGATTTCTCGATATACTTCCAAATGAAAGAAAAATATAAGTAATTGAAAAGAAAACATTCATATCTTTAAATGTATATGTTAACTGAGCAGTCTTTCCTTCTTTCAAATGGAATAAAAATAAGTTGGCTTCATTTAAATTCAAATACATTTATCTTCAACTGCCAGTCCTTCGTTTTCCTGATACTCACATACAATAGCCTCCACTCACTTTAATTTCCTATTCTGTGTCACCGCATATAGAACACATTTTCCTGTTTCCCTCTTCGTGTGTCCATGTGTTGATATTACAGAGTCAAAACCCAAAGTTATAACGGTGTAAGATAAGGGGAAACGTTTTTACAAAGACCAGAACGACTTATTTATGTCTAGTTTATGTCCTATGCGTCTGATCCTTATCGCGGTTTGAAGAGGAATAGGAGAAGAGGAGAAGAAATAGAAGAATGGGGAGTAAGAAGAAACTAGGCCAAGAGGAGGAGGAGGAGGAAGAGTGAGAAAAACAAGTAGAAATGAAATGAAAATTGAAAGTCAGTTAGTAAGTAAATTGTCAGAAATAATGAGATTACGAAAAAGTGTTTGGCGAAGGAATAGGAATAATTAGGAAATGACAAGAGAAAAACCGAAAGAAGGAGGAGGAGGAGAGAAAGACGTTGATAAAAAATACCCAGCAAGGAGAGGCGAGAGATGAGAAGGGACGAAAGAAGTAAAAGAAGAAGGAAGAGGAGAAGGAGAAAGAGAAGAAAAAGTAAAGTTAGGTGAAAGGAGAAGGAAAGGAGGAAGTTACGAAGAGAAATGAGAGGAGAAATGAGAGCAATGATGACAAGGAGAAGGAGAAAAAAGGAGGAGAAAATTACAAAGAATAGAGGGAGAAGAGGAGGAGGAAGATAAGTCATTTAAATGCATGAGTTTCTGCTTGCTAACACACCTTTCAAGATGTAAGCGATTTGTGATGAATTATACCGTGTTACTGACTAGGGTGGGTGAGTGGTGGTGGTGGTGGTGGTGGTGGTGGTGGTGGTGGTGGTGGTGGTGGTGGTGGTGGTGGTGTAGGTGTTGAAGAAGAGGAAATGGGAAAGGCTCTGATGTATTTGTTCATTAATTACTATTGTGTTCCTCCTCCTCCTCCTCCTCCTCCTCCCCCTGAACAAAAATAACAACAACAGTAATAATAATAAATCTTCCTCTTCAATGGTAGGAGTTTTTACAGATTCTTTACCTGTTCAGTTAATTCAATTTCCGTTTTTTTCCCGTTTTCTTTTGAGTATCGCGTTTCACAGGTTATATAAACACCATCCTAGCAAAACCTTAACTCCTAAATCATTTGAATGCGATTTTAATGACTGAAATTAAAACCAACAGAATATTAATGATGACGGAGGAAAATTATAACAGATGTACGAAATAGAATGTGATGGGAGTTGGTTTTGGACACTTTCATTATGGAGGGAAGGGGAGGACGGGCGGTGAAGAGCGATGTATACTCTAAGGATTGGTATTAAATCTTATTATACAACCATCGTGTTTGGATTGAAGGAAACATACACTATCGAAATGATGTATCACTTTTATATAATGTCTGTCGTGTACCCGTGTGTATATATTCCACTCTACCTGGCGACAAATGGATGAGTAACGAAATATTCAGCTTCAAAGTGTACGGTAACGAAACATCATCACAGGAGAAACTCATTACCTTCTTGACAGCAACACTCATGAAAAACCTCAGCCAACGAAATAATCTTGACCTCCAGTGTGGTAATAATTGTGCCTTCATTAACAACAACCTTGATGGCATACATAAGGTCAGTACAAGTATAACGTTATCTACTTCCTTGTGACACTCAACACCTCAACACACCTGGGAGTGTTGTCCAAAGTAGCAACCATACGTATCACAACTCAACATTAGTTACAATAAGGGAACTAACTATTATTCAACTTTACTGGCTGATGCTGAGACTTCTGTATGTTTTCCCCGCGGCAAGGCTTACGGACTTAAACACTTTTTAAGCTGCACATCAAACCACTGCAAACAAAACTTTCACTTAAGATGCTTTCAGTGTATAGTCGTGCCAGGTGGGAAGACCAAGTGTTCTGGGAAGGTCTCTCGCGGTATACAAATGTAATACTGAAGCAATGCTCGCTCACCGCCCCCGAGACGCTTGGAACACTGTCACAATGGTAGAACATCAGATGCTGAGACGAATATTTCATAGCCACTTCTAAGGGTGAAGCTGCACTGCTGGAAGACAATGTGAAAGATGCAGCAAACAATCCAGAACTCTCCTGGAACATTGGGACAAAGAACCTTAACACAAACATACTATTGATGAAGCGAAGAGGAAGACTTGGTAACATTGGCGTACTGTACGAGTCCTTTCCAGGCAGCACGACTACCCTTACCGTACGTGCAAGCTGCGTGCTATCAAGATCCTCAATTACCTGCACGAGAGACATGTAATAACCTCATCACATCTGTTGGAGCATCATCATCATCATCATCATCATCATCATCATCAACATCGAGTATTGTGATAGGTTCCTGGAAGATATGCAAGGTGGTGACTGGCTGTGGTGGTGTTGGTGGTGGTGAGACATGGACGACGCTGGTGGAAACTGGTGATGAGATGTGGTGTGCAGGAGGACGAGGCGGTGTTGCGTGCACTGGTAATGAGGTCAGAGAATGGTGATGACAGCGACGAAAGTGACAGGAGTGAAGGTGAGTTGAGGATGGTTCGTGGAGTGATAATTTGGACAAACCTAGTCGGTGATGATGGTGATGACAGTAATGATGACAATAATGATGATGATAATAATAAATGTCGGCCATCAACGTATGAATAATGATGACGCTTGAAACGAATTACGAATTACACTAACTGGCTCTTGTCAGTTGGTGGGGGAAGAAAAAAAAAATAATGATAATTGAAGTTTATTTTTCAGCCTCTCCTGCCAGCCGTTCTTGATTAATTCTCGATGTAATATAGAGATGATCAAACAGCTAGCTCCCTTATTTTCATTCCTCTTTCATGTGTCTGCTTTCACCCTTTGATCCACCGAACACACTAATGGATCAAAGTAAAGGAAAGAATGATCCATGAATACAGGGAAAAAAAAAAAAATCTATTATAATCTTTCGTCGCTGTGACCTCAAATCTTGTTGTTGGGAATTAATAATCTTTACAACCACATCAGTCATTTTTGTTTAGTTTGTGCACGATTTCCTTGAGTGAAGTGGAAAGTCACGTAACATGTCGTGATGGACGTGTGTGTGTGTGTGTGTGTGTGTGTGTGTGTGTGTGTGTGTGTGTGTGTGTGGTGTGGCCCTTACCTCCCCACTCCCTCCCATCACCATCACCACCACCACCACCATCATCATCACCACCACCATCATCACCACCACACCTCGCACCATCCATTATTACCACGCTCTGCACCACTCATATATATATTTTATTTATTTTTCTCTCCCAAGTGATTGAGTGAAGTCCAATTTAGCCGAGGCGAGCGAGGCAGGATTAGTTAGGTAAGGGAAGGGCAGGGAGGAATAGGGGCAAGGAAAGAGAGGGAGAGTATAGAAGTAAGGGGCGAGAGGGATAGGTGGTTAGGGAGGGTAAGGGAGATACAATTCTAGGTACCGGAATACCTGACAATATTTGATGGAGACTCATTTCTCCTCATCACCAGAATTACGTTTTTGGGGTCGTTGGCATTGTGAGGAACGAATTGGATTAGATGAGACCTGTGAGGGGGAGTGAGGCTGTCAGTGAGGGTGGTGGTGGTGGTGGTGGTGGTGGTGGTGGTGGTGAAAGGGAAAATGTAGTGTGACGGATCTCTCTCTCTTTTTTATTTTTTTTTATTTTTATTTTTTTATACTAATCCTCCTCGTCTTCTTTCATTAATTGATGTAAATTTTAAAATGATCAACACAAGGAATAATAGATTTTAATTTTAATTCCCACGGAACATTACTGTCTCTTCCTTCCTTCCTTCCTTCCTTCCTTCCTTCCTTCCTTCCTTCCTTCCTTCCATCCCTCCTTCCTCTACAAGTCTACCTCCTCTCTCCCTCTTCTTCCTCCTCACCTCTGCCATCCTTTTTTTCCTTAACTCTGCACTGCCTCGCGCTCTATTTAGACGCGGGGAAGCAAATTCAGAGACGCTGCACGGGAGGTTTTGCATCATACTTATTTGGCAAAGGTACATTCACCTCGTTAGCGGCGAGAAGAGGAAGAGGGAGAGCAAATGGTGGCCTCTTGTGGCACTTAGTACACGACCAAAGAGGAGGAGGAGGAGGAGGAGGAGGAGGAGGAGGAGGAGGAGGAGGAGGAGGAGGAGAGGTTTTAAAATGTGAAGAGGGTAGGGCAGCAGACCTGGGTAAGGAACGAAGGAAGGGAGATGAGAGGAAAGCAAATAGCGAACCACCGATATTTGAAGTGTTCTCAAGTAGGACTAATTTCACTTGAACTACCAGGAAAGGGAAAAAAATATATACATGTCATCCATACCTTTAAGTGATCCTCGGAGTGCATGCATAACGTGCCTCAAAAATAAAAATAACACCAAACCTTGAAAGAAAATAACTCGGTGATGTCGCCATGAAAATAACAAATGAAAAGGAACATCTAAAAATAAAGAGGTGAACGTAGATGATGATTGAACGTAATTCCCACCCACAGGAGCACTTGGTAACGTCATTAGTGTAGCTGTGACGTCACCGATCCACCACTGATGAACTCTTATGTAGGTATAGGTAGGGCTGGCACTTGTTAGAGGGATTTAGCGGTGTGCCGGTGAGCTGCCTCGGAGGGAAGGACAAAGTTGGCTGTTACACGATGCATTCAATTATAGTTGTTATTTGATAGTAGACGTAGGGCTGTTTTTTGTGTGTGTGTTTTTTTTACAATATGTCACCTTCTAGCAGCTGAAGGTAAGGTTATAAATTCACGTTGATATGGAAATAGAAAAAAACCCTTGATGTTGTTATGTATTGATGATGTAAAGTCGATACCAAGGCAGCAAGACCATCACACGATTCTGACTACGAAAAAATATATATAAATGTGTTAAAATATGATAATTCACTTGTTTTCAGCGTTGCAATTCTCCTCCTTTTCCTCCTCCTCCTTCTCGTCCTCCTCCTCCTCTCCTCCTCCTCCTCCTGCTCTTCCATCTCCATATATCACTCATCCTCATCACCTTACCACCACTGCAGTAAACAGGGTGGGTGAGCGGCAGGGGAGGTGTGGGTGAGGGGAGTGGGTGGAAGGAGACCCGAGCAGCCGTGGAAAGCAACAGTGTGCCACAATACTTCACTTGGAAAACCACGAAACCTGCCTCCGAGCGTGCATTCAAGCTGTGTAATTTACTACCTGGAGCCTAGAGTGCAATTTCCATAACAAATCCTGCGCCATAATGTCAATAAATCCTGTGCCATAATGTCCTCAATGAATCCTACGCCATGACGAATCCTGCGCCATTTTCTCGATAAATTTTTGCGCTGTATTCTCTTCAATGATTCTTGCGCCATGATATCGATTAATCCTGCGCCATAATCTTCATCATGTCAGGTTATTCATTACTTTTTCACCTCATTCTCCTCTGCATCTTAGATCAGTACTCATTCACTTCTACATCATTCTCTTTCTCGCCTTGAGGAACGCCATTTTATAACCTGCTATGTCTTCTTCCTCTCTCCTTCCTCCGTCATTCCATTCACATATCTTTTTTTTTGTTCTCTCTATCTCTCTTTTCATTTCATTCACCCACCTCTCGTCTTTTCATGTTTCCCACCTTTCATCTCTTTCTCTGATCTCACCTGGCCTCTATAATGCAGGTGTTCACTCATTGTTCCCTACTTCTTGAGTGTCTCTTTGCACCTGATGAGCTCTGTCAGACCCCTCCACCCTCCCTCAGTCCTTCCCTCCATCCTCCCTGTTGTAAATACTCATAAATCAGACTCATGTTCTATATTTCTTTTTTATTCCCAGGTAGGAAATTCGTTCATAATGCATCTGAATGGATCTGACTCGTTTAAGACTAGTCAATAGCATCCATTTCCATCCATTTTCATCCATTATGTTAGAAATGTTCCACTTACTTCATTCATACTCAATTTTCATCGACAGTGTGTCAGTGCAACAAATGTGAGAAATGTCTATAATTCATGATTGGTAACTGACGTGCTGTAATTTGTACCAAGAATTTTTCATAGATGATTGACGTGCTTTTTGTTATTTATCGGCACTGTTTATATTTTCTTCTTATTTTATTTTTTATTTTTTTTTTATAGATTTATTTTTATTTATATTTTTGTTTGTTTATTTATTTTGTTTTTGTTTTTATTTAGTCATTGGTTTATTATTTTTTGTTTTTTTGTGGATTTATTTATTCATTTTTGTTCTTATTTCTATATTTTCATTGATCTATTATTTTTTTTTATTTTATTTATGTATATTTTATTTGTTTATTTACTATTATTATTATTTTTTGCAAGCTATAACACAACAACAGGCTATTCATGCGCATTGCTATTGTTGTATTGTTGAAGTGGATGACGTTCAACACAAAAAGAGAACAATTATATTTTATCACCTATAAAGTGGACCAACTAGGCTTGTTTAAGTAACTTGTTTGGGTAACTCCACTTGATTTCTTGGTAATAATAACTTTTTCATGCTATCATTTTAGGGAGTGAGTGTCTCCGTCTGAAAGGAAGCATTGATCGTCACTTCTTTTCTTCTTTTGTGGTAAGTTTTGGAACTGTATTGGCGCTTGTCTCTCTTCCTTGTCATCGTTCTCTTTTTCATATTTTTTCGTTTGTCTCTTTTTTTCCCTTTTCATCTTCTTCTTATCATTCTTATCACTATTATTATTACTATCATTATCATCATCATTGCTGCGTCCTGAAGATGGTGTCGCAGATTAATGGTCACTTTTCCAATGTGCTTCTTGCTTCTTGTATTGTGCTGTTAAACTGTAATATAACTGATCATTAAACACTTGCTTAACAGGTGGTGGTGATCAGGGTGGTTCATTTGAGCTCGTTATGTGGCGTGGCAATCCTGTCTTGACCTTCGGTGGATAGGGTGTTGTTTATCTTTTTGATGTTCCCCTCCTGACGCGGATCGTGGAAATGGTGTAGGTCATGGCACTCTTGGGAGACATCATGCAGTGCTGTATTCAGAGTGAGTGAGTGTGGCTACCGTGGCCTTGAAGCGGTGGTGGTGGTGATGGATTGGTGGTGGTGATGTATTGGTAGTGGTGATGCATTGGTAGTACGCTAAGTCACTCTCTTCGTTTGTCTCTCATCACCACGCATCCTCCAGTGTTGTGTTGTATTGGTGATGAGTCCTTGTTATGTATGCACTGGTGGTGTTGTGGTGACTGTGTGTGGTGTAATTTTTTTTGTTCAGGTTGTTAGTGTTGTTGTTGCTTGAACTTGTTATTTATTTACCTTGACCAGCGTGAAACAGTGGCTGCTGCTGATGACGATGATACTGCCCGTCTGTGTCACCCTCCGTGTTAGCCATGCGAGGGTTTTTTTTTCCGCAGAATCGTTCAGTATTTCGTCCATTCACTTTTACGTAAAAAAAATGACTCGACCTTGTGTACCAAGAAACACTATTGTTACCAAGTTGTTTTCCAGTCAAAAGTTTCCTCGAAAATGTATATTCCGCTTCACCTCTCAGTCGATTGCAATGTGTGTGTGTGTGTGTAGGTGTGTGTGTGTGTGTGTGTGTGTGTGGTGTGTGTGTGTGTGTGTGCTAGCATTGACCTAACCTGCATGCTGTCAAGGGGGGGTGGAGGGTAACGGAATGGGATACAGCTAGTTCTTGGAGGTTGGGGGGCGGGGGCATGGGCGTGGGGGGGCAGACAGGCGGGCGGCAAGACGTGCACTCCACCCTCAAGCAGCAATATTCTTCCCGCAGCCTTGTGTCCTGGAAGTTGCGGCCACACAATGGATGGGCTTGTTTGGGGGGGGGGGAGGGGGAGGAGAGGCCGAGTACAGTAACAATACCTCCTCCACCCTCCCTCCAACCCCCCTACTCCAGCCGCCCATCCTATACCTGTAATTGACTACCTTTGCCCAGGTGTGTTTATGTTAAGGTGATTCTTTAAGCTTTTATCGAGGAGAGACATATTCTATTTCCTCCTCTTCTTCTTCTTCCTCCTCCTCCTCCTCCTCCTCCTCCTCCTCCTCCTCCTCCTCCTCCTCCTCCTCCTCCTCCTCCTCCTCCTCCTCCTTGTTGTATTGGCAGGAACGTTGAGGTGTCTGTCAATACCATCCTCTGCCACTCACTGACTCCCCCCCAAAAAAAAATATGTCGGTATGTGATATTTTGTATATATGTCTCGCAGGGTTATGGATTAGTTTTGCGTGTGTGTGTGTGTGTGTGTGTGTGTGTGTGTGTGTGTGTGTGTGTGTGTGTGTGTGTGTGTGTGTGTGTGTGTCACCTCGACCTAACCAACATTTCAACAACCACTTTTTTTCTTCTTCTTCTTTTTCTTTTTCTTTTTTTTTGCTTTTCTTCCTCGTCACATTCTTCCTTCAAAAAGTTATCAAGGCATCAACTCCCTCCCTCCCTTGCCCGACCTTGGAACAAACTAAAAACTACGACCTGAAAGAAAAAAGAAAGCAGTGAAGGAAAGTATAGAAAATAAAAGGTTCAATGAGTCAAAGGGAAGTGAGTAAAGTGAGTAAAGTGAGTTAGTAAAGATAGTGAGTAAAGATAGTGAGTAAAGTGAATAAAGTGAATGAATAATGTAAGTGAGTAAAGTTAGTAAAGTTCAATGAGTGAGTAAAGTTAAGAGAATGAATAAAGAGAGTTAATAAAGTGAGTAGTGAGGCAGCAGCAGCGTGAGGGAAAGTAGCACTCAGCGCGGGGAGGCGGAAGGGAGGGAGGTGGAGGGAAGTGGAGGGAGGTGGAGGGAGGCACAACAAAGGCTGGTGGCTCTACTTCCTTCAGTCTTGCCGTCACACACTCGCCACTACACCAACTCATTCCATCAGGTCGGCCAGGGAGGGAGGGAGGGAGGGAGAGTGGGAGGGAGGGGTTGGAGGGAGGGAAGGAGGGAGTCGGGGAAAGGCATAGCAGGTCAGTGAGGTAATTG
>JAPQNM010000012.1:5068871-5073871 GCA_029783475.1 Metacarcinus magister | reverse complement strand
AACTACGTTATTATTCTTCTGTAACCTGCCTGCCTGCCTGCCTGCCTGCCTGCATACTCACTTTACAGGAAGCACACGACTTGACACAGACTCGCGTGCCTGCTGTGTTCAACCTTCTAACACCATGCAGAGTTAAGCAATATCGAACATTCTGTATTACATATACAACCAAACCCAGCCTCACTCACTCACTCACCTATTTCTCCTCCTGCCCACGACTTGGAAATTGGTCAAAATAGGAACGTCATAGGAACATCGTATTTTTTCCTACATCTATTGAAGTTTTCTTGGATTTTGACTCTTACAGGGAGGGGACAGGAGGGAAGACACCAACCTCATACTGTTATTCATCCAGGAACTTATATGCAAATAGAAGGAAAAGTAGTGGTGCATTGACGTGGGAGTTTCAGGGAAGTGTGTGTGTGTGTGTGTGTGTGTGTGTGTGTGTGTGTGTGTGTGTGTGTGTGTGTGTGTGTGTGTGTGTGTGTGTGTGTGTGTGTGGGTGTGTCTCCAAGGTATCGCATTTTATTTGGCCAACTTCATATCTTCCTGAAGGGCATCAACTTCAGGACGAGAGAAAGACGACGTGCCCAGAGTGAGTTCATTAGAGAAAGTGCTGGTCATTGGCTCGCCTCTCTGGCCAATCAGCGGTCCAGGTTTCTAGTGCATGGCCGAGGATTGGCCATGAGGAGGGGGACAAGGCTGGATATTTTCTTCTAAAGCACAGGAGCGATAAGGACGGGCGGGTCGGGTTTAAAGGCGTTGGGGAAGGCTTGGAGTGGGTTGTGTGGGCCGCGTCAAGCCTTTCTCCGAACCTCACTCAAAACCTTAACACTGACGGCCTCACGCTTTCCCCATAAACTCAAATGACCTCAATTTTTCACTCCCTGTCCTCCTCCTCCTCTTCCTCTTCTTCCTCCTCCTCCCCCACTCCACTCTGCCCCCACTCCGCAACCCCCCACTCCACTCGGCCCACTCCATCAGCCTGTGTTCCATCATCACCGCCATTATGTGTGAAGGAAGTAATTTTGTTGAGAGATAGAAAGCAGGTGTTGTTTTGGTCAGTTTGTTTTGCAGGTGTGTTGGCAATACTGGAATGTATGTGTGACCTTGCTTTGATTTATTTTCTTTTTTATTATTTTTTATTGTTTTATTTATTTATTTTTTATTTTGTTTATTTTTTTCTCTCTCTCTCTGGTAGTCATTTTTTTTCTTTTTTATTTCGTTTTTATATACATCACATTTGCTTTTTTTTTTTTATTTTTCCTTATCCGTCATTCCATCTTGTCTTTGCATTTTTTTTCCCTTTTCCTCCTTCCTTCCTTCATCATCATTATCATCATCATTCTTTCCTCTCTTCGTTATCTCATAATTATCCTTCGTCGCATGTTTTCCTCTCTTGAATTCCACGTTCTATTTTCTCTGCGACATCGTTAATTAGGTGTGTTATCTTATTATACTCTCTCTCTCTCTCTCTCTCTCTCTCTCTCTCTCTCTCTCTCTCTCTCTCTCTCTCTCTCTCTCTCTCTCTCTCTCTCTCTCTCTCTCTCTCTCTCTTTCTCTCTTTCTCTCTCTCTCTCTCTCTCTCACAGGTCTACATGCCCGCCAAGTATTTTAAAATCAGGGAAAGTCATGCAGCCAATTAGGTTACAGGATCCTGTGACGTAACTGAATCACGTGACTTCCTCAGCGCTCCATAAGGCTAGTTGTTGATATGCACGTGACGGGAGAGGACGCGTCGGCGGTGATCTGACATAGTTTGACCTTACTGCCTTATTTCTGCAGCGTGTAAGGGTGACGGAGATGAGAATAGGGATGAGTTACATGTTTATTGTAGCAAGGAAGGTTAGTAGTATGTGAAGATGTGTAATGGTGAAGCATACGGTGTGATAAGGTTAAGCCGGCTATAGTTTGAGCTGGGTAGATGCTTAGTGTAGAGGTAGAGGTAGAGGTAGAGTAGTGAAGCCAACTGAAGCCTAGTACTATAGTGTAAATATATCATGGTGAAGCCTAGTAAATATGTAATGCTTACCTTTAATTTATAGTGATATTAGAACTTTTTTTTTATTTTTTTATAACGCTTTCTTCTATTATATTTCCGATGCAATTGTAGCCTTTCCGAGCTTCACCCTAACCACCTATCCACACTAACAATCAAGGGGAGTCTACGGGCACCTGGGTATGTGGGTATGGGAGACGCAACGTAACCTAACCTCACGTAACCTAACCTCACCTCACCTCACCTCGCCGCTAGGGACGCGTGGAGGTGGGCGGCAGAGCGAGGGAAGGTAAATTTCGACAACGATGTATTTGTGACGGAAATATCATGGGAGAAAAGTGTCTTAGAATGGTTTGATAAGAAAATTAATCTGGTATTGTTATATATAAATGTCAAATACTGGAATAATACTGAAATCTTGTCTTTGAATTTACTGTTACGATCGCCTAACTGATCACTTAACTATCAATCATGCTTAGGTTAGATACTTATTATTTATATTGAATAGTATAATATGACCTACCATTACTAATATACTTTCTTTTAGAGGTATTTGGGGTTCCTTAACATAGCATACATAGTTGTTATATACATCATTACTGTCACACATATTTTTAACCTAACTTAATCATGGAAGTGGCAGTTAGGAGATTGGACAAGGCAGTTAAATTACTCGGCCAATAAGGTTTAATGTCTTGTTATGATTAAATTAAGTGTCTGCTTACGTACCTATTCCTGTCATGTTAATACTATTGAGAGAGAGAGAGAGAGAGAGAGAGAGAGAGAGAGAGAGAGAGAGAGAGAGAGAGAGAGAGAGAGAGAGAGAGAGAGAGAGAATGAAAAAAAAGAAAGAGGAGGAAAATAGGGAAGACGGTAGAGGATGGGTGTAGGATAAAGGAAGGGAAGATGGATGAAGGAGTGGAGGATGTGGATGTATAAGGAAAGGAAAATGGAATAGAAAGAAGGGAAAGAGGGGGAGGATGGCAAGGAAATAAGAGGAAGAATAAAGAGAATGATAATGTGGATGAGGGGAAAATGAGGAAATGAAAGCGAATGAGTAGGAGGAGGAAGAGAGGGAGGGAGGATGGAAGAGGAGGAGGATATAAAAAGTGGATGAAGAGGTGAGAGAGAATGAAAATGGAAGAGGAGGTGGAACAGGGAAGGCTTAATGGACTCATACTAACAAATTTGTCTTTCTGGGAGGGGAGAGAGGGAAGAAAAACAAGGAGGAAAAGAGAGAAAAAAATCGCAGAGCTCGTGAACTGAGAACATGTAATTTTGTTTCAAGTAAGAATTATACGGTGTCAAGTATTATGAGAGAGAGAGAGAGAGAGAGAGAGAGAGAGAGAGAGAGAGAGAGAGAGAGAGAGAGAGAGAGAGAGAGAGAGAGAGAGAGAGAGAGAGAGAGAGAGAGAGAGAGAGAGAGAGAGAGAGATTAAAACAAAAACTTATGACCTTTTATATTTCAATTTTTATGTTTTTATTCTTGTATGTTGAAATTACCAGCTATTTTTTATTTTTTTATTTTTGTGTGTGTGTGTGATAACGTATGATATATATTTTTAAATGTTTTCTTTTAATATTTTCATTCCACAGCGTGCAATACAATCGGTTCCTTTAGTGTGCGTGCCATTAGGAAAAAAAAAAGACACATTGCATATTGGTTTACAAGGACAATCGATAAGACAAACACGCTAACAAGTACACCACACACACACACACACACACACACACACACACACACACACACACACACACACACACACACACACACACACACACACACACACACACACACACACGCAAATAATACTCACACTTCTATTCCCCAGGTTGTGTACGATGCAATGAAGATACGCCGCATTCCCAGTCAGCTCAGACACATTCCTTGGAGCTGCATCGTCAAATATGGGCAATGGCGGCGCGACCTGAGGCTCCCCTGTCGTGTCAGAGGTCAGGTCAAGTAAGGGTCGAATAGGCTCCACGGGGCTACTACTACTGCCGCTGGTAATAGTGATGCCCGTCCCTATACCACTGCCTCGCGCCCTCCGCCTCGCTAACCCACGCAGCAGAAAGTCGCGCTGAAGAAAACGGGTGCTGGTGGTAGGGTTGGAGGGGGACCGTAAACTGCTCACTCCTGCAGGGGAAGACAAGGATAGATGAGGTTAGTGATGCGCTATATATTATTTTCTTCATTGTTCTCATGTTTGTACTAGAGGTGGATTAATATATCAGTAAGTTTGTGTTTTATGTACAGGTGAATTCAGTCAACAGGTGTATGTATTTTTTTCTTTCTTGCGTTGTATTTTAATGCCTCGTCACTGGATGATTGACGTTGTGTAGAGTATCATCAGTTTGACAGCATGATACGGTAATTGGAAAAGAGGCGCCGCTGAAACGCTGCAACAATTACATTTGGAATAACGTGAGGATGAATGAATGAGTGAGTGAGTGGATGGATGAGTGGATGAGTTCGTGGGTGACAGGGTGAAGTAGAAGTTGAACAATAGGATACAAATTTGTAATACTCTGCAGCCATTTGCAGTGAGGTTGGTGTTACGCTTGCAGAATGTCGGTAAAACGGTTATACAGCAGCAACGGGAAGTGTATTAATAGTGAATGGTATTTATGTATGACTTTTGTGCCGCGAGTGACGATTAGAGAGAGAGAGAGAGAGAGAGAGAGAGAGAGAGAGAGAGAGAGAGAGAGAGAGAGAGAGAGAGAGAGAGAGAGAGAGAGAGAGTGAGAGAGAGTACAAAAGGCTGAAGGGATGTTTTTTTGAGCTGAGTTGGTGTTTAAAACTTTTTTTCTGGTAGAAGACACGAAAATCCGACAAGCTGCTTCGCATAGAAAACGTCAATAGGGGAGGCAGCTGGGTTTCTTTTCACTCGTGGCTTCATCTTGTGGCGTGTTGTCGATGTTATTGTTGGTGGTGGTGGTGGTGGTGAATGTTGTTGTTGTTCTTGGTATTGGTGGTGGTGGTGGTGGTGGTGGTGGTGGT
>JAPQNM010000012.1:5053871-5058871 GCA_029783475.1 Metacarcinus magister | reverse complement strand
TCTACTTAAGCCTTTACATGGGCGGAGTAATCTCAACACAGAATGGAAAGACTAAATACATACTGCATACTACCAATGAAGGATTACAACACTTGGGTATAAAGCAAACTGAGAAGACATTACGAAGTTTTCTTATTTGTCCAACGGGCATGATGTCCTTTCATGTTTAAAACTTCTTCTATTTCTTTTTGAGGTTTTCATTATAGTTTGAATTCGTGTTTTGGTGGAAGTTTAAACGTCTGTGAGTTTAATTAGGTTGGTGAGTTTAATTACTTGGCGGTTTGGGCTTCACCTGAATTTGCTCATCTTGGCTTCTTTTTTGCAGTCCAGCTTTAGCACCTGTGTGGGAAGGTGTGCCGGTGTTACCTTGTTATGTACCTGTGTAATGGTAATGAGCCTACCTGTCCTCGTGTCTTAGTGAAGGATTAACTCATGGCTCAGAAGTACTTGGTATAACTACTAACTTGTATATATTCTTGGATGACGCACACATACACACACACGCACACATACACTCACACACTCACACACACACACATCCACACACATATGCACACATTAACACACACACACACAGACATACACACACACAAACACAAATCTCTATAAACACATTAATCTCAGAATACAAACACACTCCGTCACACACGCCTTTGTAACCCTCATTCCGTGCTTGCTTGTTTGCACACACACACACACACACACACACACACACACACACACACACACACACACACACACACACACACACACACACACACACACACACACACACACACACACACACACACACACACACACACACACACACACAATTAGCCATGACGCAGAATGTTATGTAGATGAAGTTTTGTTGCACACGTGTCCACCCTAATGATGGCTTGTGTTGAACGTCATGATTTTAGAAGAACAGTCAGTCAGTCAGTCAGTCAGTCTGTCAGTCTGTCTTGTTCCATCTTCCAGTCAGCAGCCAAGCAAGGTTGTTTCCTCCGACCCTCACGCACGCTAATTGATTTCCACTGAGGTGTTTTTTCGAAGGTGTAATTCAATTCTGTATTGCCTAGTTCCTCTTTGTCTAGCGTTCCCTTCTCATCTCTTTGTATGTCCCCCTCCTCCTCCTCCTCCTTCTTCTTCTTCTTCGTGACTTTCTGTTTTCTCTTCCTTTTCGGTTTCCTTTCTCTCCCCTTCCTTCGTTTCTCCGAGTTACCTTCACTGTATAGCTCGTTTGTCATTCTCCTCATTACTATGTATCCTCAGGTAATGGAGGAAGTTAACATAATGAGTAACCTTCTCGTATTTTCATATCATGTGTTACCCTTTCTCTGTGTGTCCGTCTTTCACACTGTCCCTTTCATTCCCCTTCTTGCCTTTCTTCTCTCTCTCTATTTGCACACACACACACACACACACACACACACACACACACACACACACACACACACACACACACACACACACACACACACACAGTTGTTTTTCCTCCCAGCTTAATGGGATAAAATGTTGTGATAGCAGTTTGTTCCATTTTTTTTTATTTTTTTCTTCACCTTGTACCTTTTTTCTGCCGCTGTCCAACATGCTGTTCCCATTATTTACTCCCGCGAGAACACTAAGTTGTAAAGTTGAGAATTTTGCTGTCACTCTACGTAATGAAATAAATACATTCAACTACATGTATTGCTGTCCACAATATATTATGTTGATTTGTTATTATGCAAATTAGTCGCTCGTGTGTCCTGGCTATATAGTTTGTTTGTTTGTGTGTTTGTTGCCTGGCAGGACATTGCGGCCCTGCTGGAGTGAAGGAGTTTGCCGTGCAGTGTGTGTGTGTGTGTGTGTGTGTGTGTGTGTGTGTGTGTGTGTGTGTGTGTGTGTGTGTGTGTGTGTGTGTGCGCGTGTGTGTGTGTGCGTGTGTGTGTGAAGGTCTCGCGTCTGGCACCCAGGGACGCGTCTCAGCTCCTTAGTTCAGGGGCTCGCCTTGAGGGACGCATCTGCATTCTAACCGAGTAAATTAATCCACTTAAGGTGAAGCCACTCAGCACCACCATCGGCTGAAGCTTAATTCTATTTCGTGATTGAGGCGGTGCACCAACTTCCAAGTGAAAAACTCCATAGCAAAGTTCCTCTCTTATCGCTCTCACTAAACTTTTTTTTCCCCCCTTCCTTCCCCGCTCTGATCGTAAGGAAATTCTGAACAAAGTTTCATTATTGGAAGATTTTTAAAAAGTGCTCTCCATCTTGGTAATTGGCTGGTACAGTTATTTCCAAATTTGTTGTGTTAATACATACATTCCATCAGAGTGGTGTGTGTGTGTGTGTGTGTGTGTGTGTGTGTGTGTGTGTGTGTGTGTGTGTGTGTGTGTGTGTGTGTGTGTGTGTGTGTGTGTGTGTGTGTGTGTGTGTGTCAGCAATCCTATATATATTACTACTCTTTTAAGTTTGCGCAACATAATCTTCTCATATTTCAAAATACTGTAATATAGTGACTGATTTAGATACGTGTTACATAAACCAGTGCGTTGACACATTCTCTCTCTATATATATCACAATAACTTTTTCGGGGTATAGAAAAATGTGTATTAAGCTGCAACATCACCGCTTTATATAAACACAATAACACTCAGGAAACACAAAGGTGACAGCTAACACAACACAACACAAACACGTCTTAATGTCAAACCACCACAACGACAATCACACCACACCACAACACAACACAATACTCCATTAACACCACATTTCCATACCATCAGACCATCCTACATCACCTTGCAGCTACTGTGTTGAATCCAATTTCCTTGTCAACATTCTTTAAGGCGGCAGTACCCTTCGGCGGCTCCCTTGACGATGTTCCCTTGTTTCTAGAAGTTTAAAACGGTATCCTGCGCAAGTTTGGTTTCCTTAGAATATAGAAGAGTCATCGATTGGGGGTGATAGGCCATCCACTGCCCTTCTCTCCCCTCTTCTCCCCTCCTCTCCCCTCTGGCACATTATTCTCCCGTGATGCGGCGTGGAATTCAATGTCTCGATAGATCCTCCCACGCTGACGGAGACTCAAGGTTACCTAAATGTGTCTCGCTTTCAAGGTGTGTGTTTGTCTGTGTGTTTGTTAGTCTGGTCCTGGTGGTCATTCTGCTTATGTACGTGTTTATTAGCTCCAAACACACACACACACACCCACACACACACACACACACACACACACACACACACACACACACACCCCACACAACACACACACACACACACACACACACACACTCACACAAATGAATAAAAAATATGCACACACACACCAGACAAACGCAGTGTATGTATAAAACTTCCCAGTCATTCAGAGAAGCACAATCACACACACACACACACACACACACACACACACCACACACACACACACACACACACACACACACACACACACTAGTAATCCTGGTGTGTGTGTGTGTGTGTGCTGCGTGACTGCCGCTCGTACGCCATCCCGCCGACCTTCATACACACACTCATACTAGGTTTTGGTCCCAGGATTGCCCCCACACTGCCCTCCCACGCACGAATCCCCTTCAACCCACGCAAAAAAGAGAGTCCCACGAATGATTTAATTTGAACGCGGCGAAGGCAAAGCGACACACTACCGTCGCTTAACCGTGTTTGCGGACGCACTTTCCCTTTGGATTAGGTTAAGTTAAGGTCCGTGTAGCTTGTGTTGACGGTGTGGTGTTGGTCCCTTAGTGGAGGAGAGTGAGGAGTAAGTGTGTGTGTGTGTGTGTGTGTGTGTGTGTGTGTGTGTGTGTGTGTGTGTGTGTGTGTGTGTGTGGCGCCAGGTGTTGTATTAGTGCTCAGGTGTGGTAATCAGAGTAGTGATAGTCATGCAGTGTTATTACCTGGCTCCTTCCTTCCTCATTCTCTTCCTCTTCCTGTTTCTGTTATTCCTCCTCTTCCTCCTCCTCCTCTTCCTCCTCTTCCTCCTCCTCCTCCTCCAGCACCTTAAGCCCGTGATCAAATGTTATTAATTTTGTGTTATTTTCTTTCGTTTATCATAAGTTTCCCCGTCACGTCATGTTCAGACTCGTTTTTGTTCTTAGACTTACCTTATTTACGAGGTCTTGTGGCAAACACCTGGATTAGTTATGTATATTTTTCTCTGTTATTATTATTTTTTTTAGTTATTTTTAGTCTATCTTTTCAGTACTGAGTTTTTATAGAATTTTATTTTTTTATGATGTCCTTTTGGCGATTGTATTTTCAAGTATGTGGATTTTAGCGGGAAAAAGTAATCCTCCACACAACATACGAGATATTAACCCAAGTTTTAGCGTGGAGCTTTGTGGATAACAGTCTTAGTTCATTAACACTCAGATTGCTTATTAAAAAGTTTCCCTCCATTACCAGACAATTTTACTCGGTTCTACCCCGGAAACCACGTCACACTCGACTCTAAAAACTGTAAGGAAATATAGTCAGTCCGGCGGGGAAAAAGATGCGTCAGGAGGAAAAAAATCTGATTAACCAACTGGAGTGAGTTTGCCGCGAGGTGAAAAGTGTTTCTGTTTACCTCGTTTTGCAGCGCCACTTTTACACGGCAACTTGCGAAAAGACAGTTATGGAAGTTCAAAAAAAAAAAAAAGTAATCGAAATAATAAATCGTGAGCGTCGCTTCTCTGCCTTTCCTTCTGTCCTGAGTCAAAAATATGTGTTTTTGAGAATTTACTTTGATTGCTGACAGCCTTTGATCATTCATTAGGACACATTTTCATGATTCTAATAAGATGCAAATTCTTTATAGTCTTGCTGTACCTATGTTAGTGAGAGGAGCTTCCAACAGGCCATGGGAAGGGGATGCGTGGCGGGAGGTGATGCTCTTTTGTTTCTAGAAGCTGAATATTGTCCATCCAAACACTTAAATCAGCGACAGTTATCCTAATATGGTGGATAATCTTGTAGGATAGTTCTCATGTGTGTCACTTGGTTATTTCCTAAGCTAGATCAGTCCTCTTCCTCC
>JAPQNM010000012.1:5046371-5051371 GCA_029783475.1 Metacarcinus magister | reverse complement strand
ACCACCACCACCACCACCACCACCACCACCACCACCACCACCACCACCACCACCACCACAATCCACCGTGATCGGTAGCCGTTACTCTACATCCTGGAAAATTATCCGCATCAGGTCCATCTTCCCCTGCGAGGTGTGAGTGTCCTTGTGAGGTAAAGGGGTCAGGAGGAGGCGATGTCCTTCCCTCCTTCCTTCCTTCCTTCCTTCCTTCCTTCCTTCCTTCCTTCCTTCCTTCCTTCCTTCCTTCCTTCCTTTCCATCAATGTGCACTTGCTTATTTTCCTCCTTTTGGGTTTTGGGATCGTCTCCAGTACAGTAATTTCTTTCCCTTTTTCCTCCAATACTTTGGCTGCTCCACTTCAATTCAAGAACCCCTTCCTCCCTCCCTCCCTCCCTCCCTCCCTCCCTCCCTCCCTCCCTCCCTCCCTCCCTCCTCCCTCTTCCCTCCCTCCTACCTCTCTCTCTTTCCTTCCACCTTCCTTCCACTTCTCTCTCTCCACATCCATCCATCCTTGCTTCCCTACCTCTTCTTCCTTTCCTTCCTTTCCCATCCCTCCTCCTCCTCCTCCTCTTTCCCTTCTTTTGTTCCATTTTGAGAGCAAACATTGGGGACGCGGAGTGGAAATTCTGGATGAAATTAAATAGTTTAATATCCAGTTCTGCTTAATAGAGATGGTGTACAAGAGGCTGAAAATATATGTGTAATAAATTGTCGCTCGTGAAACGGGAATGTGTCGTGTAAGTGAATTAGTATGACGGGGAAATCTTGTCGTATATTAAATTTTGAACTAAACCAACTTCTCGGGAAAGAATGACATTTCCCCTTGCCGTTCTTTGTTGAATTTATATATATAGTTCTTTTTTCCCCTCTTTTTGTTTGAATATACTTAATCATTTTTCCTTTTTCATAGTACTTCAAATGTTCCTGTAATTTTCGCCTTAACTCGGGACAAACTTTTTATAATTTTTTCATATAGCATAATTCTACTCTTAATTAATTTTCCTCTTGATTTTTGAGGGACGAGAGGAAACTTAACTACCTTTTCCACCTATCTCCATGAAACAAAACGTGCTTTAGGCGACAAACATTCCCTCTTTCTGTCTTTCTCTTTCTACCCTCCAACACTTCTCTCCTCTCCTTCCTCTCCTTCCTCTCCTTCCTTCCTTTACATGCTACGTTCTCTCGGGCCTCCACTCGTTCCTCGCGGCGATTCGTCATGATGGTGGACGGTAAATGAATTCTCGGAGGGACTCAAACCCGACGCAGGACTGAGCGCTCGAGTGTTTCTTGCCTCAGGGCGATGCAGAGGCTGGAAAGAAAGGCGACCCTGCACTGAACCAGGCTGATGATGATGATGATGGTGGTGGTGGTGGTGATGGTGGTGTTGGGGGTTTGTGGGTGTGGGTATAATGGGGCATGCATGGGTGATTTGTGTGTTGTTAATGTTGTTGTTTTTGTGTGTTTTGTTTGTTTTGTTTTGTTTAATTGGTTGTTTGATCTTTCTTGCCTTGTGTGTTTTTGTTCATTTCGCAGACTGACACACACACTCTCTCTCTCTCTCTCTCTCTCTCTCTCTCTCTCTCCTCTCTCTCTCTCTCTCTCTCCTCTCCTCTCTCTCTCTCTCTCTCTCTCTCTCTCTCTCTCTCTCTCTCTCTCTCTCTCTCTCTCTCTCTCTCTCTCTCTCTCTCTCTCTCTCTCTCTCCTCTCTCTCTCATCTCTCTCTCTCCTCTCTCTCTCTCTCTCTCTCTCTCTCTCTCTCTCTCTCTCTCTCTCCTCTCTCGTCTCTCTCTCTCTCTCTCCTCTCTCTCTCTCTCTCTCTCTCTCCTCTCTCTCTCGTCTCTCTCTCTCTCTCTCTCTCTCTCTCTCTCTCTCTCTCTCCTCTCTCTCTCTCCTCTCTCGTCTCTCTCTCTCTCTCTCTCTCTCTCTCTCTCTCTCTCTCTCTCTCTCTCTCTCTCTCTCTCTCTCTCTCTCTCTCCTCTCTCTCTCTCTCTCTCTCTCTCTCTCTCTCTCTCTCTCTCTCTCCTCTCTCTCTCTCTCTCTCTCTCTCTCTCTCTCTCTCTCTCTCTCTCTCTCTCTCTCTCTCTCTCTCTCTCTCTCTCTCTCCTCTCTCTCTCTCTCTCTCTCTCTCTCCTCTCTCTCTCTCTCTCTCTCTCTCTCTCTCTCTCTCTCTCTCTCTCTCTCTCTCTCTCTCTCCTCTCTCTCTCTCTCTCTCTCTCTCTCTCTCTCTCTCTCTCTCTCTCTCTCTCTCTTGCCCAGTGTATGTAATCTGATCTGACCTATTTGATCATAAGGTTTCTATTATCATTCCCCGACACACTCTTGTTTACTTCCCAGGTTCCCCACTGACACACACACATACACACACACACACACACACACACACACACACACACACACACACACACACACACACACACACACACACACACACACACACACACACACACACGTTATACAAACATTGATACCTATTTCTTCAGGACAATGGGTAATTTTTTTCTCGTTACTCTGTTATATATCACGACCTATCTGTTAAGTCATGTGTTACGCAATCTATATTCATAAGGATGTATATTTGTGTTCTTTATAGATTTCGGATACAGTAACATTGACATTCCACCTAATAAATCGTGTTCAGGAATGCGTAGATTGATTCTGAAGCCTTTGAAGAGAGAAAGTTTAGAGTTTCAAGATGGTGGAGACTCTTTAATCATTGTATTTCTGCCTCACCACATTCTTATATGCCCCGCCAATTGACCTGCGTCCTTCACATTTCTCAAAGTAAAGTGCAGGATTTAGTGTAGATAAATAAAGTTAAGTATCCCCTTAATATTTCCATGAAAGAGCACGGGTATTGACCACAGAAAACGAGCACCGTTGCTTAACTTACAGTGACTTCCGGATTACCGTTTATCTTCTTCAGAGTAATGGTTTATACTGCCAATATTCGTACCTCTCCTCCTGCCTCCCTCTCCCGCTCTTTCAATTTGTTATGTTCACCGTCAAATGTACAGTTGAATTTGTTTATAATTATCATATATATAAGTTAAACCGGAAATACACATACATACACAATCACCTCCATGACTAAATTGATCATTCATTCCATTTTAAACTCTTCTTATGAGTACTTATAGAGCGGCTGTGTAAGTAGACTTCTATTATCTTATTCATAATCTTTTAATAGCCCTTGATCAATCTCTTGTACCTGTATAATAAATAGATTGATAAATGAAACAATGAACAATATAAGACATACAATTACATAATTAATCATGGAATACAATGTTAATGTAAAGCATGCATACATATGACTTTTTGGAACGAGTGACTGTCTGTATCACCGGAATATGTTAATTGAAACACGTAACTAATATTAAGAATAACAATATCCTGCCATAACACCATTGTATTATCTTCCCTTCATTACGCATGCATAGGGAGTTACATTAATAATAACATACTGATTATTGACACTCAGCTCATTCACTTACTTTTCCATTAACAAGCAATCCCTCCCTAACCTTTTAATTATGCACACACATGACCTGGCACGTGTTCAATACTGGACTCGTAAATCCCGACTGTCTAGACACAAAATGCCATTCGTAAATAAATAAATAATAGTAATGTTAATAAATAGATAAATAAAATAAATAAATATGAATAAATAAATTAACAGATAAAATATAAACCTTAGTACTTACATTACATATTTTGGCTTTGTAATTATTTTTCATATAGTAAAGCGCATTATAAAAAAAAAAAATTAATGATAGACACATTCGAGTAGTTGATGGTAATGCCTTGGAGTGTTTATGTGTATTAAGTAAGTCTTGAGTCACCTGTGTGTGGGTTTGAATACCGTGTAGTGATCATTTCCAGGTGTGATGTGAGGGTGTCTGAAGCCATTACTGTCACGTTTAAATTGGTAATAATCATAGTTGAATTGACCAAATTATACAGTGCAAACATATACTAAGTAGAAATTACGTTATACCTTTATATACACGGAATCCAGTATCAATAAGTATAATAGTAATGATAAAGTGAGTCATAGCATTAATCCTCGTGTTATCTGCCTATTAATGTCTAGCTACAACATTGAGTTAGTTACCCTTAAATAAACCCAAAGAGAATGATCGTGGTGGTGACAGAAAACGGGTTTGATCTGGCCTACTGTGTCACTTGAAGCGGTGCGCGATGCTGGAGGCGAGGCTGACGGAGGCTAGACATTAAGTACTATTCTCTCTGATACACTTCTGGTTATCATCTGAGGTTTCAACACATTATTCTGATTAGTTTTATACATAAGTTCCTCCAACGCTATACATGATATGGGTGACTGTTTAGCGGTTACCAAGAGTTGATAGAAGTGTATGTCTGTTGTCCATCCGGTACAGTGTTGTGTATTCTCTTCAATTTACCTTTTCTCTTCGTTACCTGTTGATGGACTTGTAGATTTATAGGTAAGCCTCATCTCTGACCTATCCCATTATTACTGTCTTTACCAGTGCCGCAGGTGTGTAGCTCAGGTGAGAAGCTACTGCTGTTCACGTAACCTGCTTCTTCTTCTTAATTGTCTTTCACAGGTATTAACATTTTACTCAGCTCGTATAAACTCCTTTTTTTACTCTTTTTTTTTCTTTCCATTATTTTATTCTTCATACTTTTATTACGTGTATGTTATATGCTATTTGTATTTGTTATAGTAGTTAGCGGGGGAAGAGGAAATACAGTGTGTGTGTGTGTGTGTGTGTGTGTGTGTGTGTGTGTGTGTGTGTGTGTGTGTGTGTGTGTGTGTGTGGGTGTGTGAGTGTGTGATAACGTTACCTGCACTACTGTCTCTTCATTTACACCTGGTTAAGTAGCCAATCTAACCCCGCTTTCCCTCCTCTCCCTTCCCGCTCACACTCCCTTTATTGACCTAGCGGGACTCAGACGCAATTAGTGATCCTTCCCTTTGCCAGACTGTCAACACGCTTTCAATTGTCTACAGT
>JAPQNM010000012.1:5041371-5043871 GCA_029783475.1 Metacarcinus magister | reverse complement strand
GAGAGAGAGAGAGAGAGAGAGAGAGAGAGAGAGAGAGAGAGATAGCGTACCCCTGACATGGCCTTCTACTTCCCTTCCCTTCCCTTCCCTTCCCTTCCCTTCCGCCTCCACACAAGGCCGCCTTTTTGCAATGCCCTCACGTCCCTAAATTAGTAGGCGTCCTTCAGGCCCCGTAAGTCCCCACCAACCTTGAAAACACACACCAACGCATGTTTTTTTTATTAATACGTGTTTTTTTTTTTTATCCCTTTCCTCTAACATCAGTTTTATTTATTTTAAGCAGAATCAATAATGTGAAAGTTCATATTTTTTGTTACATTTTTATATATTTTGATTACCTGTGATTATCATTATTAACATATTCATCTTATATACATATTTTTTTAATCCTTTATTTATTTATCTTTATTAATTTTGGTGTTTATTAAGAATCTTTGTTCGGAGGTACTTAAGGTAAATAGAAAAGATACGTCAAAGGATGAAAGTTTTGTTGTTTTATATCACTCACCCGTGAAACACCCCTGAAACACCCCTGAAACACTCCTGAAACACCCCTGAAACACCCCTGAAACACTCCTGAAACACCCCTGAAACACCCCTGAAACACTCCTGAAACACTCCTGAAACACTCCTGAAACACCCGTAAAACAGCCGCCTTTCGTGTGTGTGTGTGTGTGTGTGTGTGTGGTGAGACGCGGTGAGCTGTGCGCCTCTTGAGCTCAACCTAAAGTGGAAAGTGTAATTATGAACCACCGATAGAACAAGATTAATAGCTTGATACCTTCTCTATTACCTCCTTTTCCTCCTTTCTCTTCCAATAGTACTGGTCTATTAATGTTGTTTTGGGGGACCGTCTAAGTGGTTTAATTTGAAGTTTTAATGGTTTATCTTTACTTTTGCATTCATGGTTATTATGAAAGTGAATTGAAGTTTAATTTGTTTATTTTTATTTGATGTTTTGTCTTGCCCTTCGGTTTCCTTATGAGTTGCCCGTCACGACTAGGAGGAAGGGCTGACTTGAGGGCACGTGTCAAGAGGGGGGGGGGCGTGGCAGGGGGGGGGGCGGGAAGTGAGTGAAGTGAGAAAGGACTCCAGCAAAAGTCCTCTCGTTACGGCAACTAACAGCATCCTCGTGACTGTGTGTGTGTGTGTGTGTGTGTGTGTGCGTGTGCGTGTGCGTGTGCGTGTGTGTGTGTGTGTGTGTGCGTGTGCGTGTGCGTGTGCGTGTGCGTGTGTGTGTGTGTGTGTGTACCCATACTGCCCCATTTACCAGTGCCAATATCTCACACTTCCACTGATTTGCTCGACAGTCGCACACTCCTTCTCCTCTTCCTCCTCCTCCTCCTCCTCCTCCTCCTCCTCCTCCTCCTCCTCCTCCTCCTCCGTTTCCCAGCGCCTTTGTGTCAGGGTCAACGCGCCCTCCACCACATTCACGATAGACACACGGCATCGAGGTCTAATAAGTCTCAGGATTACAACAGTGAAAGGCTCGTTCGTAAATCAGGAAGGCGTTATTAAGCGGAGGTGACGGATGGCAGTAATAGACTTGATAGAAACACGAGTGACTCAGGCGGCGTGGTGGAGGCAGTATGTGGATGTGTGTGTGTGTGTGGGTGTCGTAGCAGCATCCGTACCTACCTCCCTTCCTTTCATTATCATCCTTCTCATACTCTTTTTTTTTTCACCCTCTCGTATCTTAGTTCTAAGTGTCCGTAAGAGTGATTCGCGGCCCTGCGTCACCCGGGTTTAAGGTTTAAGGCAGCCGTACATCTTGACGGGCGTTGTGTGGCGTGGCGTGGAAGAGCGAGGTTGGAATGCATTGCGTCTTACATTTGGGAGCATTCCTTGTTGTGTGTGTGTGTGTGTGATGGTATTGTTGTGGTGGCCGGGCATGTTGTTGTTGTTGTTGTTGTTGTTGTTGTTTTGCTTGATGGAGGCTAAGGGGAAAGCGCATCCTAATCTTATTTTGTGTCGTAATCCTGCACCACTCTTCCTGCAGGACCCTCAAGTGAAGGAGGAGGAAGAAGAAAGGGAAGAGGAGGAGGAGGAGGAGGGAGGAGGGCGTTGGCCGTGTGGTCGTGGCTGGACAAATACTGAAAGGAGAAAACAAGGGAAAGAATAAACACAGCCAGACAACGAATGGAGGAAGGGTGAGTATCTCTTGTTTATTTATTTGTTTATTTGGGAGCATGTTTGCGTGCGTGCTGGCGAGACGGTGGCGGGTCAACACAAGGGGGGGTGGGGAGTGAGGGTTCGACTCCCCCCCCCTCTCAGCCTGCCCCATTGTGAAAATATCTTAATTGCTCTTTATTTTTCCCGTATGAAGCTTTAAGGATTTAACAGCTGAGTGAGTGTTATTTTTTCACACTGACGCAGACGGAGGGAAGCTGAAAGGTGGGAGGGAAGAAAAAAAAGTTAGAGAAAATCCTTATTGTCTCGCATCATAGAGGACAGGGAAAAAAAAAGTATTTCGGGAAGCAAGAGTCAGTTTCGCTTTTGT
>JAPQNM010000012.1:5031371-5036371 GCA_029783475.1 Metacarcinus magister | reverse complement strand
CACACACACACACACACACACACACACACACACACACACACACACACCACACACACACACCCACACACACACAGACACACACACACACACACACACAGACCCACACACACCCACGTTATTATAGAGAAGAAGGATATTAATGTTTTTTTTTTTTCTCTCTCTCTCTCTCTCTCTCTCTCTCTCTCTCTCTCTCTCTCTCTCTCTCTCTCTCTCCTCTCTCTCTCTCTCTCTCTCTCTCTCTCTCTCTCTCTCTCTCTCTTTTTCTCTCTCTCTCTCTCTCTCTCTCTCTCTCTCTCTCTCTCTCTCTCTCTCTCTCTCTCTCTCTCTCTCTCTCTCTCTCTCTCTCTCTCTCTCTCTCTCTCTCTCTCTAAGCTTGATATTTTCTTTCCTATATTTTGTACTTTTCCGTCTCGATACTTTTTTTTATTTTTTTTATTTCTCTCTCTCTCTTTCTCTTCCTCCTTTTTCTTTTTCCTCTTCTTCTTCCTCTTCGTGGCATTGATGAAAGTCTCTCATTTCCAAACGGAGGAAGTTATTGACACGCCTCTTTTATCTTTACTCGTGGAAAGAAAACGGGGAATGGCTACAGGTTTTTGGGATTGAAGGGGACACTCCTCTATTTACACGAGCGAAGGGAAGATGGCATGGGGACTCTAAGGCAATTTATGTGCATGTCGAATCTGCACTATAACTCCCTTTGTTCCTTTCACCGCCTATCTCCATTACTCTACTATCGGGCGTGTGTGGGCGGGAAAGAGAGAGCGAGAAAGAGAGATAGGGTGAGGGGGGGGGAAAGAGGGTGAGGGAGAGATAGAGGAGCCAATAAAAGCTCGTAATATTGGGTTTTCGTAATTCGTTTCCGATCTCCCTCTCTCTCTCCCCCCCACGCATCCCACACACACACACACACACACACACACACACACACACACACACACACACACACACACACACACACACACACACACACACACACACACACACACAATGGTTTAATCAAGTGTTTCGTAGCTGTACTAGTTCGTCCATTCACCACCCAATCGCGACTCCAATGATAATAAAAAAAAATGACAGCTAGACACCTCCCCCCAACACCCCCTCCCCCCACCACACCACAACCCATTTTCTTTCTGTAGCGGAAGAAAACGGGGTGCAGTGTGGCTAAGGGGATGGGGGGGATTATTTGATATCTAGATGTGTTGAAGTGATAATTCTTAGCATGTCTTGAGGGGATTACTGTGGATTACACGAGTGAGGGCGGAAACGAGGGGAGAGGAAGGGAAGGGTGAGACATACAGACAGACAGACGTGAGGGAGATACCACCACCAGATAGATAGATGATGGAGTGAAGCACGAGAGAGAGAGAGAGAGAGAGAGAGAGAGAGAGAGAGAGAGAGAGAGAGAGAGAGAGAGAGAGAGAGAGAGAGAGAGAGAAGCAGGAAGTGGAATAAAAGGGAAGATGAAAGTTAAGAGGAAGGGAGAGATGGTGATGAATAGAGGAAGTGAGGAAGGACTGGAGGAAAGGAAGATATGGAAGGAAGAGAAAATGGATAACTCGTAAAATGAAAATAAATGGATAATGTAGGAAAAAATAACCAAAGTGAGGAAATTAACTGTAAAAAAATATATATAAAAGGAAATAAGGAAAAAAGAAAGAGAGGAAGAGGATTTAGATACAAGATAACACACAAATCAAAAATAAAAAGAGAAAATCACTGAAGCTTTGACTGAAATACCTGTTGAGAGGAAATGGTAATGACTTGCTGGCGAGTAATTAGCAGCATCAAGGTTTGGGGAATAATTATGAAGCGTAGTAATGTGAATGTCTATTAGTATCTTGACAAGGTGATGATTACTTAATTACTTGTTTTAGGTGTTAATTGACTCCCATAAAAAGGTTACGTCAGGTGTTAGAAATAGTAATGGAAGACAAAAAATATATAGGTGAGTAATAATAATAATAATAATAATAATAATAATAATAATAATAACTTTCTCGTTAATCAAATGGTGACCTGAATTATATTATGAGTGTCTTTGTTTGTTTTGCTTATGTCACACTTGTTTCATTAGCATATACTTAACTAACTAATGCTCTCTCTCTCTCTCTCTCTCTGTCTCTCTCTCTCTCTCTCTCTCTCTCTCTCTCTCTCTCTCTCTCTCTCTCTCTCTCTCTCTCTCTCTCTCTCTCTCTCTCTCTCTCTCTCTCAAACGTATGTATATTAGTTCCCAGGTGTTATCATTACCTTTATTTACATTTATATAACTTTCATTACCATTTTCTTGTCTTTTTCTTACATTTATTTGTACCTAAAGTTGTATTTTATTATTATTTTTCTCCACCTGATCTTGCTTTCATTTCCTTTCCTTTTTTTTTCTTTTTTTTTCGTTCTCTTTTTCTTTTTCTTTTTTTTTTCGTTCTCTTTTTCTTCTCTTGCGTTCTTGTTTCCTTCCCAGTGGCTACGATTTTCTGGATCATCACACCTCTCCCCCTCCTCCTCCTCCTCCTCCTCCTCCTCCTCCTCCTCCTCCTCCTCCTCCTCCTCCTCCTCCTCCTCCTCCTCCTGCTCCTCCTCCTGCTCCTCCTCCTTTTTATAGAGTAATTTTGTTGCCTTCCTTACAGTCTTTTTCTTCTTCATTTTCTGTCATCACCTCTTGATATTGCATTCCTCCCTCTCTCCCTCCCTCCCTCCCTCCCTCCCTCCCTCCCTCCCTCCCTCCCTCCCTCCCTCCCTCCCTCCCTCCCTCCCTCCCTTCTTTTCTCACCCAAATTCTTCTTCTTCCTTCGTCTTCAACACTACAGTACATTCCAGTCTTCTATCCTTTCTTTTCTTTCTATCTCTCTTTCTCTCTCTTTCTTTTCTTACTTCTCTTTGTCCTCAACTGCTTCTTACATTCTCTCTCTCTCTCTCTCTCTCTCTCTCTCTCTCTCTCTCTCTCTCTCTCTCTCTCTCTCTCTCTCTCTCTCTCTCTCTCTCTCTCTCTCTCTCTCTCTCTCTCTCTCTCTCTCTCTTCCTTCTTACTTTGTCTTCTCCATTTCCTCGCGTCTGTCTTTCTGTTATTTTGTCTTCTTTCTCTCTCTCTGCTCCTCTATTTCTCTCTCCTTATCTCCAGCTACACTGTAACCTTAGTCAGCGTTTCTCCATTATCTCTCTCTCTCTCTCTCTCTCTCTCTCTCTCTCTCTCTCTCTCTCTCTCTCTCTCTCTCTCTCTCTCTCTCTCTCTCTCTCTCTCTCTCTCTCTCTCTCTCTCTCTCTCAATCCTTTTCGAAAACGTAATTCCTCCTCCATCTTTTATTTGCTCTGGGTCTTCTTCCCTTTTACCTCCTCCTCTTCCTCCTCCTCCTCCTCCTCCTCCTCCTCCTCCTCCTCCTCCTCCTCCTCCTCCTCCTCCTCCTCCTCCTCCTCCTCCTCCTCCCTTTATCTCATGACTGTCTTCCCATCTGTCTTGCTTTTCCTCCTATTCTGCTCCTTGGATTTCTCTCTCCTTTCTCTCCTTTCTCTCCTTTCTCTCCTTCCACTCCTCCTTACTTCTTTTTCTCTCTCTCTCTCAAGATATGTATTCGTATTCAGTACCTCCATCTCTCTATTGCATTATCTGTGTGTGTGTGTGTGTGTGTGTGTGTGTGTGTGTGTGTGTGTGTGTGTGTGTGTGTGTGTGTGTGTGTGTGTGTGTGTGTGTGTGTGTGTGTGTGTGTGTGTGTGTGTGTGTGTGTGTGTGTGTGTGTGTGTGTGTGTGTGTGTGTGATTCATTATCGAGGCGAAGAGAGGGAAGTCTGTTGAAGCTTAATATATCACAACTGCATTATTCTTCCTTCTTGTCCACACTGTTTTGTTGGCTTGCGAGAGAAGAAGAAGAAGAAGAGGAGGAGGAGGTGGAGGAGGAGGAGGAGGAGGAGGAGGAGGAGGAGGAGGAGGAGGAGGAGGAGGAGGAGGAGGAGGGGCTATGCATGGAGTGATCCAGTTTTTATTTTTCTTGATCTTGTGTTTGTTTCTTCCTGTGTGTGTGTGTGTGTGTGTGTGTGTGTGTGTGTGTGTGTGTGTGTGTGTGTGTGTTTTGGTCTTCTGTCTGTTTGTTTGTCCATGTAGTTTCTTTTTTGCGTGTGCATCCCTTGCTTTCTTTCTTTCTCTCGTCTCTTTCGCTTTCTATTTCTTCATTTTCTTGTATAGCACATCTATGCATGTGTGCGTCTCTACTCTCACTCGCTCCTCTCTCGTCTATCTCTCTCTCTCTACTATCGCGCTCTGACAGCGTGTCTCCTTCTCTCTCTGATCTCTCTCTCTCATCTCCTCTTCTCTCTCTCGTCTCTCCTCTCTCTCCACGTTCTCGGTCATCGTCTCAGTCTCGTACTCTCATCTCATCATCGTCCTCAGACAGAGTGTAGTTGAGAGAGACACGAGAGAGTAGAGAGATAGCGAGATACGAGAGAGAGAGACGTATGCAGAGAGAGAGAGAGACGAGAGAGAATGAGAGTGGACGAGAGAGAGAGAGAGAGAGAGAGATTTAGTATGTCAGGTAACATGATCACCTGACAAGGATTCCTTCACTTATAGATTAATAATATATTGTTTGTCTGGTTTTTTTTCTAATTTTTTTTCTGTGTATTTTCCTGTTTATATGTTTCTAGAAGGACGATTTCATATTATTATTATTATCATTATTATTACTATCATTAATATTATTATTATTATTATTACTAGTTTTTGCTGCTGCCTTTTGCAACTTTATATTCCACTACCATCAACCACCACCACCACCACCACCACCACCACCACCACCACCACCACCACCACCACCACCACCACCACCACCACCACCACCACCACCACCACCACCACCACCACCACCACCTACCACCATCAGCTGATCCGCCTCGCTGGGCCCACCATCTCCGTTAAGCACATCGTGAACTCAACTTTATGATACTATGAATTTTTACCCCAAGAAGAGAGAACATTTTTCATTTTTCATTTTTGCATTAATTTATTCAGTTTTATCG
>JAPQNM010000012.1:5021371-5028871 GCA_029783475.1 Metacarcinus magister | reverse complement strand
TTAGGGAGATAGCAGGGCACGGGGAAGGAATTTGTGACTATCAAGCCGACAGCCAATCCACAGTACCATAAAAAAGAAGAGATTTTGATCTTGGCTCTAGATTCTCTTTCCTGGAGGAGGAGGAAGAGGAAGAGGAGGAGGAAGAGGAGGAATGCTTTCTTTCTTTCTCATCTCTCTCTCTCTCTCTTTCTCTCTCTCTCTCTCTCTCTCTCTCTCTCTCTCTCTCTCTTTCTCTCTTTCTCTTTCTTCAGGTCCTTTCCGCTATCCTCTGTATCACTTCCTCTGCTACTGTTTTCTCTCTTCCTCGTTCTTCCCTCATTCTCTTCCTCTATTGTTCGCTCACTTACATGCCTTGCTTCTCTATCCCTTACCCACCCCCCTTTATTTTTTTCTTCTCTCTTCCTCTTCCATTTTTTTCTCTCTATCTCTCTCTCTCTCGCTCCTCCTCCTCCTCCTCCTCCTCCTCTTCCTCTTCCTTCTCCTTTATGTGTCGTTGGGTTTCTTGCTCTATTATTCCTCTTTATGGATTCTCTTCCCTTCCTCCCTTTTTCTTGCCGTACTTCCTCTCTCCTCCCTCCCTTCCTTCCTTCGTTCCTTCCTTATCTACTCTTCTTTGTTCAGAGAGAAAAGAAAAATACTTGCAATCCTTTCTTCCTTCTTCCTCCAAATGTTTTTTTCTTTGCTGATTTTTTTTTCTTCCCCTCCTCCTCCTCCTCCTCCTCCTCCTCCTCCTCCTCCTCCTCCTCCTCCTCCTCCTCATTGCTTTCCCTCTGTGTTCCTCTCTTAATCTGTCTATTTCTTTTTTTTTCCTCTCTCATTTCCTGCGGTTTCAGAATCTTTGTTTTTTTTTCCTCTCTTATTTTTCGTCTCCACTTTCCTGGTTATTTGTTAAAAGTAATTTCCTCTTCTTCTCCTTCCTTTTCCTCCTATTCTCCCCACTTCATTACTTTATTTTTCCTTCCTCCTCCTCCTCCTCCTTCCTCCTCACCATCCCTTCTTTAAAACCTTTCTTTCGTTCTTTCGTTCTTTTTGCTAACTTTCTCCTCCTCCTCCTCCTCCTCCTCCTCTTCTTCTTCTTCCTCAATTTATCTCAATTCTTCACTTTTTTTATCATTTGCATCTTTTCCGTTTATGCTTTCGTCTTTCCATTTATCCTTTCCCCTTCCCCCCTTCTCTCTCTCTCTCTCTCTCTCTCTCTCTCTCTCTCTCTCTCTCTCTCTCTCTCTCTCTCTCTCTCTCTCTCTCTCTCTCTCTCTCTCTCTCTCTCTCTCTCTCTCTCTCTCTCTCTCTCTCTCTCTCTCTCTCTCACCAAGTGTTTATATTTACATTTTCAATCAGGTATAATTTTTTCTGAAACTTCTTGCTGAAAATGGTGCATCAGGAATAATTGTCTTCCTGAAACTTGAAACTCTTGACGAAACTTCACTCGTTATCCTGAAACAAACATATCACGTGACTTGTTTTCAGGTCATGCATACCTCTACCCTTACCCCTTCTACCCCTTACCCCTTACCCTTACCCTCTCTCACCCTTTACCCTCCTTACCCCCTCCTCGCCCCCTTAAAGGACCTCATTATTGTATCCTTTGTGTAGTCTTTTACCCCTTCCTTCGTGTCCTTCATTCCATTTTATCCTTCACTCCTATTTTTCTTTCGTCTTTTTTAATGGGTGTTTTTTGTGTCCTAGGAAGAGGAGGAATACAAGGGAACACAAACAGCAAAGGCGAAGGCTGTTTGATATAACTATTTGAGGAGCAGGAGGAGGAGTAAATGTCCTTCAGTTCCTTACATCCTTCTCCTACTCCCTCCTTAACTTTCCTACTCCCATTCCTACTCCTACTCACACTATCCAGCCTTACTCCATTCCTTTCCTTACTCCACATTTAACTTTCTTCCACACTCCATCCCTTATCCACTTACTCACTCCACTTCTACTCCTGAAATCACTCCTGTATCGCCATCTCTTAGCCACTCCTCCAACCACTCCACCATCTACTCCCTCCCAATGCCTTTCCAATCTCCCACTCTTCTTCCTCCTCCTCCTTCTCCTCCTCCTCCTACTCCTCCTCCTCCTCCTCCTCCTCCTCCTCCCCCTCCTCCTCCCCTCCTCCTCCTCCTCCTCCTCCTCCTTTCCTCCTCCTCCTCCTCCTCCTCCTCCTCCTCCTCCTCCTCCTCCTCCTCCTCCTCCTCCTCCTCCTCCTCCCCTCGACCTGCATTTCTCGAGATGATTACAGGTTATTGGGTAAATGTCATATCTCTCTCTCTCTCTCTCTCTCTCTCTCTCTCTCTCTCTCTCTCTCTCTCTCTCTCTCTCTCTCTCTCTCTCTCTCTCTCTCTCTCTCTCTCTCTCTCTCTCTCTCTCTCTCGCTTTTCCTTCGTTAATTACACGCTCAAGTTTCTTAATTGGTTTCAGGTCAACAGGAAAATTGATATAGGAATAAAATAATGATATGAATGTTTATGATGTTAATAAGAATAATAATATGGGGACGAATAAGAACAGAAGAAGAATTAGGAAAGTTAGAAGAGCAATAGAAGGAGAAGGAAGAGGAGGAGGAGGAGGAAGAGGAGGTGTAATGATGTCATGCATTTAGTGTGTGTATCTATCTATCTATCTATCTATATTTATCTCTCTATCTATCTCTCCCTCCCTCTCGCGTAGTCATCCCATTCATTCCTTTTATTAATGACGTATGACTCTGCGGGAAATATTTGCATTGCCTTGAGGGAAGAGGAAGAAAGGGGAAAAAAAGAAAGTTTGCAAGATGAAAAGGAAAGCGTTGAAAAGGTAAAAGAAGATGAAGGTAACGACGAGAGAGAGAGAGAGAGAGAGAGAGAGAGAGAGAGAGAGAGAGAGAGAGAGAGAGAGAGAGAGAGAGAGAGAGAGAGAGAGAGAGAGAGAGAGAGAGAGAGGACAAAAAAAGAAGTAAAATAGTGTAGAGAGAGAGAGAAAAAAAGAAAGAGAGAAGAAAAGAATAGAACGTGTGATTGAAGGGTAAGAAAGAGAAGGAAGAAAGGAATTTTTTTTAGGGGGGCTGAGGGGGGGAAGGGAAAGAAAGGGAAAGGTAATTGTCTGAAAGTAATCATTAGGTTCTTAGTCCATTCCATAATTAGAAACTCCATGACTTCAGAGGCAAAGGAAGGAAAGACCCAACTTATCAGGAAGGAAAAAAAAAAAAATCATAGGACGTCTACTTTAAAATTTTTGTCATATTCAATGAGTGAAATTTTTTGGTTTGGCTATTGGTGCAAAGTTAAGTTATCGCTAATTACCAATCACGTAGTTATCAAGGCGGGGGAAAAAAAGGGACTCACTGCCTAGCCTAGAATTTGAGTTTATTTCCAGGAGAGCGATGATAAAAATTGGCTGCAAAAGACGTGATGTTGAAACCTTATTACTAATCTTCTTTCTCTTCCTCAAACTCCTTACCAGCTGAAAAAAATAAAATAAAATATGATATAATTCTTGTTAATACGTTTTCATCATTTGTTTAGTTATAGAATTTACCGTAAGGGCTTTTTTCAAATTAAATAACACGGAGGAATTTTTTATTTCTGTTTGTTGTCGGTGATGGTGCTAGCGTGTGGTTGTAAGGGGAAGGTGAGGTGGGAGGGAGAGGGGAGGAGGGGAGAGATGGGAGGAGAGGAAGGTTAAGTGGGAGGGAGAGAGGAGAGAGGATTGGGGAGAGGTGAGGAAGAGGGGAAGGTGAGGAGAGTGTCATCAGTTTACCCTCACCTGCCTAATTACCCCTCAATATACCCGTGTTTGCTTATTACCAAACAGTTTAGTTCGTCGTTGGGGAGGAACAGCGGACAGGTGTTGTGTTGTGTTGTGTTGTGTTGTGTTGTGTTGTGTTGTGTTGTGTTGTGTTGTGTTGTGTTGTGTTGTGTTGTGTTGTGTTGTGTTGTGTTGTGTTGTGTTGTGTTGTGACTCAGGGCAACGCAGGACACAAAGATAAAATTACAGGTGTATACATTGTAGAGACTCACCTTTATCCTACCTGGCGATGTTTGAAATCTTTGTGTAGGTGATAGTACGAGGCTTCAGTGTATAGGTGGATAGATAGATAAATAGTTAGATAGATAGGGACAGAGTACTAGAAAGCCTGGTCTCTGAGATACTCCCGCTCTTAGATATCATAATAACATCCTTTACAAGTTGAGTTCTATGACCAAAGTTGTGCAGTAGGTAAGGAGATACTACATAGACATCATTACAGCCGTGTACTACTTAACCACTAACTTCTCGAGCCTGTATTCCCTTCTACCACACTACTCCTGATCACTCCCTCCTCCACAATGAGAGTACGTGAAATGCCTTTGTCTCCCCCTCTCTCTCTCTGTCTCTCTGTCCTCACCTCACACAAACGCTACGACTTGCATGTCAATCCAGGACGTAGCTTCAAAGACGGATTTGACTCGCCAATTATGGTGGTGGTTGTGTTCTGCCGCCACCACCTGCAACGACCACAGGGACACAACACGACATCACAACACCACGACTACTATTCTTATGCACGACTACTATTCTTGTGCACGAGTACTATTCTTAATGCTGTCAATTCAAGGTTTTCCCATTCCCATCGAGTTCCAAGAAGATAGAATAAGATTAGTACTCAAGGCGGGAACTGAAATAAAAAAGTGTTGATTCTTTAGGAAAATTATTAATAGTGAGTAGCAGTGAGTGGATACGAGACTACGGATGCGGTAAGGACACGAGGGGGAAGGAGGCGGTGTCTTGGTGGTGTGACTTGCAACTCTACGAAGACTTAGTGTAAAGGTAAAGGAAGGAGAGAAAGGAGAAAAGGGTAAGAGAGGGAATAAAGAGTAAGGGTGAGAAAGGAGAGAGAGAAAAAGGGGCGTTGATACCAGGGTTGTCAAGGCTACGAGAGACAGAGAGAGAGAGAGAGAGAGAGAGAGAGAGAGAGAGAGAGAGAGAGAGAGAGAGAGAGAGAGAGAGAGAGAGAGAGAGAGAGAGAGAGAGAGAGAGAGAGAGAGAGAGAGAGAGAGAAGAAAGAGAGTGCATTATGTCAACAGGCAAAACGGAGGAGGGTATGAGTGCATTTCAACACCATCATTTTTATCATCATCATCATCATCATCATCATCATTTTTCTTCTCTTAACTACCTGATCACAATTCGAAGCTAAGTGAAGCTCGTCCTTTGAACTGGCGTGGCGTGAAGCTTGGTCCTAGCGGCGTGATATTAATGAAGGGAAGCTGTGAGGAGTAGCAGAGGAGACCCAGCGCCTTTAATCTCTTTCTCTCTCTCTCTCTCTCTCTCTCTCTCTCTCTCTCTCTCTCTCTCTCTCTCTCTCTCTCTCTCTCTCTCTCTCTCTCTCTCTCTCTCTCTCTCTCTCTCTCTCTCTCTCTTGCTCTCTCTTTCGTAATAAGTTCCATAAATCGGTATAACTTTTTAGATCTTTCTCTATTTGTATTTGATCCATTTCTATTTTTTCTTCCTCCTCCTCCTCCTCCTCCTCCTCCTCCTCCTCCTCCTCCTCCTCCTCCTCCTCCTTTTTTCTTTCAATTTCTTTCCTTAACGACTTCATTCCTTTCTCTACCTACAAGGATTTTCTGGTTTTCCTTTCCCAGCCTCCTCTTCTGTTTTCTCTGTGTCAGTTATTTTTCCTCCTGGTTTTTTTCCCTCCTCTATTCCTTCCCCTTTATCTCCCTCCCTATCTCACCCCCCCCTGCCCCATGCCCCCCCCCCTTCATCCCTGCCTAAGCTTTCTTCATCTTTTCTTTCCACTTCTTCAGACATCCCCTTTCTTTCTTTTCTTTTTTTTCTTATTCCTTTTTTTTCTCTCTCTCTCTCTCTCTCTCTCTCTCTCTCTCTCTCTCTCTCTCTCTCTCTCTCTCTCTCTCTCTCTCTCTCTCTCTCTCTCTCTCTCTCTCTCTCTCTCTCTCTCTCTCTCCCTCTCCCTCTCTCTCCTTCTCTCCTATTCCTCCTCCTCCTCCTCCTCCTTCTCCAGAATCTCCTTTCACTTAGCCTCCTGAGATCAATGTTTTTTTTTTCCTTCGGTCACACGCGAAAGTCCTTTGTCCAACTTCTGCAGGGAAACAAGGAGCTGGTTTTTGCCCGTCGTGTTTCGTGTGTCCCTGCTGAAGGAGGAGGAGGAGGAAGAGGAGATGGAGGAGGAGGAGGAGGAGGAGGCTAAAGAAGAAGTAGAGAAATGTTGGAGATCATAACTTTTCATCCTCGGGAAAGTGGTGGTGATATTTCAAACTTTTTGTATATAATAATGTGTTCGTGGTGCAGTGAGTATATTAGACTAATTTTAGTTATGCATCTCAGGTGTATGTATAGACAGGTACTTAGTTATTCATTCAGTTATTCAGTGAAGCTTTTTATTTTATTTGTGTGATAGGGTATGAGAAACTTTATAATAATACTTGTACTTTATGGAGGCTGTGTATGACCAGTGTAAAAATAATAACAATAATAATAATAATAATAATAATAGTAGTAGTAACGAAAAATACATAATTCATAATATAACTACTACTACTACATCTACTGCTACTACTACTACTATTACTATTACAATGTACACTAATATAAGCCCATCTACCATCTTCCTACACTTTAAACAATCAACAATTCACTTTATGAGACTCAAAACACACCTGCATTTACCTGTCCTTTCTGTGTCGTATATTAATTACATTCATCTGCGTCATGGTTATTTGCATCCTTCCTCTTAATCACTTGTTCCACGACCTGCCTCTCCTGTTGACCAGTTCTCGCGTCCTGAAGCAAATATAACACCAGGATACAGTTACTTTACCCTACCTCCCCTGCCTCTTTTCTCCCTCTTCAATGCTACAATATTACAATTCCATCTCCTTTTCTCTCTTTCATTTCTCTATCCCTTTTACCTGTGCTTTCTACTACCACTCTACTCGTACTTTCTCTTCCTCTTTCTCCTTGGTGTGTTTCTCTCCCTCTCTCCTTCCTTCCTCTCTCTCTCTGTGTCGCTGGTTTCCTCGTAGCTATGATGTTTGGCCCACAACAAACAGGTGGTATGCTGGAGACAGTGTTCAACCCCTGAAGACACCCACTCTCCCATTACTCCCATCACCATATGCATGAGATCAGGACAAGAAACGAAGGATCCACCACCTCCTACACACACACACACACACACACACACACACACACACACACACACACACACACACACACACACACACACATACACATACACATATATACACAGAGCTGAGAACTTATTGATGGTTATGCAAATGTCCCACCTGGTTTATATTAGGAGTCAAGTCATATAATAATTCCATTTGTTTGTGTGTGTGTCTGTCTTCTCTCCTTGCTTGTTTACTTGTTTTCTTTTCTTAGGGGCCTGAGGGAAATATTTTAGTGTATTAATTTATCAAAGTATGTGTTGTAGCACGTCTGGTTTTCTTCACTTTGTATTAAATCCACAACGCTTTGGAATTCAGGAAGTATGTTGTGATATATTTCCCTCTGGAGCTGCCTGTT
>JAPQNM010000012.1:5003871-5006371 GCA_029783475.1 Metacarcinus magister | reverse complement strand
ATATGGATCTCTGGGCCAAGTGCTTTCCAACTCTCCCTGTTTATACGTCCTTGTTGGGCCGCGGTGTGCAAGCCTCTTCCCTCCTTCTCTCCATCCTTTCTTCCTCCTTTCCTCTGTTCTGTCTTCCTTCCCTCTTTCCGTCCGTCACTACACATCGAGAGGAAGTCAAGAAGGGAAGGGGCGATATGGCCTTGAAGTGGTCCAGTTGTGGTGTTGGTGGTGATGTGGCGTGGAGGGAAGGTGGTGGTGGTGGTGGTGGTGGTGGTGGTGGTGGTGGTTGTACAAGATGAGGTGTAGTAGGAATTGGAGGAGGAGGAATTGGAATGATATTTTTTGGTGAAGATCAAATCGTCTGATCCTTCTCTTCCTTTGTTATCAATGCAAATAAATTGACGGAAATTCGTGCTCGCGTCCTGAGGTTCCATTTATTGCGTTATCTCAAGTACCTTCGTAAATTGAATCACTTGGAACAAAGTGACATCGAACGAGTTAAAAGAGTACAAAGAAAGAACAGACAGCAATAGTCTCACTGGATCTAACAAGGCTGTCCGTGTGGCTACACTACTACTATAATATCTACATGATAGAGACAAAAGGACAGCAAAGTTGAAGGCTCCTCCCCACCCATTCCTCCATCCAGCCGAAGCTTGCTGGAAGAGGAAGCGATACCGTATAGTATGGACAAACTAGCATGGAATTTGTTTAAGAAAATGAGGAAATCGTATTTTATGGCTATTGCTACAACTAAAAGAAAAAAAACAAAAACGCAGGAATGAAATACTCGATGTGGTGAGCTAATGCTAAGTGCTTATGAATTCTTTTTTCTTAAGCAATTTTTTTGTCACTGTTACTGTGCTGGTAAAGAATTCCAAATATTCACGATTCTATCAGAGAAAAAGTGCTTCGCTTGGTTAGGCCAAAAACGCTTACCAATGATCTTAAAGCCATTGTCGTAGGAGGAACTGCGGAATAAACTCGTATACATATTCCTCATTTATTTCTGTAAAGGTGGGAACAACTTTAAATCTCTCGTAGAATGTATTAAAGTTAATGTTACCTTAACGAACCCTTGCCTCCTTGTTTGCATACTAAGTACCTTTCACCTTGTGGCGAGAAAAAATGTTTTCTTCGCCATAGTTTTTCAGAATATTTTTATCCTCCAGGAAATGTTTCGGGTAGGCCTATGTGCGAGTTGTTGTTATGGGTGTGCAAGTTATGTGTTTTCCTGGACAGCTGCTGGAAAGAGAACTGTTCAGGTGTGGTATTCGAGCACGTTATGTCTATGGCTCCTAAAATTTGTGCATGTATATGTAATTTGCTATTTCTCATATGTCTTATCAATATAGGGTTTTGAAGACGTACACGTTACATATGTTTTCACTATTACTATCTGTACAAAAGTATAGGTGTATATTATGTATATTAATATATATTTTTAGGGGGATGTATTATAATAAATCACAATTTTAAGGAAGCAAAGACGAGAATTTTATGGTGTCGTAAAGATTGTTGCTTCGCTGAATCAGGCAATCAATCCTTCGCCTTTCAATACCAAGACGTACGACTTTATGCATGAAAATCAGACGAGAGAAAGAGTGGAATCATGCATCCGTCTCATGCAAACCCTAGCGCGGTGAAGCCTTGACGAGGGCTGGAGTGGCTCTGGAAGGGGCTGTAGCGGGGCTGAGGCGGCTAAGACTGCGGACGGAACGAAAGGGGAAAAGGGAGACAGGAAGAAAAGTTGGGAAAAGGGGAAGGGGAGAAATTGGACGGGGAATTGAGGCCAACCCAAGACGACACAAGTAATAGAGTACCTCCTTAAGCGGGCTTCGATTCAACTTTCTGAAAGCCTCTGTGCCTCCTGGTCCTCAGTGGGGGTCTGGTGGCCGCAGGGCTGTAGGAAGTAACTGTAAGGGTTGTAAGAAGTAACTATGGTACCCTAAATGCTGGCCAGCTGGTGGTTGTGATGGGGGAGCAATGCTTGATGTGTTTCCAGGACATTGTAGCTGTGTTATATTCTGGTTATTAAAATTTATTCTACATTCTGCGTTTCAGAGTTGTTTTTTTTCTTTAACCTTTGAAGTTTGGTTACATTAAGTGACATTTTAATATCTAGGATTTTGTTTGAATTCCTTTGGCGGGTGGAAGGAAGGTACTCTACCAATGTATTCGTGGTTTGAGCATCGTATGTAAGGACTGTATGGATTATAGACAAGCTGTGGGTAAGCTTGGTCTGGAAGCTTTGTTAGATGTAGTAATTTGAAGTAGTGGTGTGTGTAGCCGGGCGTGGGCGTCCTGGCGTGGGCGTCCTGGCGTGGTCATGCGAGAGTGATGGACGCAGTCAGAAAAAGAATGTCAAGGACGCCTGGAAAACGTCGATAAGCACCGATAAAGACTCGACGCTGGAAAACTTTTGGGTTACTGAGCGAGTCACTCCTCCCCTTCCTCCCATGTTCCACCCCTCGGAGGAAACCTTGGCCTGCGGGAGGAGCCACGCATC
>JAPQNM010000012.1:4988871-4998871 GCA_029783475.1 Metacarcinus magister | reverse complement strand
GAGAGAGAGAGAGAGAGAGAGAGAGAGAGAGAGAGAGAGAGAGAGAGAGAGAGAGAGAGAGAGAGAGAGAGAGAGAGAGAGAGAGAGAGAGAGAGAGAGAGATGTAGATTGCTGGAAAGGGCAGATCAGAACGTTACCATAATAATCAAGACAAGTGGAAACAATGAAGGAGGAAGGAATAAGAAGAGAACAAGTATACATATGAAGGGAAGCAAGTGTGAGTTTAATTGAGGGGAGGACCCAGAAAGACCTTGATAAATGATGTCAAGAAAGCATGGGATCCCAGAGACTTAATCATACAGAAGGGTGGAAGGCGTGTGGAGGGGCAGAGGGAAGTGAAATTATGTGGTTACTGAAAGGGAAATGCCACGGTAATACCTGAGATCTCTTAAGCTTTATGAAACGAGTAAGATGAAGGACTGAAAAGCATCTGCCAACCTCCTGAAGAAAATTGTTGATACGGTAGATATAAGGAAATACAGAAATGAATTGAAATACATGAAATAAATAGATAAATTAGAGATAGAATGAGAGATAGAAAGAGAGATAAAGTGAGATAGTGCTACCATCTTGTTTTCTTTCTCTCCGTGACTCATGCAGATGTTGGTGATAATGGTTGAAAATTCGTCGTGCGTTGCCTGAAGCATTGTCACCAATCTAGTTCAAGGACGTTGAGGTTGTTTTCGTTTTGCTCTCTCTCTCTCTCTCTCTCTCTCTCTCTCTCTCTCTCTCTCTCTCTCTCTCTCTCTCTCTCTCTCTCTCTCTCTCTCTCTCTCTCTCTCTCTCTCCTCTCTCTCTCTCTCTCTCTCTCTCTTTCTCTTTCCATCTCTCCTTCTCTCTCTCTCTCTCTCTCTCTCTCTCTCTCTCTCTCTCTCTCTCTCTCTCTCTCTCTCTCTCTCTCTCTCTCTCTCTCTCTCTCTCTCTCTCTCTCTCTCTCTTTTTCTTTCTCTCTTTCCATCTCTTCCTTCTCTCTCTCTCTCTTTCTCCCCTCACACGCGCTCTTCCCTTCCTCGTTCTCCCTCTGTACCCTGCTGTTGATTTTGTCTTCTCTCTCTCTCTGTCCATTACTTCATCGTCTCGTTTCCAGTCTTTCATCTTCGTTTTCTTCAGTTGTGTTCGTTGTAGTACTTTATATCAGTTTAGAGTTTCCTTAATAAAAAGTGGGTTTTCTTTCCTTTTGTATAATTTGTGTTGATATGTGTTCAGTTTGCCGGCATTGAATATGGTGATGTATAATAGTTTGGATTAGCATTGTTTGGTCTTGTATGTGAACTTGAATTTATTGGCAGGTCTGAAGGGGAGGGTAAAGGATTTAACCAACTGGAAAAAATGCAAACAGATGAAAGGAAACAAAAATCAATACTGTTTCGATACATTTCTATAGCATACACCCACACATCCCTCCCTCCCCCCCCCCACACACACACACATAGCCACACACATCCCACGCACACTGAACCAGAAACCACACACACCAACACACACATACACCAAATCATTAAAACAGAAATCCTCTTACTCAGCACCCGTCTTTCCAATCTTTCCCTCTTCCCCGTCACTCTGGTCCTCAAGTAGTGCACACCTGTAAAGATGATGATCTGTGTCCGCTATAGAAGGTGAGGGTCCTTGCCACCGGGAGAGCGAGGCGAGACAACAAGGAGACTGTGAGATCCTATAAGTATAAAGGACTCTTCTTTTTACAACCGAGTGGGAAGATAAAGAATAGAAAGAGCATGGAGTAGGAAGAGGAAAAGGAGGAGGAGGAGAAAGATGAGGACGGGTGAAGGGGACAAGTAGAGAAGTATTCCGAAGTTAGAGAAAGGTGACGTTCAAATGTTTTTCACCACCTGAGCGACTCCTGCAGGTAACTCGAGTACACCTGAGAGGGAGAGAGAGAGAGAGAGAGAGAGAGAGAGAGAGAGAGAGAGAGAGAGAGAGAGAGAGAGAGAGAGAGAGAGAGAGAGAGAGAGAAAGAGAGAGAGAGTAGTAAGCCTCAAGGAACTCAAGACGCTGCCATTGCTGTTGTCTTTGTTTTTATGTTTATTTTGTTCGCTTTATTTTGGTCTGAGGTTGGCGGGCGTGGTGTCTGGCTCTGACGGGAAGGTCTCTATGCACCGAGCCTTGAGCGGCGCCACTGTCTACATTCACTGTGAGAGCAAAGAAAGATCGAAGTATGGAAGACGAGAAGGAAGAAGAAGAAGAAGTAAAGAAGGAGGGAAGGAAGAGTGAACAAAAAGGGACATAAGGAAAGGAGTGACAGGAGTAAGGTTGGAGAGGATGCAAGGAGGGAGGAAGAAGGGAGACCGGGAAAATCTTTGACAGAGGGAGAGGAAAAGTGAAAGTAGGTGAGGGATTGAATGGATTAATAGAGCGGAGGGAAGAGGAGGTAGGGATCGTGTGATGAAAACTGAGAGGAGAGGATGAAAGAGTGATGTTAGGAGGGAACACAAACAAGGGTGCGGTGGAAACAGGGAATGCTGTACACGGAAAGGAAAAGAGGAATGGAGAGCAGGGATCGACAAGGGAATAAAAAACATGCAATTACAGTAAAGAGATGGATGCATGCAACGTGCAACACTTACACATTGTTGCAGGACTCATCTCAGGGGTAATTTACTGACCAGATGTAAAAGGGGGGGATGGGGTGAGGGTGAACAGACGCTTGGGTTGGTGGTGTATTCACTGTGCTGGAGAAGCTGTAAACACACACACACACACACACACACACACACACACACACACACACACACACACACACACACACACATTTTACTACGTAAATATTAGTCCCACAGGAAAATTGTATAGAAGTAAAGTTATGGAGCTGGATAATGTCTATCTTATATTCGAGCCATTTTTCCAATAACTCTAATAGTTATGAAGAAAATAAAAATTTTGTGAAAGAAATTCATGAAAGATACTTTACACCCCTACATCTATAATTACTTTCCAATTCCATTTCTTTACAGCTCAATGGAACGGGCGTTTTTTGTTCTTTCTTTTATATTCTATACGTGTTTTACTTAAACCCCATACATTTCAAGTTATTTTAAAATATATGATTTATGTCAAAAATTCTAAGGGTGTACCCTACAAAATTTAATGCAAATTTCCATACTTCCAAATCTCATGAAAATTGATACAATGAGGTTTTCGGTCATGCTGAACACGAATCTGGCCTTATTTTCCTAATTACTATAATATCTATCAAGTAGTTATTTAGTAGTAGTCCAGTAGGACTGTTGCTGTCTGTTCTTCCTTTTTACTCCCTTTCTACATAGGTGACACACTAACTCTTCATCGTCATACCTCCAGAAACTTAAGTGTTGTTATACTCACGGAATGACTCACTTTACTGAACATAAGAGTGTGTGTGTCTGTGTGGTTTTTTTTTCTATTTATGTGTATGTATGTGTGTATATATATATATATATATATATATATATATATATATATATATATATATATATATATATATATATTCATTCATACATACATACATACATACATACATACATACAGTATAAATTAATGATGTAGGAAAAATGTGAGTTGATAAGGAAGCGATACTGAGTTGTAATGAGGGTAACGAGGACGATTTCTGGAAAAGACAGTTGAGAGAAGAGCAGCTTAAGGGGAAGGTGGAGAGTGATTAAGGCAGATGGGAATAAAGGTGATAGGGGCGAGGAGAGGAGAGGAGAGGAGAGGAAAGGGAAAAGGATGTGGTGTGTATGTAATAAATAGTTTGGAGGGGATTAGAGAGAGAGAGAGAGAGAGAGAGAGAGAGAGAGAGAGAGAGAGAGAGAGAGAGAGAGAGAGAGAGAGAGAGAGAGAGAGAGAGAGAGAAGAGAGAGAAGAGAAAGAGAGAGAAGAGAAGAGAGAGAGAGAGAGAGAGAGAGAGATAGAGAGATAGAGAGAGAGAGAGAGAGAGAGAGAGAGAGAGAGAGAGAGAATGAAAAAAACAAAGCAGTAAAAAAGGGAAAAATATGAGAAAAAGTCAGTTTGCGGGAGAAAGAAAGAAAATTAGGATGTGAGGAAGAGGGAGAGCTGTTGCAAGGGGGAGGAAGGGAAATTACAACCTCTTACAATAGGACTTGACATAGTTGAAGGAGGAAAGAAAAGTGCTTCATTTGCTTGTGTTTCCATCGTATGTGAAGCCTCGTGATGCTGCCTTCACTGTGATGCTTCCTGTGATAGTGTGAAGTTGGAGGTGAATCTACTCCCGGGGTATTGAGAAGCATTATAAAATCTAATTGAAGGTTAGTCTGACTTACATGATGATTGTTTATTTATATGTTGAGTGATGAATATTTGTATCGCTGATTTTTTTATTTTTATTTATTTATTTATTTATTTATTTATTTTTTTTTAGCTATTTTTGGTTTGTCTTGTATTTGTTATTTTACCTCTTTTTTTTTATTTATTTTTTTTTTTTTGGTGTTACGTGATGTGTTCTTAATTGCATCAGGCACCGGTAACGTGTTTTTTTTTTATTTTATCATGTTATATTTTATTTTATTATTTTTTTCTTTTTTTACAAGTAGCGGCAGGAAAGTATGTAATATAAGTTTGTTTTTTGTTTTTTCGTCATAAGATTCTCTCCATGTGTAGCTATCCTTCCATTGTGCGTCTTCCTTTGTTGTTGTTGTTCTTCTTCTTCATCTTTTATCTCACTTAAAACTTTGCAATAATAGAATACCAGGATTCCTCTTGGTTTAAATGATACCCCATATTATATTTTTTTTCTCGCTCTCTTTCTCTCTCTACTATTCTATTCTTATACTTCAGTTTTTTTTTCTTATTCCTTGATGTCCTAGATAGACCCAACCTTGTGTGTGGGAAGAAAACAAAGTCAGCAGGTTGTTTATTGCTTACCGAGGAGACACACACGACCATTCATTCCTCAGCTGACTGTGAGTTTATTTACTCACCAAAATATTTTATTGGATCTGTTCAGTGAAAAAAGTGAAAAAAAAGAAGGAAAAAGTGGATTACACAATTTCCTCTGTCCTCCATCCTCTTCCTTTTCTCTATCCTCCTCTTCTTCCTCCTCCTCCTCCTCCTCCTCCTCCTCCTCCTCCTCCTCCTCCTCCTCCTCCTCCTCCTCTTCCTCCTCTTCCTCCTCCTCCTCCTCTTTATCCTCCTCCTCTTCCTCCTCTTCCTCCTCCTCCTCTGAGTCGTGATATGTGGCAGAATTGTCATCCTCGTTCTGTGTGTGTGTTCTCCCGTCGAGTCAACCTTGTTAACCCATTCAGTTTTTGCGGCACACCATATGTGCCAGCAGCATCTCCCTCTCCTGTGTTTGCGGCACGACGTCTGTGACAAGATCTTTATATCAATCCCATGCATATACATATGATGTATAGGCCAGTGTAACAACTTTTATCATTATTTACAAATTTCTATTGTCTTATGTATCAGAATTACCGTTCTTATGAGTATTTATGTGATATTCAATAGATAATTTTACGGTACGACAACTGCGGTTTGGCAACACCGCCGGCAGCAATATATAACCGTCGCTCCGTCGGCCGTCAGCGACAGGCTCTTCTAGCTAGCATTAGATATTGGATATTGAAAATATTGGAAATATCATTCCAGCATCTGATACACCTAATTAAACTGTACAACTGTCATTATGAATATTTGTTTTATGACTAATAATTACGCAGTAAAATGAAACTTAATATTTATATAATAACATGACTTTCCTCCTCATTTTCCTGAAAGCTATTAGAGATATTGGAAATATCATTGCAGCATCTGATAGACCTAATTAAACTGTACAACTGTCATTATGAATATTTGTTCTATGACTAATAATTACGCAGTAAAATGAAACTTAATATATATATATATATATATACATGACTTTCCTCCTAATTTTCCCGAAAGCTATTAGAGATATTGGAAATATCATTGCAGCATTTGATACACCTAATTAAACTGTAAAACTGATATTATGAATAATTGTTCTATGACTAATAATTACGCAGTAAAATTAAACTTAATATTTATTTAAAAACATGACTTTCCTCCTCATTTTCTCGAAAGCTATTAGAGATATTGGAAATATCATTGCAGCATCTGATACACCTAATTAAACTGTACAACTGATATTATGAATATTTGTTCTATGGCTAATAATTACGCAGTAAAATGAAACTTAATATTTATATAAAAACATGACTTTCCTCCTCATTTTCTCGAAAGCTATTAGAGATATTGGAAATATCATTGATGCATCTGATACACCTAATTAAACTGTACAACTGTCATTATGAATATTTGTTCTATGACTAATAATTACGCAGTAAAATGAAACTTAATATTTATATAAAAACATGATTTTCCTCCTCATTTTCTCGAAAGCTATTAGAGATATTGGAAATATCACTGCAGCATCTGATAAAGCTAATTAAACTGTAAAACTGACATTATGAATATTTGTTCTATGACTAATAATTACGCAGTAAAATGAAACTATATATTTATATAAAAACATGACATTCCTCCTCATTTTCTCGAAAGCTATTAGAGATATTGGAAATATCATTGCAGTATCTGATAGACCTAATTAAACTCTAAAACTGACATTATGAATATTTGTTCTATGACTAATAATTACGCAGTAAAATGAAACTTTATAATTATATAAAAACATGACTTTCTTCCTCATTTTATCGAAAGCTATTAGAGATATTGGAAATATCAATGCAGCATCTGATACAACTAATTAAACTCTACAACTGTCATTATGAATATTTGTTCTATGACTAATAATTACGCAGTAAAATGAAACTTAATATTTATATAAAAACATGAATTTCCTTCTCATTTTCCCGAAAGCTATTAGAGATATTGGAAATATCATTGCAGCATCTGATACACCTAATTAAACTGTACAACTGATCATTATGAATATTTGTTCTATGACTAATAATTACGCAGTAAAATGAAACTTAATATTTATATAAAAACATGACTTTCCTCCTCATTTTCTCGAAAGCTATTAGAGATATTGGAAATATCATTGCAGCATCTGATACACCTAATTAAACTGTACAACTGTCATTATGAATATTTGTTCTATGACTAATAATTACGCAGTAAAATGAAACTTAATATTTATATAAAAACATGACTTTCCTCCTCATTTTCTCGAAAGCTATTAGAGATATTGGAAATATCATTGCAGCATCTGATATACCTAATTAAACTGTACAACTGTCATTATGAATATTTGTTCTATGACTAATAATTACGCAGTAAAATGAAACTTAATATTTATATAAAACATGACTTTCCTCCTCATTTTCTCGAAAGCTATTAGAGATATTGGAAATATCATTGCAGCATCTGATACACCTAATTAAACTGTACAACTGTCATTATGAATATTTGTTCTATGACTAATAATTACGCAGTAAAATTAAACTTATATTTATATAAAAACATGACTTTCCTCCTCATTTTCTCGAAAGCTATTAGAGATATTGGAAATATCATTGCAGCATCTGATACACCTAATTAAACTGTACAACTGTCATTATGAATATTTGTTCTATGACTAATAATTACGCAGTAAAATGAAACTTAATATTTATATAAAAACATGATTTTACTCCTCATTTTCTCGAAAGCTATTAGAGATATTGGAAATATCATTGCAGCATCTGATAGACCTAATTAAAATCTACTACTGTCATTATGAATATTTTCACTAGTACTAATAAATACTGAATTTTACTTTTTTTAAAAATACTTTCTTCCTCGTTTTCTCGAAAGCTATTAGAGATATTGGAAATATCATTGCATCATCTGATACACCTAATTAAACTGTACAACTGATATTATGAATATTTGTTCTATGACTAATAATTACGCAGTAAAATGAAAACTTAATATTTATATAAAAACATGAATTTCCTCCTCATTTTCTCGAAAGCTATTAGAGATATTGGAAATATCATTGCAGCATCTGATAGACCTAATTAAACTGTACAACTGATATTATGAATATTTGTTCTATGACTAATAATTACGCAGTAAAATGAAACTTAATATTTATTAAAAACATGACTTTCCTCCTCATTTTCTCGAAAGCTATTAGAGATATTGGAAATATCATTGCAGCATCTGATACACCTAATTAAACTGTACAACTGATAGTATGAATATTTGTTCTATGACTAATAATTACGCAGTAAAATGAAACTTAATATTTATATAAAAACATGAATTTCCTCCTCATTTTCCCGAAAGCTATTAGAGATATTGGAAATATCATTGCAGCATCTGATAGACCTAATTAAACTGTACAACTGTCATTATGAATATTTGTTCTATGACTAATAGTTACGCAGTAAAATGAAACTTAATATTTATATATAAACATGACTTTCCTCCTCATTTTCCCGAAAGCTATTAGAGATATTGGAAATATCATTGCAGCATCTGATAGACCTAATTAAACTGTAAAACTGATATTATGAATATTTGTTCTATGACTAATAATTACGCAGTAAAATTAAACTTAATATTTATTAAAAACATGACTTTCCTCCTCATTTTCTCGAAAGCTACTAGAGATATTGGAAATATCATTCCATCATCTGATACACCTAATTAAACTTTACAACTCTCATTATGAATATTTGTTCTAAGACTAATAATTACGCAGTAAAATGAAACTTAATATTTATATAAAAACATGATTTTACTCCTCATTTTCTCGAAAGCTATTAGAGATATTGGAAATATCATTGCAGCATCTGATAGACCTAATTAAAATCTACTACTGTCATTATGAATATTCTCACTAGTACTAATAAATACTGAATTTTACTTTTTTTAAAAATACTTTCTTCCTCGTTTTCTCGAAAGCTATTAGAGATATTGGAAATATCATTGCATCATCTGATACACCTAATTCAACTGTACAACTGATATTATGAATATTTGTTCTATGACTAATAATTACGCAAGTAAATAAAACAGTATTTTTATATAAAAACATGACTTTCCTCGTCATTTTCTTGAAAGCTATTAGAGATATTGGAAATATAATTGCAGCATCTGATTGACCTAATTAAACTGTACAACTGATAGTATGAATATTTGTTCTATGACTAATAGTTACGCAGTAAAATGAAACTTAATATTTATTTAAAAACATGACTTTCCTCCTCATTTTCTCGAAAGCTATTAGAGATATTGGAAATATAATTGCAGCAGCTGATACACCTAATTAAACTGTACAACTGATATTATGAATATTTTTTCTATGACTAATAATTATGCAGTGAAATGAAACTTAATATTTATTTAAAAACATGAATTTCCTCCTCATTTTCCCGAAAGCTATTAGAGATATTGGAAATATCATTGCAGCATCTGATACACTTAATTAAACTGTACAACTGTCATTATGAATATTTGTTCTATGACTAACAATTACTTAGTAAAATTAAACTTAATATTTATTTAACAACATGATTTTCCTCCTCATTTTCTCGAAAGCTATTAGAGATATTGGAAATATCATTGCAGCATCTGATACACCTAATTAAACTTACAACTGTCATTATGAATATTTGTTCTATGACTAATAATTACGCAGTAAAATGAAACTTAATATTTATATAAAAACATGAATTTCCTCCTCATCTTCTCCAAAGCTATTAGAGATATTGGAAATATCACTGGAGCATCTGATAGACCTAATTAAACTGTAAAACTTAAATTATGAATATTTGTTCTATGACTAATAATTACGCAGTAAAATTAAACTTTATATTTATATAAAAACATGACTTTCCTCCTAATTTTCTCGAAAGCTATTAGAGATATTGGAAATATCGTTACAGCATCTGATACACCTAATTAAACTGTACAACTGTCATTATGAATATTTGTTCTATGACTAATAATTACTCAGTAAAATGAAACTTAATATTTTTATATAAACATAACTTTTCTCCTCATTTCCTCGAAAGCT
>JAPQNM010000012.1:4976371-4983871 GCA_029783475.1 Metacarcinus magister | reverse complement strand
TTTAACCTGTTCAATACTATTATTTCAGTGACAATGTAAGTGTCATGCAACATTGCGAGTAGTAGTATGACTGTTGTGTGTTTATTAAAGTATACGAGACTTTATGAAAACACCGGATTATGTTATGAATAGTTGAGTGATGTAGTAGTGAACGATGTCAAAAGAGAAAACCAGTTGGCTCTTTTGCTTTTTATTTTATTCTTCTTTCGCTATTTGTAAGTCGAGATTTGATTCTTTTTATAGTGCGTGTGACTTCCAAGTGTGATGGTGCGGAAGGAAGGAGGTGAGGGAGAATATGAGATGTTGAGAGTGTACACCAGAACCTTGTATTGAAGAAGAGTGTAGTGTAGTATTTCTCTATCTTTTTCTCTCTCTTTCTTTCTTTCTTTCTCTCAGTTACTCATTCATTCCATCGTTCCAATATAAAAGTTCCCTGCCACACACACACACACACACACACACACGCACACTTCAAATACAATAACATCGACATGACAATCCAAACTTATACAATACAAAAACAAAACTATTTCTACATGAATATATACAACCTGATGCAAACTCACTCTCAATACATTTATACATATCACATACAACATCTACATAGTATTGATGGGATAGATATGTATATGTCAACTAGAAGACTATATATTTTTTCTGTTTGTTTTACCTTCCCTTGCCTTGAACAAAGCTGGAGGTGAGAGGGAAGTGGAGGAGAGGAGAGGAGAGGAGAGAGGAGTGTTCCCTGATTGAAGTTAGTCCCAGAAAGCCTTCATCTAAGCTCCCTGTCGCTCGATTTTCTTGTGTAACTTTTCTATACATCCGTGTCAATTGGGAGGAAGCTTCTGTAGTGTGTGTATGTAGTGTGTTTCTAGCTGAGTTCTGTTGTTATGTTGTGCTGTAGCGTCGCCGAGGATGCTGTTAGAGGGATGCAAGGGTGTAAATATGTCCCCGTTGATCCATTTTGTATAGATCATTTTCTAGTCAAGGTTAGGCAAGTCAGGTACCCATTCTTACCTGCCCATCGCTAAGTAACGTTACCCCCGCCCCCCTTCAACGCCTTGCACGCCCTCTGGAAGGTGTTGTGTTATTAAGGTGTGTGGGTATTCTCTCTCTCTCTCTCTCTCTCTCTCTCTCTCTCTCTCTCTCTCTCTCTCTCTCTCTCTCTCTCTCTCTCTCTCTTTCTCTTTCTCTTTCTCTATCTCCTGCTGTGGTCTCGTGTTAATCTACGTCACCTGAGGCCCCGAGGAAGTGGTGCGGGTTGGTCACACTCCTGCTTTTGATCCTTTTCATGGGGAGAAGTGGATTAATTCGCGTGCCTGAGTGAACGATTCTCTCTCTCTCTCTCTCTCTCTCTCTCTCGCTCTCTCTCTCTCTCTCTCCTCTCTCTCTCTCTCTCTCTCTCTCTCTCGCTCTCTCCTCTCTCCTCCTCTCTCTCTCTCTCTCTCTCTCTCTCCTCTCTCTCTCTCTCTCTCTCTCTCTCTCTCTCTCTCTCTCTCTCTCGCTCTCTCGCTCTCTCTCTCCTCTCTCTCTCTCTCTCTCTCCTCTCTCTCTCTCTCCTCTCTCTCTCTCTCTCTCTCTCTCTCTCCTCTCTCTCCTCTCTCTCTCTCTCCTCTCTCTCTCTCTCTCTCTCTCTCTCCTCTCTCTCTCTCTCTCTCTCTCTCTCTCTTGCTCTCGCTCTCGCTCTCGCGCACTCGCGCACTCGCACACTCGCACACTCGCACACTCACTCACTCACTCACTCTCTCTCTCTCTCTCTCTCTCTCTCTCTCTCTCTCTCTCTCTCTCTCTCTCTCTCTCTCTCTCTCTCTCTCTCTCTTCGTGCTTCTAAAACATCTCGGTGGTCGTTTCAACTTCCGTTCCGTGTTCGCCTGATGCTGGGAGAGGTTTGTGAGACAGCCCGTGGGTAGGTGGGCGTGTGAGGGGCGGGGGGGTGAGGGGCGGGGGGTGGGTGGGCGTGGCGGGGGCAGACAGCAGGTCGTCCACGTGGAGATGGTTTTGATGGGTCTGGAATGTGACTCAACGCTGTAGGTGGGTTTGTAACTTCTTTTTTTATTTATCTTTTTTATGGATTCATATATATATATATATATATATATATATATATATATATATATATATATATATATATATATATACATATGTAATTATTACAATCATTATGTTTACTACCTCCAAGCTATTTTAGTAACGTGATTTGTTTCAATCTGAAATGAGGAAAAATGTTTGTTCCTACCTCCAAGCTCTTCTTAGTGTGTGTTGTAATGTCCCTTGATATAACGTGTGTTGAAAAAGGTATGTGGTTTTGCAGCTTCTCACTTCCAATATAATTGTTAGCCAGACATGGGACAGAGAGCATCAGTACACAAAGTATCAGCCACCCTCACGGTGCCCGCCGCTGCCCAACGCATCGACCAAATTCGCCTGTCGTACAAGCGAGTGACGTGCTGGGGCCAAAGGAAGAAGACCATAGGTATCTTCACCTTCCCTTCTCAAGGTTGGGACGCGACTCACAACGGAGTGTTTGAAAACGTAGCTGTCAAGGCTGCATCGATGCCCCTTGACAAGCTTCGACGCAAGAATCCCGGCATGACGGTCACGATGACCGCGCTGGTTGACGGGGCGACTGTTCTCAAGTTCAGCCTCTTCCTCAGCGACCTCCTGAAGGCGCTGACGCAGGCCCCCCACGGTGGATGGGCCTCGTCGCTGCACATCAATTTCAAACAGATCAATTTCATGAACGGCCAAATCGTCATGTTTGCCCTTTACTGCAACGGGCACCGTTGTGCAAGTACGCAGGAGTCCTGGCCAGGTTACCAGGGTCAGGGTCAGGGTCAGGATCAGGATCAGGATCAGGATCAGGATCAGGGTCAGGGTCAGAGTCAGAGTCAGAGTCAGAGTCAGAGTAAGGGCCAAGGTCAGACAGGAATGCAAAACAACAAGCTAATACAACCGAAACACAACATTCCAAAGTGGAGGAAAGTCCTCCCCAATTTTCCGCTATTGCAACGTGTGTACCGGAGGCACCAACCGTTCTCCAACACCTACCAGGTGAGGCTCATCGTGCACCGCGTCGATGATATAACCGGCAGCTGGGAATTCTTCATAGACACTTATGTGAAGGCGAGGATGAGCAACCCACGCAGTGAATGGCGCCGCACAGACACCCACTTAAACAGCGTGGGCAATATGTCGCTGTTCGAATATCGACTCATATTACCGCCCTTCCAGTACCCGCTCAGGTCAGGTAAGGCACCGACGCTGGAGGTTGTCATGATGGACCAAGACGAACATACACGTAACGACAAGATGGGCAGCATCACGTTGAACCTCCAAGACCTGATCCTCCCCACCGACCAGGAGGGATGCGGCGTGGTCACGCTAGACAACAATCGAATAAACCTTTTGGACCCATTCGCTGTCAAGCGGCTAAGACGTAAGGACGCCGTCTTCCCGCGGGAGCTCACTGGTTACTGGCCTTTCGTCAAGAAAAAACTCTTAAGTAGGGAACTACATTCGATTGCGAGCGTTCGTATGACCATCCAAGTACTAACAATGAAGGAGGCGGAGAAGTACCCGGCTGTACAAGGGAACCGTCACCACGCGGGTAACCGCTACCCAACACTTAAAAAACCCGACAGAGAACACGGAAAGATTATGGACAAGGTCATTTTCGGCATGGTTCGTAAAGTAGAGGACGCCATCGCAGCGATCACCGGCATTCAGAGCCTTAGAGTTGTGTTCTATCTAATTCTTATTAGCGCGTACCTAATACACAATGTTAAGATGTCACACCTCAGGACTCTTTCTGCATCTTTGTTTGACATGGCTCGTTACTTCATAGGGGAGTACCAGGAAAAAACTATATTTCTCATAGTTTTCTATGTCATCGCGATCTTCGCCTGGATCTTTATGCAAAGAGGCTTTGGCCGCTCCAAGAAAGCAGAAGGAAAGACCCCGTCTAGGCAATGAAAGTCTCGGGGGCGTGCAATGACAGAGTTAATGGCATGAAAACAAGGGAAAGATTGAAGACAGAGTCGTACTCCAAACACGTGCAACTACATCAAGAGTTCCAGCCGCGGCCTTAGCTGGCTGGCAGGGAGGTTAAAGCGCCGCGGCCTTAGCTGGCCGGCAGGGAGGTTAAGGCGCCGCGGCCTTAGCTGGCCGGCAGGGAGGGTAAGGCGCCGCGGCGTGTAGCCAAGTGATCAAATGATGTGGGACGCGCGGAGTAAGAATATATAATCTGTCATAATAGGAGACTCGCTGGTTGATGACAAATAAGAAGGTGGAGGCGACGTCGGAGGAAAGACAGTGTGCCGATCATAACGGAAAGTTTGACCACAATCCGCGGAGAAGTGTCAGCCGTCATGACAGGTGGAGGCAAAGGTGCGTTGAAGAGTCAGCCGTCATGACCGGTGCAGTTGGATCTTTAAGGATTATATTGTTATATATTACATTATGTCATATTATACTATATTATATTATATCATATTATATCAGATTATATTACATTATATTATATTACGATGATATAATATATATATATATATATATATATATATATATATATATATATATATATATATATATATATATATATATATATATACACACAATAAAGGTATCACTATTTCATCACTAAAAGTACCCATTGTGCACCCTAATTGAACCCTTTTTTTTAAGAGTGTACTACTACTATTACTACTACTACTACTACTATTACTTATTATGATTGAAAGGTTGATTGATTACTACTACTATTACTACTACTACTACTATTACTACTACTACTACTACTACTACTACTACTACTACTACTACTACTACTACTACTACTACTACTACTACTACTACTACTACTACTACATATAGCAATAAATATTTATGGTAAGAAAAAAGTTACTTAAAAACATTTACACATTTTTACACATCTCATTAATACTCGCGATACAATCCTTTGATAGAAAAATAAAATCCTTACATAAGCAGATTAAATTATCATTCTCTCCATCATTACTCCCATGAATATAAATTAAAACATAGACCTCACTCATTACCAAGAACAATACAATACAACCCACTCCTACCTGTCTAAGTCCTGTCATATCACTCTTGAATGTAGATATTGAATACTCACAAAGGATCCAAGATGACGCCCACCAGGACAATTTTCTATATTAATCTGATTTTCACGCCCACAATCATGCTGTCTTGAATTTTCCTGATGTTCTTCCTGATTGCCTGCGCCGCCCACACCACAATGGAACTAACCTCATCCTCCTCCTCCTTCCTTCTGATAGAGTCTGTTGTTATAAGTTGGGTGTCTTGCTCTCTCTGGATCTTTTCTTGTTTTTTGGGGTTAGTTTGGAGTCTCAAGTTTCCAGGATAATGATTGGACGTCGTGGGATGTTATTACTGTTGTTATTATTGTTGTTATTAGTACGTGGTGGTGATTGGTTAGATGGAAATAGTGATGGAGAGTAGTAGTAGTAGTAGTAGTAGTAGTAGTAGTAGTAGTAGTAGTAGTTATTGTTGTTGGTGTTGTTGTAAAATCACTGCCTATATTTCCTCAACGATAACAAACACACACACACATGTACACACACACACACACACACACACACACACACACACACTCTGCTAGGGAGGAGGGAATAGGAGGAGGAAGGAATCACAGAGGGAGATTGTCCTTTTGACGTCCTCCTCGTGATCCATATCGACTGTAGGAAGACATCAGGGAGGGAGGGAGGGAGGGAGGGAGTGTAGCTGAATGGAGACAGCTGCCTGGCTTTGTATTAGGGCAGAGCAAAGGGAAGGGAGTGCAGGGACTGGTAAGGGTAAGGGTGGAAGGACTGGTATTAGTAAAGTTAAAGGAGTGAGGAAGGGATTCAGTAGGATAAGGTTTCTATATAAGGAATAAAGGATTGTGTTTTTTTATTATTATTGTTATTTTCTTTTTATCTCTCTTTCTCTCCTTCGTGTTTTTTAAAGTTATTTGTTTTTTTCTCTGTTTATTTATTTATTTTTTTTTTATTAGTTGGTCTTTTTATGTTTATTCATTTATCTATTTTATTTTTCTTCTTATAGTTTGATTTATTGTATGTTATATAGCACTCAATTTTTCGTGTTTTTTATTTACCTTACTTTACTTACTTTTGTTTCCTCCTCTCTTCTCCTCTCTCTCCTCTCCTCTCCTCTCCTCTCCTCTCCTCTCCTCTCCTCTCCTCTATCTACTTATCATAATTTTCCTTTTTTTTTTTTTTCCCTCATTCCTTTTTCCTCTGTCTTTTCCCCCACATTTCACCCCTCGCTCCCAATCCCATTTTTCACGTCCACAGAAGCCTAATATTTTCTCCCCATAAATTACAAAGCCTATCATTTTAAACAAGAAACAGTACCCTATTAATGTAAACAAAGAAACAAGTAGTGTAGAAGACAACAAGGTACAATTTCCTATACATAGATGAGTTTGATAATAATTTAATAGGCAATGTCTATTTTTTTCCTATTTTTCTCATATTTTGGTAGGTCACTTTTTTTTCTTTATTTGTGTCACATTTTGGTAACAGAAAAAAAAACTCACGTGCAGTTAAGTTTTGTGTCACTTTTAAAGAGTCAGTGAGTGAGTCAGTCAATTTAAGTTCAAACAATAGTGGAAGTTATTTTTATTTTATTATTTATTTTAAGAAGGGAAACATTTTCACCATCATTATTTTTTATAGTTGTGTTGTAATGATAATTTTTTTCTTATTAATTTGTTTTATAATGTTCATGTTTTATTTATTTATTTTTTTTAATCCTCCATATAATTTCCTCTTTTTTTTTATCCTCCAGGAAGTGTTGTAGGACCTTAGGATACCGTTACGTCCCTCTACAGGAAGCTCAGCGCTGGTGTGTGTGTACGTGTGTGTACGTGTGTGTGTGTGTGTTTGCCGCTGCTGCCGTCATCGTACGAGGCTCTGGTAAGTGTTTACTGAATTTGATCTTTTGGGGGAGCACTCAGATTTTATGTAACGCAATATGGCCCTTGTAACGATCCGCCTAATGGTGTGTGTGTATGTGTGTGTGTGTGTGTATATGTGTGTGTGTGTGTGTGTGTGTGTGTGTGTAAATGTTATGAGCATGTGTTTTGTATATCTCTTTTTTATTGTATTATTTTTATATGTTTTTGTTTGCATAAATGTTGACAGTTATGGAACTTTTAAACAAATCTCACTTCCCCTTCTGGTGCCTCTCCACAAAAACGAAAACTGCAATAACCACTCATGGACACACAACCTCCAGCTTAATACGGGAAAACACTAGCCATGTTTGGAAGGCACGTATGAGAGAGAGAGAGAGAGAGAGAGAGAGAGAGAGAGAGAGAGAGAGAGAGAGAGAGAGAGAGAGAGAGAGAGAGAGACAGCATAGGATTCTTTACTCTCTTAATTAGGAGTATGAGGCTGGTAGTGCTGCAGACCGGCATGATATAAGGGGCATGAAGTCAGGAAGGTCACTAGG
>JAPQNM010000012.1:4963871-4973871 GCA_029783475.1 Metacarcinus magister | reverse complement strand
TTGTTGCTTGGGAAAGGACAACATGAGGAGGACAAGAGTGGTGGTGGTGGTGGTGGTGGTGATGATAGTGGTGAGGACAATGATGAAGTGGTTAGTGGTGGTGATGATGGTGATGTTCATGGTTAAACAAAATGCAGGAAGGTATGCAGGTGAGAGAGAGAGTAGGAGGAGGAGGAGGAGGAGGAGGGGAAACGTGGGAGAGAGGGAGGTAAGGGGGGAGAGCTGCCAGAGTGGATTTATTATTGATATACTAAAACTACACCGTGGGATGACTGGTATTGACACGTTGGTGATGGGAAGAACGGTGAGGGATGGGGAGGTGCAGGCAGAGGATGGTATAATGGGTGGGCCTGTAATGGAATAATGGCCCAGATGAATTAGGAGGGGGAGAGTGAGCAGTGATGGGCATAGAAGGGGGGCTGATGGACTTGGGTGTGTTGGCAGTGATGGGATAGTGATGGGATGGTGATGGGGGTAAGGGAGTGTGATTATCTAGTGAATTGAGAAACGAGGATTTGATTTAACTGGTGGTACTTAATTCCTTCATCCTTCCATCCTTTTATATCCTTCCATCCTTTAATTTCCTTCCCCATCCCTTACTCCCACACCTCCATCCTTCCCTCGTTCCCTCCTTTCATCCACTATTTATCCTGTCTTCCCACCCTTCCTCCCCCACTTTGCCTTTTATCATTTCCTCTTGCTGTCCCTCTCTCTCTCTCTCTCTCTCTCTCTCTCTCTCTCCCTCCCTCTCTCCCACAAGGCCACACTAACCACAGCGGGAAGAACACTCGTTTCATTTGGCCCAGGACGGGAAGAGAGAATATACTGCCGGGCGGGAGGAGTTGATGGGCGGGGAGGAAAGTTTGTTGTGGCTTGAAGGAGAGTTGTTGTGGGCGGGAAGAAATTTTGTGGGCGGGAGGATAACATTTCGATGAGTTTACTTGCACATTAAAAGGAGGTGGAAGAACACTTTAGGTGGACTGGGTGGAGTGTTTGATGGCGTGCAAAGTTTATTTCATGACGATTGTGTGTGTGTTGTGTGTGTGTGTGTGTGTGTGTGTGTGGTGTGTGTGTGTGGGTGTGGGTGTGTGTGTGTTTGTTTTTTCTTGTACAGGCTGGAAAGAAAGAACGAAGGGAAGGGAGAGAAGGGAGAGAAGGGAGAGGAAGATATAGTGACAGTGGTGTTGTGCATTCATTCCAAAGTGATGAAGGGAGAGAAGGAAGAAAAAGTAGATGGACGAGGAGGAAGAGGAGGAGGGGAAGAGGAGGAGGAGGGGGAGGAGGAGGAGGAGGAGGAGGAGGAGGAGGAGGAGGAGGAGGAACACCAATAGTAACAGCAAAGTGGAAAACACATCGTAGTGGTTGGTGGGTTTGCTTTTGCCACATGTTTTGCATCGCTTACCACGCCAACCCTTCCTCTCCTCTTTCTCTGTGGCTGTCAGGGCTGGCGGCGGCGGCGGCGGCGGCGGCGGCGGCGGGGAAGGCAAGAGGAAGGAGAAGAGAGGCGAGGATGGTGCTCAGAGGGAATGAGGGAAACGTGGTGGTGGTGATGATGGTGGTGGTGGTGGCGGTGATGGTGATGGTGGTGGTGATGGTGGTGGTGAATGGTGATGCCCTCGGTGAAGGTGAAGGAGGCAAGGGTTGACTTAAGGCAGCAGAAGGAGGCAGGAAAGAAGCATCTCTTGCCTTCGTAACAGGAATGCAGAGAGTGAGCAGGAGGAGGAAGGGTGAAGGGCGTGGCAGCATCCCTTAGCTTGCGTGACCATAGACTACAACACCTTGCCAGCTGCGTGAGGAAGAGGAGGAGGAGGAGGAGGAGGAGGCGGAGGCTGAAGGATGACTTAGGATGGAAACGCGAGGAAAGGAAGGGGGAAGGTGAAGGATGGAAGGAGAATACATAGGAGACTGAGGGTGGAAGGATAAGGTTGGGGAGAAAATAGGAAGTGAGGCTTGAAGGTACGCAAGGTAAGGGGAGGGTGGGGGGAGAGAGAGAGAGAGAGAGAGAGAGAGAGAGAGAGAGAGAGAGAGAGAGAGAGAGAGAGAGAGAGAGAGAGAGAGAAAGAGAGAGAGAGAGTCCATGAGTCAAGGATTTCAGTCAGTCCCGTGTGGTCCCAGCATTCAATTTTTACCCTCAAGTCCACACAGAGGGAGGGGAAAGCTGATGTTTCCTCTATGTGTGTGTCTCTCTCTCTCTCTCTCTCTCTCTCTCTCTCTCTCTCTCTCTCTCTCTCTCTCTCTCTCTCTCTCTCTCTCTCTCTCTCTCTCTCTCTCTCTCTCTCTCTTTCTGATAAACTCTATATATGTATGTATATGTGTATGATTCTCTCTATTCTATATAAACTGAATCCGCTTATGATATATTTGTCTTGTTGATGTTGAATGTTGAATGTGCTAAAGTTGATTGTTTGAAATGTTACGTTATATGGCTTTATTTATTTATTTATTTATTTATTTATTTATTTATTTATTTATATGCGTGTGGAATGGAAAAAAAATTGAAAGTCATACACGGATCATACTTTTATATTTTCACTCTGAATTGTATATAAGTGTTTTTTTTTAAGTGACTGTGTTTATTTCCTGTTTTGTGGGATGATAATCGAACTGGCATCACTATTTTTTTTTAAGTTACAATATGAAAATAACAAAATATGGTAATTCATCCACATCATCTCCATTTCTTTTTCTTTTTTTTATTATTATTATTGAGGAGACGCGTTTATTTATTTATTTATTTATTTTTTTTTTATTATTTTTTTTTAATTATGCTTCATGTATTTTATTTTTTATTTTCATTTTTGAAGATAACTCGATTGCTTCCGTCCACAAAGTTCATAAGAAGGGGAGACTTAACTTAAGATAGGACTTAGCTTGCTTTGGTCTACCTTGATCCTCCTCCTCCTCCTCCTCCTCCTCCTCCTCCTCCTCCTCCTCCTCCTCCTCCTCCTCCTCCTCCTCCTCCTCCTCCTCCTCCTCCTCCTCCTCCTCCTTATTCGCATCTTTGTCCTCCTCTTCTTCACTTTCCTTCCACTTTATCCTCCCTTCCCCTCCTTCTCTTCCTTTCTCTCTTTCTCCTCCTTTACTCTCTTTGATCTTTTCTCTCCTACTTAAAGTTCCTCCTTACTCTGGCCTCTCCTCCTTCCTTTCTTCCTTCCTTCCTTTCTTTATTCTGCCTTCTTCCTCTATTTCATTCTACTCTCTTTCTTTCTTTTATTTTTCTCTTTCTCTTTAATAGCTGTTTCTCTTCCCTCCTTACCTCTCCTCTCCTCTTCTCTCCTTCCTTTCCTCCCTTCCTGACACTACCCATTCGTTCCCGCTCTTCCATCTTCCTTTCCATTCCCATCTCATACTTTCTACTACCAACTTTTCGTCCTCTCATTGTCCCCTCCCTCCCTCCCTCCCTCCCTCCCTCCCTCCCTCCCTCCCTCCCTCCCTCCCTCCTTCTCTCCTTCCCTTCCTTCTTCCTGATTGCTCCCACCAGCCACGTGACGAGTACCAGAAACTAGTTCAGTCTGACCTCGACACAACAGTTATTAAGCAAATACTTCTTACGATCAATTCATTCCTCGTGTGTGTGTGTGTGTGTGTGTGTGTGTGTGTGTGTGTGTGTGTGTGTGTGTGTGTCTGTGTGTGTGTGTGTGTGTGTGTGTGTGTGTGTGTGTGTGTGTGTGTGGTGTGTGTGTGTGTGTGTGTGTGTGTGTGTGTGTGTGTGTGTGTGTGTGTGTGTGTGTGTGGTGTGTGTGTGTGTGTGTGTGTGTGTGTGTGTGGTGTGTGTGTGTGTGTGTGTGTGTGTGTGTGTGTGTGTGTGTGTGTGTGTTGTGTGTGTGTGTGTGTGTGTGTGTGGTGTGTGTGTGTGTGTGTGTGTGTGTGTGTGTGTGTGTGTGTGTGTGTGTTGTGTGTGTGTGTGTGTGTGTGTGTGTGTGTGTGTGTGTGTGTGTGTGTGTGTGTGGTGTGTGTGTGTGTGTGTGTGTGTGTGTGTGTGTGTGTGTGTGTGTGTGTGTGTGTGTGTGTGTGTGTGTGTGTGTGTGGTGTGTGTGTGTGTGTGTGTGTGTGTGTGTGTGTGTGTGTGTGTGTGTGTGTGTGTGTGTGTGTGTGTGTGTGTGTGTGTGTGTGTGGTGTGTGTGTGTGTGTGTGTGTGTGTGTGGTGTGTGTGTGTGTGTGTGTGTGTGTGTGTGTGTGTGTGTGTGTGTGTGTGTGTGTGTGTGTGTGTGTGTGTGTGTGTGTGTGTGTGTGTGTGGTGTGTGTGTGTGTGTGTGTGTGTGTGTGTGTGTGTGTGTGTGTGTGTGTGTGTGTGGTGTGTGTGTGTGTGTGTGTGTGTGTGTGTGTGTGTGTGTGTGTGTGTGTGTGTGTGTGTGTGTGTGTGTGTGTGTGTGGTGTGTGTGTGTGTGTGTGTGTGTGTGTGTGTGTGGTGTGTGTGTGTGTGTGTGTGTGTGTGTGTGTGTGTGTGTGTGTGTGTGTGTGTGTGTGTGTGTGTGTGTGTGTGTGTGTGGTGTGTGTGTGTGTGTGTGTGTGTGTGTGTGTGTGTGTGTGTGTGTGTGTGTGTGTGTGTGTGTGTGTGTGTGTGTGTGTGTGTGTGTGTGTGTGTGTGTGTGTGTGTGTGTGTGTGTGTGTGAGGGAAAGGGGGTGGGTGGGGGAACCTTATGAAAGAGAATTCCATTAACCAAGGGGCGTCAATGGGTACTTCTGTGTCATAATACTCCATAGGATCTACTTGTGCCCCCGCTGCTGCCCAGATTAAACGAAGGATTTTTGTAATAGAGTATGACGCACGGAAGGATATTGTATGTAGGAATAGTTTTGTAAGTCCTATTATGTATTTAATATCCTACCTAACTTGCTGTTGCTATCTAGATTACATTAATAACGGAAGGGCGTGAGGCGTCCTACGATGTTAATTAAATGAAGGACGCAAGAGGCTGATTCCTACACCAAAAAATTTCGTCACCCTCCAGGATTTATAGTACAAGAAACATCCTTAGATACCACTGACGTAAGGTAGGAAATGCAATGCCTCACATACCTAACACCTTCCTAATATTCCAAGGATACTAAAGGACTCCTATGGCTTCCTAGGATTCTATAGATGTGATGCCCCCCCAAAAAAACAAAAATCTAAATTCTCTGCTACGCGACGTATAGGAAGAAGGTTAAGGGTCGGCGTCTGGGTGAGGTTGTTCAAACTCTCATCAGTGAAGAGTGGCGCCAAGGGAGTCTTCCTTGCTCCGGGGGTCTCAACGCGGGACTACTTAGCGATGCACCACAGCGACGGGAGGAAGGAAGGGAAGCTGGGAGGGAGGGATAGATGGGTATTTAAGTGGCTGGGTGAGTGAAGGGTCGAGGTGGAATTAAGGAGAGGAAAACACACACACACACACACAGAGAGAGAGAGAGAGAGAGAGAGAGAGAGAGAGAGAGAGAGAGAGAGAGAGAGAGAGAGAGAGAGAGAGAGAGAGAGAGAGAGAGAGAGAGAGAGAGAGAGAAAGATAATAATAATAATAATAATAATGTTTGTCTGCCGTTTACCTCGAGTGAAATGAACTTAAAGAAAAGAGAAAAGAGAAGCAGTCGGAGGAAAGTTGGCTATGTTATAAGTGAGAAAATAAAATGATATAGAGAAAACAGGATAAACCCAAGAAATGAAGGTTTTTCGGGAATGTTGCGCAAAACTTAAAATGAGTGAGAAAAAGTTTAGAACTACCTCTCAAAAAGCTCCTATGTAAGAGAGAGCGAGAGAGAGAGAGAGAGAGAGAGAGAGAGAGAGAGAGAGAGAGAGAGAGAGAGAGAGAGAGAGAGAGAGAGAGAGAGAGAGAGAGAGAGAGAGAGAGAAAGTAGAAAGGAAAAAAAAAGAGTGAAAAAGAGAGAAACAGAGAGAGAGAAAAGAAAAAGTCTTATAACCGGTAAACTTAACAGAAATAAACCTTACACAACAGTACAACAGAGGGATAACGATGCTAAATGTGGAAAGATATCAAGAAAACGACAACAGCGTCTCCCTCATCTCCCTTACGACCAAGATGAGGGAGAGAGAGTGAGAAATAAGATAAGAAGAAAGGAAAGAGACACCGAGCTGGAATTGTTAGCTGAGAGAGAGAGAGAGAGAGAGAGAGAGAGAGAGAGAGAGAGAGAGAGAGAGAGAGAGAGAGAGAGAGAGAGAGAGAGAGAGAGAGAGAGAGAGAGAGTTAGAGTTAGTTACGAGCACGGACGCAAGAGAGGGGAGAGGTAGCATGCAACCCAACGAGGTGAGGGGAAGACAGCACCATGGAATTTGCAGAAAAGAGAGAGAGAGAGAGAGAGAGAGAGAGAGAGAGAGAGAGAGAGAGAGAGAGAGAGAGAGAGAGAGAGAGATTGAATAGGGAGATATTTCAATTACTTTGTCACCTATCGCTTAAGAGAAAATATGAAGAAAGACAAAGCTTCTGAAGAGTTATTAGAAGCTATATTTAGTGCTAAGTTATTATTATTTTTTTTTATATTTCGTTTACAAAAGCAATGAATGAGTATGTTTTATTTATGTTTTTGAGAGAGAGAGAGAGAGAGAGAGAGAGAGAGAGAGAGAGAGAGAGAGAGAGAGAGAGAGAGAGAGAGAGAGAGAGAGAGAGAGAAAGAGAGAGACTATATATTACTAATGACATCACCTACCCATACATACTCTAAGGACTCTCTCTCTCTCTCTCTCTCTCTCTCTCTCTCTCTCTCTCTCTCTCTCTCTCTCTCTCTCTCTCTCTCTCTCTCTCTCTCTCTCTCTCGTTAGCTCTACACACACCACCTGCCTCGCTACCCTTCACGACCACATACACGACAAATTGACGGCCTGACACACACTCGTAAAGGTCTTAGTGGTCCTGTCAACCCATGCCCCCCCCCCTCCCCCCTCCCCCCCACATTCACACACTCTCACACACACTTGTCTCCTGTAAGCTCTTCTCACACTAGCTTAGAAAATTACTCAGGGCCCTAAACTACTTCCCCTATCTCGCTGTCTCTTTCTCTCTTTTTTTTGTGTGTTTTTTATATATATTTTTCTCCTAAATGTCTTCCTCTCACTTTCTATTTTTGTTTTTATTTTATTTTACTTTTTTCATTTTGGTTCTATTTTTCTTGATCACTTTTTTTTGTTTATTTACATTTATGCTAAGTTAGGTTAGGTTAGGTTAGGTTAGGTTAGGTTAGGTTAGGTTAGGTTAGGTTAGGTTACTAGGTTAGGTTAGGTTAGGTTAGGTTAGGTTGGGTTAGGTTAGGTTAGGTTATTAGGTTAGGTTAGGTTAGGTTAGGTTATTAGGTTAGGTTAGGTTTGGTTATTAGGTTAGGTTAGGTTAGGTTATTAGGTTAGGTTAGGTTAGGTTAGGTTAGGTTATTTGGTATGTCTTTTATAGTGTTAATATGATTGTTTTCTTTTTCCTTTGAGCTTTTTCTTTTCACTTTAATTAAGGTAACACAGGTACAAGTTGTTGGTTCTTTTTATATCTAATTACACGGGAATTAACTTACTTCCCTGGGACACAAAAGTTACCCAGCTGTTATAAAAGTTAACTGACGCTAAAATATACGGTAATATACAATTATAGAAAACAGAGAGAGAAAGAGAGAGAGAGAGGAAAAGAAAAAAAGAGTAGAGAATATGTGTAGAAAAGGAATGGCCATGGAACAATATCGTCCATCAAAAAAAAATAAATAAATAAATAAATAAATAAATAAATAAATAAAAAATAAATAAATAAATAAATAAAAAATAAATAAATAAATAAATAAAAAATAAATAAATAAATAAATAAAAAATAAATAAATAAATAAATAAAAAATAAATAAATAAATAAATAAATAAAAATTGAACCCTTACCCTTGCTGCCCTCAAAGATGGTTCCCCCTTCGCCCTGCCCTGAGGAACCGCTCTTCGTCAGGTAACTCGGCCGTATAACTAAGGTTTCGTCTGGCAGGTGGCAATTAAACACAGCAATGTTACTTCGAAGCACCCACCTCCTCCTCCTCCTCCTCCTCCTCCTCCTCCTCCTCCTCCTCCTCCTCCTCCTCCTCCTCCTCCTCCTCCTCCTCCTCCTCGTGGTCGTTGCCCTCTTCGTGGTTTTTTTCGCCCTCCTTCTGCTCTGGTTTTGTTTCTTGTTCTAGTTTTTGATGTTCTTGTTCTTCTTCATCTTCTTCCTCTTCTTCTTATTTTCTTCTTCTTCTTCTTCTTCTTCTTCTTCTTCTTTCTTCTTCTTCTTCTTCTTCTTCTTCTTCTTCTTCTTCTTCTTCTTCTTCTTCTTCTTCTTCTTCTTCTTCCTTCTTTGCCTTCTCCTTCTCCTTCTCCTTCTCCTCCTCCTCCTCTTCCCTGCCCGCTAGCTTTGGCTGGAGGAATAGGTGGGTGGGGAGGAACCTTCTATTTAACTATCCAATTCCCTATTCATTAGTTAGTTCAATTAGGGCAAGCATACACCCTAATAAGGACCTGAATGTCTGTTGATATAATTCTTTGTAATCCTCTTCCTTCTCTTCCTCTTTCTCCTCCTCCTCCTCCTCCTCCTCCTCCTCTTCCTCTTCCTTTTCCTTCGTCCTCTGCCTCCATCCACTGCCTTTTCGGTGAGGCGCGAACCCTAGCCGGCAAGAGTTGGTGGACAAAAATGGTACTTTCTCCCAGATTGAGAAAAGTGGCTTTACCTGATAGAAGAGAGGAAGGGAGAGTGTGATTATCAGCGACTCGTATGATTATGGTACAGACAAGAGAGAGAGAGAGAGAGAGAGAGAGAGAGAGAGAGAGAGAGAGAGAGAGAGAGAGAGAGGGAGAGAGGGAGAGAGAGAAAGAGACTCCCCCTTGACCTGAGTGTTGCTTCCCCACTCACTTTGATTACGAGGGATAGGCCGTTGTGGGGGAGGAAGGTGCTTAGTGAGGAAGCAAGGGTGTGGAGGAAGAGGAGGGAAACATTCTCCACCATTTTCAAGAGGAAGAGGAAGAGGTGGAAGAAGACTTAGTTGCTTTGTTTCCTTCCTTTGTGTTGCTACGTCTTCTTGTCGACATTTCTTTCTTTTTCTTTTTCTTTCTTTTTTTTCTTTCACTTCTTGTATTTTTCAGTTTATTTCATCATGTCTCTTTTCTTCCCGGGAATCGTCCTCGCCGCGAAGTTTCCAGAAAGTTTGTTCAGGAGTAAATTTTTTTATCTCCCTTTTATTCTTTTTATTTTTAACTTTTCTGGGAGTGCGATAACGTTTCATTAAGTATTGGCATCGTGAAGGTCGTTGTGGCTTCCTCTTATAATTGTATAGTAGTAGTAATAGTAGTAGTAGTAGTAGTAGTAGTAGTAGTAGTAGTAGTAGTAGTAGTAGTAGTAGTAGATATAAGGGGAAGGGAGAAAGTAGACAGCCGTAGTACCCTTACATTTCTTTCCATCTCAGTGGCCTTTTAGCTCGTAGCGGGCAAAGACCCCTTAGCCAGGACACAGAAATGACCCTAACGTCCAGGTTACCGCAGTTTACCCTCTCCAGACTTCCCCAGACACACATTTATCGACCAATCCTACGAGTGGGACGCCTGGCCTCCCCTCACCACAAACCTTGATACTCGTGCTTCCAATAATAAAATGAATAATAATAATAATAAACGTGATAGACATACAGTGAAATCCTCCTTTATTTTTATCTTTTGGAATGGCATGGAGGAAGTAGGAGGGAGGAGGAGGAGGAGGAGAAGAGGAGGAGGAGGAGGAGGAGGAGGAGGAGGAGGAGGAGGAGGAGGAGGAGGAGGAGGAGGAGGAGGAAGAGGAGGAGGAGGAGGAGGAGGAGGAGGAGGAGGAGGACATATAGGAACACAGGAAGAACAAACAGCAACAGGCCTGCTGGCCCTTACGAGGCTGTTTGTAATAGAGACTACACTATCTAATCTAGAGTAAAGGATACAGGATAGTAAGGGTGAAGGCTTCTCCCACCAGCCATGGCTGGCAGGGAAAGGAAGGCCAACCATGTACTATGAAAAAATGCATGGAAATATTTTAGACCAGACTATCACTACTGTCAC
>JAPQNM010000012.1:4948871-4953871 GCA_029783475.1 Metacarcinus magister | reverse complement strand
TTTTTTTGCTATTGATATGTAACTGCGGATAACATTTTTAATTAGTAAACTATAGAGTTCAAGGGTCGTTTGTCGGCTGCCTCGTTAGGGTAATTTGTAAATTTGTAAATTTTCAAAAGGCCACAATCGTAGGTTTGTACTAAATAAGCTCTTTTAACTACTTTGTATGTGTGTGTGGGTGTGCGTGCGTGTGGGTGTGCGCGCGCGCGTGTGGGTGTGCGCGCGCGTGTGTGTGTGTGTGTGTGTGTGTGTGTGTGTGTGTGTGTGTGTGTGTGTGTGTGTGTGTGTGTGTCTGTGTCTGTGTCTGTGTCTCTGTGTCTGTGTCTGTGTCTGTGTCTGTGTCTGTGTCTGTGTCTCTGTGTCTGTGTCTGTGTCTGTGTCTGTGTCTGTGTCTGTGTGTGTGTGTGTGTGTGTGTGTGTGTAGTGGGAGGGGGTACTGTCACATGTTGTTGTTTCCGCCAGGTATTGAGTTAACGAACTGGCATGATCAACACAAATAAAGTATGTTCCCTAGACGCTGCTCTGTTATGCAAGTCGAGCTATTAGTTTCAATATTTCATAGGAGTTCAAAGCAGAGTTGAAATATTGACTCCTCTCTCCATCCTCGTCCTCCCTTTAGACCTCATTCTTATCATTATTACAAAGAGCAACATTATCAAACACGGTCTTAGGCATCCACTACCCGACTACCTTTACTTTATACATTATACAATTTTCACTCTACGAAACTCTCCCTTGGAATACGAGGGATAAAGTGGAGGCATAATTAATCTCCCCTTCACTATTTGTACCTAACTGTGACCTATCTCCCTTCCTTCCTTCCTTCCTTCCTCCTCTATGACCTCCTGACCTCAGCAGCTGCCCAGTAATCTGACCTCACATGTTCAATACTTCCCTGTTTTTCCTTATGTATAATTCCTAGTGGTGCTTCATCCTACTCAAATGTGTGTGATGGTGGTGTGATGTTTTTTGTTTTTTTTATTATTATTCATTACATCTCATTAAGTATTTAGTGTTGTGTTTATGAGGCAACACACATTATTAGGATTGTTTATGTGGTCATTATTTTTATCATTTCTATCATTGTGAGTTAGTGTTTGTTTGGCCGTTGTCGCATTGCATTGATCTAGGTGTGACGTTTGTTTTGTTTAGCTTTAGGTGGATATTATTATAAGTAGTAGTAGTAGTAGTAGTAGTAGTAGTAGTAGTAGTAGCAGTAGTAGTAGCAGTAGTAGTAGTAGTAGTAGTAGAGTAACAAAGACGAGAACGAGGAGAAATTCGCTAAGCCATTAGATTTTTTATTACATATAGTATCTCTTTTTAGTATGTCCATTAATAGTTACCATCAGAAAACGGGTGGCGGGCTACCCCTTACCCCTTACCCCTTACCCCTTACCCCTTACCCCTTGTTTCTGGGACGTATTGATAATGTGCTTATATTGCCACTCCCCCCCCCCTCCCTCTTCTTTCCTCCTCTTCCTCTTCCTACCACGCCTACTCCCCCTCCTCCGCTTACTCCTCCTCCCCGCCTCCCGCCCCTTCCTCGCCTCCCGAACTTGGTCTAAAATTGAATTCCAAGACTTTGTTACAAGACCTTCCTTGTCTTTTGTGGCTGCAGATCAAGAAGGAGAGATAACTTTGTTCAGTATCACCTCCAAATGCTGCTCCTCCTCCTCCTCCTCCGCCTCCTCTTCCTCTTCCTCTTCCTCCTCCTCCTCCTCCTCCTCCTCTTCGCTCCTCCTCCTCCTCCTCCTCCTCCTCCTCCTCCTCCTCCTCCTCCTCCTCCTCCTCCTCCTCCTCCTCCTCCGCTTCCTCCTCCTCCTCCTCCTCCGCTTCCTCCTCCTCCTCCTCCTCCTCCTCCTCCTCCTCCTCCTCCTCCTCCTCCTCCTCCTCCTCCTCCTTTGGTAACTTTCCGCGGGTCATGAACTAACTCTTGCTCTCGTTTTTCTTTCCTTTCGTTTTGTTATTTCGCACTTTGTATTCCATCCACGGAGGAGGAGGAGGAGGAGGAGGAGGAGGAAGAAGAAAAAGAGGAGGGAAAGAGGGAAAAACAATATTTATATGATTCGCCAATTGAAGCCAAGGAACGAAAATCACGCGGTAATTTAGAATCAGTTTAACAAAGAATTATAAAGTTAGTCTGTAATGCTGAACTAAAAGTGGTACATTAGGATAAAATAATATGCTGGTAATAGTAGTAGTAATAGTAATAGTAATAGTAATATAGTAGTAGTAATGCAATATAATGCTAGGAAACTTAGTATGTGTGGGTGATCAGGATAGAATAGAACAAAACTTTACTTCCCTATTTGATGCGTACAAAAATTAGGTGACTGAAGAATTTTAGTGAATGAGACGCAATTTCACCGTTTTTAGTCTGGCACAGAAATTTTCCTTCTTCTGTTGTCTTTCTGTTTGTTTTTTTACATTATTTTCTCTGTTTCCCCTTATAGATTTTTACTGTAATTGACTGTTTGTGTGTGTGTGTGTGTGTGTGTGTGTGTGTGTGTGTGTGTGTCTGTGTGTGCGTGTGCTGTGTGTTTTATTGAATTATTAATGTCTATACCTTATGGTTTTGTTCTTTTTCTATCTTTTCATATTTTATAATCCATGTTTTTATGATTGCATGACTTTTTCTGTTTGATCTCTTTGTTTTATCTCTCTCTCTCTCTCTCTCTCTCTCTCTCTCTCTCTCTCTCTCTCTCTCTCTCTCTCCTCTCTCTCTCTCGCTCTCGCTCTCGCTCTCGCTCTCTCTCTCTCTCTCTCTCTCTCTCTCTCTCTCTCTCTCTCTCTCTCTCTCTCTCTCTCTCTCTCTCTCTCTCTCTCTCTCTCTCTCTCTCTCTCTCTCTCTCTCTCTCTCTCTCTCTCTCTTTCTCTCTCTCTCTCTCTCTCTCTCTCTCTCTCTCTCTCTCTCGTTGTCCCTTCCGACCTTCGTTACACTTTTATTCCTCATCACGTTTTCCTTTCTCCTCTCCCTCCCTCCCATCCCTCCCTCCCTCCCTCCCTCCCTTCCCCCCCTCCCCCCCTCCCCCCCCTACTGTTGCCGTCTCGCAGGGTCTCGGTAAAAGTCAAGATGTCGTCGTCATTTTCTTGATGGAACGATGAGAAAATACGGTTGAGGAAGATCGTCTCCTTTTATTTTATTTTATTTTATTTTTTTTTTTTTTTGTTCCAAGTTTCATTTTTGTTTCTGTTTGGTAGAAGGATTTCGTTTCCTTTGTGTTTCCTCGACGATCAGTTCTTTTGCTTACATTTTTTGAGACAAGCTTTTATTTCCTCTTTCAACTTCTTTTTTTATTTTTTTTATTTGTTGTTGTTGAGTGTTTATTGGGAGCAGTTTTTTTTTCCTCCTTACGTATTTATTTTTCCTTCTTCGCGTGAACCCATTTGTACCAATATACTTGAAATCAAAAATCGATAAATACATTTCTGTCACATTAACGTGAAAATCAAATAGTAATTATAAAATTGAGTCCAGATTCGTGTTCGTTATGCACGAAAACCGGTGTACCAATTTTTTAATGAGACTGGTTGGTGTTCAAATTTAAACGATTTTTTTTTTCTGTTCAACCTAAGGAATTTTTTACTTTATTTTTTATAACTCCAAATTGTATGTAAGAGAGGCAGTATAGTAAAGAAAGCAAATTAAATTGATCTGAAATCGAGAAAAATGCAAGTTTATTTATTAGTCTTGTTCAGAATTTACGTATTTATTTGAAGATCTACTTTTATCTCCTTTTAAAGTATTTTTCGTAAAGCTTTATTTTCTATCAACGTGAATATATGATTTTCACGAAGGGATGTTTGGTAGGAACGCTTCGATAGGAATTCTGAGAGACGTCAGATTCCTATTTTTTTATTTCTACGTTTCAAAATATTTTCAGGAAAGATGTATCAGGTTGAACAAGTTGAATTGGGTCTTGGCATTTAGTTCAAGTTTTGCTGTTATTAAAAGTGATGTTTTAGACTTGTTATTTGTTATTTATTATTTGTTAAGGTGTGTTCGAGACGCCTTGAGTTCTAAGGATTCAGAGTCAAAAAAAAAGAAAAAAAAAGACGAAATACATGTAGGAAATTTACTGACTTTCTTCTGTTTTGTAGATTTTTATACAAAGAAGAAGGAAAAGGTTGGAAATATATAGTTTCCATGAACTTTGTGCTTCTCTTCCATCATAGAGACGTGTATATTGAGTGCATTATGAGAGAGAGAGAGAGAGAGAGAGAGAGAGAGAGAGAGAGAGAGAGAGAGAGAGAGAGAGAGAGAGAGAGAGAGAGAGAGAGAAAGAGAGACTGAGGCAACAGGTATAGATGACCACGACTACAATAATAATAATAATAATAATAACAATAATAATAATAATAATAAAAATAATAATAATAATAATAATAGTGAAAATACTTGTGGATATATAAATGAGTTACTTGAATGCTTCCTTTGCGTTTCTTTGAGAGAGTGTTGCGTGCAGGGAAAGAAGCAGAACATTGTGAGTAATTCTTGGTGAGGCGTGAGGCGAGCTGTTCGTGAAGAAAATTTACTCTTTCTTATTCTCTTTTCTTCCCTTTCTTCCCTTTCTTCTCCATGATCCTCGTCCCCCCCCCCTGTCCCTTCTATATACCCGTGTTTTTTATATTTTCTTTTGAATTCTCTCTTTCTCTCTTTTTTTTCTCCTCTCTTTCCTTTTGCGCCTCGATTTCCTTCTCTTCAGCACCTTATTACCTTCGTTTTCCCATGTCTCTCTTCCTCTCTCACCTCCCTCCCTGCTTTCTCCTCCCTCCCTCCCTCCCCTCCCTCCCTCCCTCCCTCCCTCCCCCCTCCCTCCTCCCCTCCCTCCCTCCCTCCCTCCCTCCCTCCCTCCCTCCCTCTTTCCCTCCTTAAAGGGTGATACTTTCTCAAGCTGAATCAATATTAGGAAAATGGCGTTTAATTTAAATGAAGTGGTGTTCCTCACAAATTATTTCCCCTTTTTTCCCTTCTCTCCCTCTCTCTCTCTCTCTCTCTC
>JAPQNM010000012.1:4938871-4943871 GCA_029783475.1 Metacarcinus magister | reverse complement strand
TTAAGGAAATGACACCGTGGGAAAAGGAGGAAGGAATGTTTCACGTCTCCAAAACAAAGCGAAGGAAAGTTCAGCGCTCTGCTGTGTTCCGCGAGGCTCCTGAACACCACAAATCAAGGCATAGGGAAGGGGATCCAATACTAAGATCTGGATCCTCTGTTGTTACTGCCAGGACACCACGTAAACAAGCAGTCCCGTAACCAGGAGCACTTAGACAGAGTTACAGGTGGTGATGGTGGTGGTGGTGATGGTGGTGGTGGTGGTGGTGGTGGTGGTGGTGGTGGTGGTGGTGGTGGTGGTGGCGGCGTTCTTCACCTGTACTAAGTCACTGTAAAATGGATGCTAGTCTAAGATTTATTCCTACAACATTATTTTCTTATAAACGAAGTAATTAGTAGATGTTTGATTATAGAGGAAACATCATGACGGTTCTAATACTTAATTGTATGATGTTAGTCTTCCAAAGAACATTAACCTGACGTTTACCCATTGAGAAACATCGCTAAGAGGAGGAAATATGTCTAATTCACCAGCTACCGAGGTCTTAAGGAAGCACAATGGAAACCACTCAAGGAAAGGAAAGAGGGAAGGAAGGATGTATTAATAGCAGGTAATCCTTGATAGATATCCTTCTCATCACGCAGGAGAGAGTTGCTACACACGTTAACATAGAAAAAGGAATCACACACAGGAAGGTCAAGCCGGGAGTGAGTATGCTAACAAGGGATGCTCACCTTAGCAAAGTCCATTAAGGTAATCTGGAACCACTCCATTTTTGCTCCTACCTGCGGAAGTAAACTCGGACTGAGAAGAGATTACTCTGCAAACACTAAAGCGAAAAAAAAAGTGTCTATAAACGTATTACCTACAACTCTGAAAACGAGAACCAGATTGAAAGTGTAGCTCTTGAAGAAATAAATAGCTGATAACTAGAAGATCAATGGAGAAGTCATCGCAAGGAGGTCCTCGTTCATGTTCTGGAGAGGCAGGAAGGGGCGACGCAGAGGGAAACTGTAACATAAGGGACGAGGGGAAGGCAAAGACCATCTCCAGCATTAATTAGAACGATAAGAAGGGAAGAAGAGGATCAGGAAAAGGATGAAAACTAAAGCTGAGTAATTATGGTGAAGGTAATGGTATATGTGTGTGTGTGTGTTGTGTGTGTGTATGTGTGTATGTGTGTATGTGTGTATGTGTGTATGTGTGTATGTGTGTGTGTGTGTGTGTGTGTGAAGAGGCGGTGATGTTGTCTGATCAAACAGGATTACCCTCGGCCAGTCCAAAGCGCCCTCCAGGTCACGGCCAGGTAAATCACCCATTAGTGGCGGTATACACAGGTAAGCTATGAGGAGCGAAGATGATGATGAGAGAGAGAGAGAGAGAGAGAGAGAGAGAGAGAGAGAGAGAGAGAGAGAGAGAGAGAGAGAGAGAGAGAGAGAGAGAGAGAGAGAGAGAGAGAGAGTTATAAACAGTTACAATAGGGTTACTATGAGGAAAGTGAGTATAGCGTAGATCGACCTAGCTTCCTGCGGTGAAGTGTAGCTAGTTTGGACAAGCAGGAAGCGATGCGGCGGGCTTGTGAGTGGGTGTGAGGTGGTGTTATGAGGGAAGGCACTAGGGCCGCCCGGGAAACGGTCCTCACGGCAACGCAGAGAGAGGCGGCCTGGATATTGCCTTCCACCGGTTCGTGTTCATATTTACATATTTGTTTTTAATACCATTTCTTGTTCCCCGCGCGGCTTTCTATGTGCGGGATGGAGCACACGTGAGGAAATAAAGGAAAGGCTGTTAAGCTAACCTAACCTAACCTAACCTAACCTAACCTAACCTACCCTAACCTAACCTACCTAACCTAACCTAACCTAACCTAACCTAACCTAACCTAACCTAACCTAACCTAACCTAACCCATTTTCATGCACGACCCCGAACTTATTGGTATCATTCTTGGGGAAGACGTTGTAATTATGTTAAGATGATACTGCTCCTAGAGTCTCACCGCCTGAGATTTGGCATGGAATGAAATGACTTGCATGAAGATGGACATTGTAGTGAGATTATTTTACATTCAGTGAGGCTGTTGATGTTTTGAATTGTGATTTAATGAGATAGATTGGCTCGTATCCTTTTCTGTTTTCCTGAATTCAACTCTCTCTCTCTCTCTCTCTCTCTCTCTCTCTCTCTCTCTCTCTCTCTCTCTCTCTCTCTCTCTCTCTCTCTCTCTCTCTCTCTCTCTCTCTCTCTCTCTCTCTCTCTCTCTCTCTCTCTCTCTCTCTCTCTCTCCTATGATAAGGTGTAGGATGCAGGATCTCTTTCTCATCCTTCTCTCATTTTCTTATCTCCGTCTTCCTTTTCACCTTTCCTCATCTCACTCCAAATTCTTATCCTGCACTCTTTGGACCCTTTCTGGGATGCTCTGGCGGCTGAATAAGAGAAGAAACAGGAAGAGGAGAAGGAGGAGGAAGATAAAGAGAGGAAAGAGAAAAAGGGCTGAGCTTTAGGACACGCCAGGAGGGTCACACAAGGCTGTGGTGTGGGCGGCAGCTGATCCTAGGAATGAAACGATATCCTACCTACCTCACCCCAACCTCATCCCTTCTACACCCTTCCCCCTTCCCTCCCCTCACCTCCCTTCTCCTCACCCTTCCAACACCATACTCTTACACCGCCTCATCCCCAGCTCACGCCACATTGCTCCTCCACTCCACTTGTCCCTCTCCACACACTTCACCGACTTTCCGTTCCACCCACCCACTACTCCCTACCACTCCCTACCACTCCCCACCACTCCCCACCACTCCACACCACTCCAGTCTTTCCCAAGCACACGTCCTCCACCTACGCACGCCCCCTCTACCCTTACACTCTCCACTCTCGCTCCACTTTTGCACTCCCTCGCCACTCCTCCTCCCTCCCTCCCCCCCCCTCCCGTCTGGTCATTCCCGAGTGGTTTCTCCTGATAGTTGGGTCGTAAAACTGTGTCCCGTCAAGGCCTGTAATAGTGGTGGGGGAGTAATTACCTGTGTCAGCCCACAGGTAGAATGGAGCGTGTGACAAGTGGTGGTTGTGTTGTGTTGTTGGGTTGTGTTGTGTTGTTGTCGCTGCCTGTTCGAGATACCTGGTCTTGGCTGCCCCTGTATCTGTCACTGTCTTTTTTCTCTCTCTCTTTTTTTCTATCTTTTTATTTATTTATCTATTTTATTTTATTTATTTATTTATTTATTTATTTATTTTATTTATTTTTAGATCCAAAATCGTATGTGGTGATTTCCGTCTGGCTTAAGATAGGAGAGGAAAAAAATATAAGACGAGGAGGAAAAAAAGGACAGAAAATTACTCTATGAAAGTGATTTACTGTTTCTTTTTATTTTCTTTTTGATATATGTTTTTATTTTTTTGTAATTTATTTTTTGTTGATGTTTCTTTGATCGTGTTAAAAATATATATACACGTGTTAAGTTTCTTTTTTTTTATTTATTTTTTTTTCAGTTTTAATTCCAAGTCACGAACATTATATATCACTCACACATCCTTTTTTTTTTGTGTATGTGTGTTTTTTTCTTCCTTGTTTTCCTGTGTTTTAAATTTACAAAAGACTCAATGACATCAAAAGAGACATTTTTAATTAATCTTCCTATCATTGTATTTTAAAGCTGCAAGAATTAGATATCAGGTTGACCACAGCGCACATTGCATTATCTCTCTCTCTCTCTCTCTCTCTCTCTCTCTCTCTCTCTCTCTCTCTCTCTCTCTCTCTCTCTCTCTCTCTCTCTCTCTCTCTCTCTCTCTCTCTCTCTCTCTCTCTCTCTCTCTCTCTCTCTCTCTCTCTTTCTCTTTCTCTCTTATTTCTTCTTTCTTCTTTCTTCATTTCTCCTCCTCCTCCTCGTCTTCTGGTATTCCTTCTTTGTTTCCTCTCTCTTCCTTCTCCCATTATTTTTCCCTTTATACTCTCCTCCCCTCCTCCTTTTTTTTCTATACACTGATTTCCTTCCTTCCACTTTATTCCCCCCCTCGTTTCCTCCGCCTTTTCCCTTTTCTAGAATTGCTTTCCTTCCTTACCTCCTCCTCCTCCTCCTCCTCCTCCACCTGTTCCTCCTCCTGTTCCTCTTTTCCACTTTTTTTTTATATTATCTTATTTTCTCCCCTTGCATTTTGAAATTACAAATACTGGATATCTGTTTAGTCATATTTTCCTTCCTGCCTCCCACTAATTCTCCTTTCTTTCCTCATCTCTCTATCTCTCTTCCAATCTCTTCCAGTCTCGCCCACTGCTCTCTCTCTCTCTCTCTCCATTCAACAACCTCGTTCACTATCTCTCTTTCTCTCTTTTTATTTTTTATTAATATCGCTTTTTTCTTTATATATATATATTGAAGCTACATGGATGCAGTATCAGTATCAGGTCTGTTCTTGTAGCCTTGATCGCTTGGATATGAATTTTTTTTGGAATAAATCTTGTTTGGTGGTGAAATAAGTGGCCTCAGAAAAAGTGTTTTAATGAATTTTCGTGATTTACGGTGACTAGCAAAATAATTATATGAAAATAATTATATGAACCTTGTGAGGGGAGAGAGGGATGAGGTGAGGTGAGGTGATGAGGGGAGGTGAGGTGAGGGGAAGGTGGAGAAAAGGAGAATATTGTGAGTTTGGCGTGGGATGGATGGGTACAAATTTTATCTGCTCTCTCTCTCTCTCTCTCTCTCTCTCTCTCTCTCTCTCTCTCTCTCTCTCTCTCTCTCTCTCTCTCTCTCTCTCTCTCTCTCTCTCTTTTTATCATGTATTTTTCCCTGTATTTCATTATCTGTTGCTTCCTTTTCCTTTTCCTTTCCTTCTCATTTTTTTCTAACCCTTTTTTCACCTCTTCATTTTTTTTTGCTATTCTCTGGTTCCTCTTCCTTTTCCTTCCTTTTTCCCTCCTTTTTCCTTCTTTTTCCTTTTTTCCCCCACTTGTTATTTCCTCTGTTGGACTTCGCATGCAGGTAAGGTCACTCAAGGGGTCAG
>JAPQNM010000012.1:4926371-4928871 GCA_029783475.1 Metacarcinus magister | reverse complement strand
AAATTGCGTTGTGTGATAATTTTTTTCGTTTCCCTGTAAGAAATATGCAAGGTGGTGTTGGGGTGATGTCTGGAGGGAAGGTGTTGTGCGGACCAAGCTGAAGGAGGAAGTGTATCATGTTTGTCCACCTCGAGGCCTCTTGGTGCTCCAGTTGGTGCAGCTATCACTGGGCTAAACACACACACACACACACACACACACACACACACACACACACACACACACACACACACACACACACACACACACACACACACACGCACACACCACTGGCACACAGGTACAAGATCCAACACATTTACAAAACATGGCCAACAACACACTTTTGTGGGACTGAAGGTGGTTTGCCTTTAATTGAAGTCTGTGACAGTACCCCTCCGCGCCCCTCCGCCCCCCTCCGCCCACGCCCCCCCTCTCCAACTGGAAAGCTAGCTCATGTAGATTCCAGCACTCCACCGCCTCTGTGCTGCCTCGTTTATGAATACTGGTGTGCAAGGAGGTGAATGCTACCTAGACACAAGTTTACTTCGTCCTGAGTATATGTAGTTCGTATCGTGTTAGTGTTTGTGTGTGTGTGTGTGTGTGTGTGTGTGTGTGTGTGTGTGTGTGTGTGTGTGTGTGTGTGTGTGTGTGTGTGTGCGTGTGTGTGGATTAAGTTGCAGGCGTGGGTGTGTGTTGCCTTGCCGTGTGTTTCTGTTTTTCTTGTTTTTCTCTTAATTGCTTTGCGCTGTTATTGGTTAAGGGGTGAACCAACCTTACCCGGGCGGGCCAGGGTTGTGATTCTGTTTGCTAGGTTATTGTTTTCCATTCCGTATATACATTATTGTTTTCTGTCCGTTTTCATTTAATAATTATAGCATTGCTCACATGATGTTTTCCTATGATTTTGTATATATATTTTAGACTTGTAAGTTTCATTCATACATCACCTTCGCCTTTTTGTTTAAGTGAACGAAACCATGCTCTCTCCTCCTCCTCCTCCTCTTCTCTCTCTCTTTCTTTTTATTTTTTTTTCTCTCTCTCTTTCTTTCTCTTCTCGTCTCCCCGCCGCCAGCACCCAAGAAGCCCATCATTAGCACGACCTCAAGGTATAAACAGCGCCAGTGTTCCCCGGTGGGTCTTGGCATAGGAAGAAGCCACATCATGTTTTCATATTAATGTTCGTTTGCCCCGGAAAGACGTGCAATGCTTTATTTTCTTTTTGCTTCTTTTTTCCTCCTTGTTGTAACTTATGGCGGCGGGATAATACTGCGCACACACTCTCGGTACACAGGTGTGACTTATGCACTCGTTACGGCCCTGCCACCTGCACACACACACACAACACACACACACACACACACACACACACACACACACACACACACACACACACACACACAGTTCCTCACGCTCATGTAACGAATAATTCTAAGTGCTAATGGACTTACACTCACCTCGCTCGTCCTCCCCTCGCTCACAAAAAAAGAATCAACTCATCTAATCAAAACTATTTTTAACACCCTGAGAATTCTTGGCTGAAATTACGTTTTTTCTTTCATTAATTACTCGTAAAGTATGAACTGTACGTAAAAAGGTATAGAGGAATAAAGAAAAGAGCCAGAGACGTGGAATTGGAATGTAAGTATAGATGTAGGAATGGAAAACAGTTTCAAAGCAAGCAAGGGTGAAATAGTGATTGATATCATAGTAATAAGAAAACTGAGTCCAGATTAATGACCAGCATGCCTGAGAACTTACATGTACCAGTTTTCATGAGATTCAGAGGTGTCAAAATTTTCAAGGATAGTTGCTCTTCCTCGTCCTTCACCTCACACGTCCGTCTCACTCGTGGCCCATAAAGCACAGTGCGAGGGAGGAGGAAGAGGTGGTGGAGGGGGAGGAGGAGGAGGAGGAGGAGGAGGAGGAGGAGGATGTCGTGAGTGCAGGAGGGAAGTGAGAGACGTCAGGAAGGGAGTTAGCAAAGGAGGGAAGAGAGAGTTAGTTAGCAGGGATGTGAAGGGGTGTGTGTGGAAGGGTGCGTTGAGGCTGTGAAGGGAGTCTGGCACACGCTCACCCCTTCACACTCTCCCCTTCACGCCCACCCCTTCACACTCTTCCCTTCACACTCTCCCCTTCATTCCACTCCCACACTTATTGCACGCACGCGCCTCCATCTCGTTTAGTTTCCTTTTTTTTTCTTTCTTCTATTTCATCTTTTTTTTTTTTCAATACCTCCCCGCGGAATGAAAAACATGAAAGGATGAAAGTGGATTCAGATGCGAGGCGTTCAATTATATAATTTTTGTGTACGTGTGTATCTATGTATGTGTGTAGGTGTGTGTGTGTGTACGTACGTTTGTCTGTATGTTATTATTCGTCTCCATCTGTTCATGCTCACTTGTTATTTTTTGTTATTATTATCATATGAGGAAGTTATCGAGTTCAATTTTTTTATATTTATTTTTTTTTAACGTAAAGGATTCAATATTTATCGAAAGGTGTTGGAACGCAATTTGAA
>JAPQNM010000012.1:4893871-4911371 GCA_029783475.1 Metacarcinus magister | reverse complement strand
TGTTCTTTCATCACACGCTCGTCTCGTCTCTTTGTTCTGTGCAGTGCTTCGCTTCGTTGTGTGTGTCATCCACGTCTTGTGTTTTCTCTTCTCTCCCTCGCTTTTCTCTCGCCATGATTCAGCGCTTATTTTTACAGTTTATACCTGAAAATGCCGTGCCTTTTGTCTGTTCTTGAGCTGCGTTGTACCGGGAGGAGGGAGGACGAGAGGAAGGGAAGAATTCATCACAAGGGAAGAGGAGAGACAAGTGGTAGGGAGAGAAAACAAGGGAGGAGGGGAGAAAACATACCAGAGAGAGAGAGAGGGAGAGAGGTGACCCGTATGGATAGAGAATTTTAAGCTATACTCATATTCTAGAAATGACCTTGATTCCTTTTGTCTAGGAGTGATTGCTTGCCTTTTATTTTAACTCTTATGTGTGTTTGTTGATTCCTTGTTAGCCTTGAGTCAGTGTAATCCATTGTGTTGCTGGAATTACTGCGTCTCCTGAACAATTGATTTTAAGAGTCATGAAAACTTTGAAAACACTCGAGTGAAAGGTTTTAGTTTTATCTCCGTTCTTTGTTGGCGTGTTATGTGTTTTTTTATTGGTTTTTATTAGTTTTATTTTTTTTTATATAGACAGTCGTTCGGTTTTTTTTTTTCTTCTTGCTGATCTATTGACGGGGTGATCTTGCATGAACACACACACACACACACACACGCACACGCACACGCACACGCACACACACACACACACACACACACACACACACACACGTTGCATTTACCTCATTTACATTAATAGGCGTTTCTATTTATGTTTCTGTTTCTGTTGTTGGTGACGATGTACTTTTGTTCCCTATCTGACCTTGACATTCCTTTGTATCACTTAGCTGGTGAGTGTGAAGCTACCCTCCACCACACACACACACACACACACACACACACACACCCACACACACACACCCACACACACACCCACACACTCTTCACTGCCTCTGCGTGACATTTCCATACCACAAACCACTTAGTCCTAGAACAACACGAACAAAAGAAAAGTTCATGCGTGTATATCACTTTACTGCCTCGTAGAAATAGTCTCGTACCACAAAGAAAGTATTTTTATTTTTTTTATTTTTCAATCAATTAGTCAGTGGGTCCACGCGACATACACCAGACTACATCGCCTCACTCAACCTTCTAATCCATTCTAAGGGTTCACAAAATGAGTCCACACACTTGAGTCCTCTTCGTGCGTCACTTAAGGTCCAAATTCTTCTCACTGAGCTCTGTAATCGTCCCTTTGATGTGTTCCTGTGGCTCTGTGTATGCTATAAGGCGTTCCTCATACCCACAGAGCCAAAAGTTGTGTTTACTGAATGCATGTGTCACTTAATAGATAAATTTCCTCATGCCTCGAACTTTGCTGGCGTCCACTATGTGTCTATCTATTTTCCTCACTTTATTTCCTCTTATATTAATGTAAGTATCGCTGGTATTCCCTAACAATGCAAACACTAAAATGATGTAGTCTTATATAAAAACATTCTAGTTTGATGCAAGTTTTCCTTTGCTCACACTTACTTATCCATTACGAAAAGCTATATATATATTTTTTTTTACTTAACATCTGTGTATCATAAATATAAAGTTTAAATGATGTTCAGAATTTCCTGCAGGCGTGAGTTTATTTTATTTTCGCTTTATGCTAGCAAGTACACGTTCCTCCCGGCGTGGCAGCATACCACAACACGCTCACCCTTGCTCAAAGAAAAATGTATTCACTGCAATTTGTTGTTGCTTGTGTATTTGAAGCCTTTGACTGACCATTCCTCAATAATCCTTTAATTATGTTCTGCCTCCCCTCCCTCTTTCCCCTCCCTCTTTCTCCTCTCTCTCTCTTTCCCCTCCCTCTTTCCCCTCCTACCTGCCTCTTCTCATCCCTTCCTCGCCTCGCCTCACCTCTTGTATACACACTCTCCTCCTTTTTTCTTTATTTTTTAAACATCCTCCCCTCCTCTCTTTCCCTCACCTTCCTTACCTCTGCTTGTTGTTTACTTACATTTTTTTCCCTTCTTTTTTTTCTCTCTTTTTGTCTTTCCTCTTTTGTTTTTCGGGTTCAGCTTTTTTGGATGATCCTTATTTCTCTTTCCTCATTTTTGTGGCACAGAAGAAAATATTTTACAACCTCACAGACCAAAGACAAAGATTTATGTATTGACAGGAACAGAAACGCGCCTCTTTTCTCCTTGCTACTCACTTTTTTTTTCCACTTTCTGTTCTCTCTCCATCCTTCCATTTCTTCCCTCCCTCCCCCCTCCAGCTGCTCCTCTCCTTCCCTCCAAATCTACAAGCAAGGGAGGAAGGTAAATATTGTGTTCATTCTTATTTTCCTTCTTGTTTTCCTTCCTATGCTAGTTTGATTTTCTTTTTTTCTTTCCTACTTCCTTCCTCCTTCTGCTCCCTTCCTTATCTTCCTTCCTCTTCTCCCTTTCCTCCTTCAACTCTATTTTTTCACCTTTCCGGCGGACGTGAAAGTCGTGTGTGTGTGTGTGTGTGTGTGTGTGTGTGTGTGTGTGTGTGTGCGTGTGCGTGTGCGTGTGCGTGTGTGTGTGTGTTGAAACGTAAAGCTGCATGGTGAATCCTGCCTGATTTTACTCGAGAGAGAGAGAGAGAGAGAGAGAGAGAGAGAGAGAGAGAGAGAGAGAAATGCAATTATCGGAAAGTAACCTCAGTAGTCTGGAAATAACCATTGGGAAACATGATATACTATAACATTGTACCACTCCCTCGTTTCCCCCTCCCTCACCCCCCTGCATACTATCATTAGAGCGGCTCTTAGACAGAAATAATGGGGAGTTAAACTAATTAATATTAATCATGAGGTAATTAGCTTGATTTGGTTAGTTAGGGAAGTGAACCTAGTCGCAAGGAATTACCAGCGACAGGTAGGTGAGGTTATGACAGGTAAGGTTGGGTATAGAGACATCTGCAGCCATCTCACAAAGGCTTCCCAGGTGTGGAGTGAGTGACCTTGAAGGGTACGTGGGAAGGAAGAGAAAGAAAGTAATTGGTTGTTGAAGAAAGTTGCTCAGGGAAAGAAAGAAAATAAAGGAGAAAATTAAAGAAAGTAATTGGGTGTTGAAGAGAATTACACAGGAAAAGAAAGAAAAATAACCGAGGAAATTAAAGAAAAAGTGACACAGGGAACGAAGGTAAATAGGAAATGAAGGAAAAAAGTAACACAGGAAATAAGAATAAGAGAAATAACATAAAGAAATAATAAAAGTAATAGCCAGTGTGAGATCTTAACGCATTTATGATAGAAACTAAATTGAATTGTAAAATATGTTGTGTACTTTAGATTAATTTTCTTTTTCGTCACTAGCAAGATATATTTTTTAGTAAAGATAATCTCTTACTTCGCTACATGATTGATGAAAAATTGTAGTCTTGGTCTGGATGCTTTCATTTAATACTGTTTCATATACAAATTAGCTTACTCTTAATGGCCTTTTATAGATATGTTTACGTCAGTGTTAAGAAAGGTGATTTATTTCCCATCACTGGATCGTTTCACCATTAACTGTGAGGAAGGTGAGGAGGCGAGGCAGCGGAGGCGAGAATTACAGCCGCTCGACGTGATATTAATTATACCTAAACACTCCTGTTGACGAGCAGCAGGTAAGAAAAATGTAATTAGTCGCTGGGAACAAGGTAACTCTTTTGTAATTTTTCTCAATGCGGTTATGTTAGGAAAATATATAGATTATTACTATTATTATTTTTATTATTATTATTATTATTATTATTATTATTATCGTTATTATTCTATTTTTTTTCTGATTATTATTCATAGCTAGTACAAAGGAAGAGTATTTTATCTGTTTAATATTAGCATTTTCATTTATATTCAAATTTATTAATAAGTTTGTCTACATACATATATTTATTTTTTTTTCTATATTTACTTTACTCATTCATCCATTCATTAATTCGCCTCATTTAACTTTCCAACCCAATAGAGAGTCGCTTATTTTGCCTTGTGTGTTCCATTAGAAAAAAAGAAGAAGAAGAAGAAGAAAAAAAAAAAAAAAAAAAGAGAACAGAAAACAAAATGTATATGTATTTATTTTACTCGTGAAAGTGACGAAAACAAATTAAAACTTCCAAGATAAAACAAAGTGAATACATTTTCCTCGTAATTATGTGAGCCACGTGCATGCAAATTGAATAATAAATACATATACAAACGTCCACAATCTAAAATGGAAATGTTAATGCAAGGTTACTTAAAAATGAAGATACAGAGGAGAGGAAAAACAATGAAATAAAGAAAGAAAGGAAGAAAGAAAGACAAAGACTGGGATGAAGCAGAGAGAAGTGGATTGAAGATGTTATTACCATTATTAAATTGATGATAAATTTGATACGAATAGAAAGTTTAAAACCATTTTTTTTTTTCTGGTTTTGGTACCTCAGCAGAATTTATGAAAAGGAAAACAAGACGAAGAAGAAGAAGAAGAAGAAGAAGAAGAAAGAAAAAAAGAACAACAAAAAAGAAAGGAAAAAAATAGAAGATTGAAAATGGAAAAATGAAGATAATAAATGCAGCAAGAGAAGAAAGAGGAAGAAGAAGAAAAGAATCCTATACCGGACATCAATCTTTTATTTTTCTATTTTTATTTACTTACCTTTTTTTTTAAACCCACTTTTGAAAAACCCAAGTATAAAGCACAAGAGTGTATTTCCGCGCAGGTGCAGTGGCGGGAAACGTGACCTGAACACAATGTAGTAAAGAATCCCCTTAGAGTCTTACCTCCTACACACACACACACACACACATACACACACACTTGTTCAGGAGGTTATATTTAGCGTTTCAAGTCATGAAGTAGGATCCGAGACTTCAATACATGAGCGTAGGAGGCAAAGGGGGAAAAAAAAAGCGTAACAGCAGCTTAGGTTATAGAAAATGGTGTGTGGTTGTGGTAAACATACAATATATACATACATAAGTGTATTAATATGGTGATGACTTCCTCGAAACGTGCATGCTTGTTTGCCTGCTCTTACACACACACACACACACACACACACACACACACACACACACACACACCACACACACACACACACACACCACACACACACACACACACACACACACACACACACACACACACACACACACACACACCACACACACACACACACACACACACACACACACACACACACACACACACACACACACACACACACACACACACACACACACACACACACACCACACACACACACACACACACACACACACACACACACACACACACACACACACACACACACACACACACACACACACACACACACACACACACACACACACACACACACACACACACACACACACACACACACACACACACACACACACACACACACACACACACACACACACACACACACACACACACACACACACACACACACACACACACACACACACACACGTACCATACCTGTATAAGCATGTTGGCACTACTTGATTACTTTTGTTCATGTAGGAAGGAGTCTTATGAAACATGGTGTCCTTTGTTAGTACTTTGGTCTCACCCTCAGTGGGAGTCGAAGTAGTGGCTCTCACGCACTCTATACTACTCGTGCACACTCCCCCAAACACGCAGCCAAACATTGTCTCGCACGCACGCTGTTTTTAGTGCAATTTCCCACGCATGAATTAAGTGTACCTGTATGTGTGTCAGTGTGTGTGTGTGTGTGTGTGTAGGTGTGTGTGGTGGGGGGGGTGGTGCCTAATTGTATTTACCTGGTTGAAGTATACATGTTTTTGGGCAAGTGCGTGATGTTTTGTTTCTGTTGCTGCTTTCATGCAATATACATTCATGGATGTGCCTTGCCTGCACCACCTCAGGCTCAAATGTATTATAAATGTCAGTGTTTTTATTTGCAGAACTTAATTTACTTACATTATTTAAGCATATTTTATCATCCCACTGGAAATTCTGTTTTTTTCACTAGTTTTTTTCTCTCCCTGTATCTCTTTTATACATATTTTCTTGCCTTCCTTCTCCACAACATAGACAGCTTACGCTTTTTCTGATTTTTCAAGTTGGCTTATGTGTCTTTGTGTCATGTAAGCTGACCACACCATTGTACCCTTGGCAGTATTAACCTTTCTCAGTGTACTTGAAACCCACCTTCATGTTTACCAAGTTTCATGTCCTCTCGTGACCTTCCGTGTATATATGAATATTTAAATTTTTTTCTGGTGATGGATTATCCTGTGTTGTCTTTCATAATAATACCTTCGCTACCCTTACTTTGGTGCCTCATTCCCCATTCTGTACTACCATCTGGCATGTGTGTGTGTGTGTGTGTGTGTGTGTGTGTGTGTGTGTGTGTGTATGTGTGTGTGCTTGTTTATCGCGATGGAAATTACTCCACTCCTATTTGTTTAGCTACATTACGAAGATTGCTGTCCTGATAAATCCACTTTTAATCCACATTTAATCCACTTTTTCCCCATCTTTACGCACATGACCCAAATCGCGTCTCTCTTGGCTAAATTCCCATATTCGGATAAAACAAAATCGAAGTCAGGTCACACAGAGAGCCGCGGGGCGCACCATGGTTCTACACTCTGTAAATAAAGTCACTTCACAACTTTGCTTCGAGACTGAAAATACGACCTTAACCTACAAGTTGTCTTTGAGGTGAATATACGAGGGTGGGTTGTGTGGGTGTGCTGAGTGCTGATGGATGAGTCAGGCTTGTGTGGGTGTGCTGTGTGGTGAAGAATGAATAGTGAGTCTTGAGAATCAACCTTGAAAGTGTAATATCGTTGGAGGAGGTTTTGTGGGAGAAAATTGGCCACGTAAGTCAAGCCTCATGAGTGTAAAACCAGGAACAGGAAAGGAAGGAATGCGCGGTGCCGAAGTCAGTGGCAGTCACAAATAAAACGTTAATTGCAAGGTGAACCAAGCTAGACTCTTTGGTTGGAGGAAAAGTAAAGGTTTGTACAAATGGGAGAGAAAAAAAAATCAGGGGTTAGCTAGAAAATTTTGCCATTTACACCCACACATCCACACACACATACACCCCCCCCCCTCCACACACACACACACACACACACACACACACACACACACACACACACACACACACACTTTATGTTATTGTTTTTGGTGTCTTTGCAATCATACTTATTCTTTCTCCTTAGTACTCGCCTTCCGCTTCCTCAATACATGTGCAATATACATCATTTATTAAGTGGTTTTAGGTGTAGGAAGTGAAAGTAATCATCGGTAACTGTAGTGTGATGCGGCTGGCGACGAGCAGATATAGTGCACGTTGTGATGTGTGTGTGTATGGAATATTGGAAAGTGTGTTATGTATGTGTATTGTTTTTTTGTTTATGAGTCTGTATGTTGGAGTGTGTGTGTGTGTGTGTGTGTGTGTGTGTGTGTGTGTGTGTGTGTGTGTGTGTGTGTGTGTGTGTGTGTGTGTGTGTGGGTGGGTGTGAAGAAACTAGATTTTTCAATAATAAAAGTTTAATTTCATATCACTCTCAACCTCATTATCTTGTGTAATCATTAACGAAAAAATACAATCCATTGTTTATTTCAGCAAACTTTTTTTTTTTCATATGTGAACATTTGCTGCGCGATGCACATTTTAGTGATACCAATTTGTAACGATTACTCGTGTTTTATTCATGCACTATTTAGTGAGATATATGTTAGTGTGTCTGTATGTGTGGGTATGGGGTAGGTATGAGTGTAGGTGGGGGTGTGGTGTAGGTGGAGGGGTGGGAGAGAGAGAGAGAGAGAGAGAGAGAGAGAGAGAGAGAGAGAGAGAGAGAGAGAGCGCAAAAGGTTGATGCAATAGAAAAAAATCCTGAATGCATAGTTTTGTGCTATGCTGCTTTTGGTGCCATAATGGTGTAATATTTTGGTAATGAATATAACAATAGTGTAGTGGTGGTGGTGGTGGTGGTGGTGGTGGTGGTGGTGGTGGTGGTGGTGGTGGTGGAGAAGGTTAAGGTCATGATGATGATGACGGTTGCAAAATATCTATGATAATATAAATAGAAAAAATAATTGTAGTAGTAGTAGTAGTAATTTTAGTAGTAGTAGTAGTTCCAGTAGTAATGATAATTATAAGAATGATAAGAATTAGAATACTAATGATAGTAATGATTATATAAATGCTAATTATATTAAGAAAAAGGAATAATATTAGTCGTGATAGAAATAATAATAACGATAATGATAACAGTAATAACAATAACTGAAACAATAATGGTTATAACACCAATAATATGGATAATATATTTGGCCAGAAATTTGCTAAGAACATAAAACCTAATTGCGCGTAGGGGAGCGTGGATATGTAAGAATAAAAACACACTATTATCATATGGAGGTGTTGAGGGGGGGGGAGGTTGCTGTATAGGGAGGGGGGTGAGGGGGTGGCAGGGGAGGGAGGGGGAGTGTAAAGAGGATTCAGTCGTGTCTGAGGGTGAAGCAGCGGTTCGATTCCTCTTCATTGCAGTTCTCAATTATCACTCCCACGATAAAATTGGAAGCGGGGAAGCAGGTGGCGATGATAATTTTCCACGTACCTGCAAATAACAACTAATTACTCACCGCCTGTAGGGTCATTAACGGTTATTTTTTTCGTGTATATGAAAATTACGTGGAAAATAGCAGCAGGGTGTTATGTGAGGGTGGTGATGTCCCGCAGGCTTAACTAGGGTGTGGGTTGGTGTTCTGGTGTTGAGGGTTGACTTGAAAGGTGAAAGGTGTGCTAAGGATGTTCTCATGATCCTAATCCTCCCGCTGAGTCCTTAGGGAGTGGGTGTGGATATAAACACTTTTTACTCCGCGAACACAATGCTAGATAAGAGGGAGTTAGCTGTACGTGGGAGGATAAGACGAGGTGGAAGTGGAAGCAGGAGCAGAGTGAGTTCGTGTTTCCGTTCACTTGGATGTGGTTTAAAGAATGTATATTAAATGTAGGTCAAAAGTATAGTAGTAGTAGTAGTAGTAGTAGTAGTAGTAGTAGTGACAAAATCTATAAAGTTGAAGGTCTCTTTCTCCATAATATATACAAGACCATCTAACCTTCTAACCTTTCTCCAATCTTCACATGTTTCCACCATCCTCACTCACACCAATATCCCTCCCTCATACCTGCCTTCTCACCCTCACACACCAGCTCACTCATACCTGTCTCTCACTCACTCTACACAAACCTTTCCCTCCCTTACACCTGCATACCTCTCTTCCCCTTACCTCTCCCTCAACCCTCATACCTTTTCCTGTACATAATACACACCCTTTCTTCACCCTCTGGCGCTGACATCTCTCTCCTCTCTCCCTCTCACAAACCTTCCCTTTTTCCTCAACTTTCACACACTTCAATGCCCTTTATACACCCCCCCTGCTCCCTTTCCTTCCCCTCCCTTCCCTTCCCTTCGCTTCACCTCCTCCCTTATCCCATCCACACCCTGTCACCCTGCCTGTCCCTTCCTTCCCTCATCAAATTCACTCGACGAACCTTTATTTTACCGTCGTTGTTTTTGTCATGGTTGGCTGGTCGATCCGTGAGGCTGTCCTGCAAAATAGGTGAAATAGGTGAGTGGTGAGTGGTGGTGGTCGTTGTCGTGGGTTAAAGCAGTGCATGTTTAATTCGCTTCTACCTGTTCTGTGGAGTCTTTTTTTTTTTTTTTTCTTTTCTTTTTTTCTTTTTTTTTTTTATGCGCCATGTGTGTGTGTGTGTTTGAAGTGGTGAGTTTTGATTTTCGTTTTGGTTTGTTTATTTATTTATTAAATCATTTTTTTTTTTTTTTATTCTCATTTCGTGTTTTATATATTTTCATTTTTTTTTTTTCTTCATATTTGTCATTCATTGATTATTAATTTATTCGGGTTCATAGATTTTTTTTTTTAATTACTGAATACTTTTTTTTTTCTTTTTTTTTCCTCCTCGTCCATGTGTTCTTTACCTTCATTTCACACTAATTATTTTCACTACTTTTTTTTCCCCACCACCACCACCACCACACGAACTTTGATTTAATTACTTCCTTCCTTTCATTTGATTAATTCCTCCCTCTCCCTCAACCCCCCCAACCCACCCACCCACCAAAAAATAAATAAAAAGATAGAGAAAAGGTTACCGAACAGATTTTTAGGTCACATCCAGTTGGTGAAATTAGATGTTCGTTACTATTTCTCTTTCTATATTTTTCACTTTTTTTTTCATTTCGTGTGTGTGTTGCACCTTCCCATTGCCTTCGTGGAGTGATTTAAAACTCCCCGAAGGATGGTACGCCCTTGTGTTTCGTGTGGTGATGTCGTGCAATTCTCTCTTCGTGTCCTAAGCTTGATCATATTAGTGTGTTCCGTTGCTAATGTGTGTGTACCTCTGTGTGTGTGTGGTCGTTCCCTCTCCCTCCTTACTTCCCTCTCTCTTTTTCTTTCTCTCTCTGTGTGTCTTTTCTCTATATGTTCCTGTGTGTGTGTCTGTGTATGTGTATGTGTATATATGTGTGTGTGCATGATGGAAGCTGTTTGAAATGAGATTTACTATGAATAAACGTCCTTAATGAGAGGTCAACCAGATCGTACTATATCGCCCTTGGGTCCTTCTATGTATAACTGATTGTCCTCCACCTTTCTTTTGCCTTCCCGTAACTCCCAACATGAAGAATACAGCACCAATTTACTTCAGCCACTAATCAACTCTTCTTTATGTTCACCCTCAATCGTACAAAGCTATACAGTCATGCTCTTTGTCCTTCTTTGTGTGATTTTTCTGTGATTATTTCCTCCTCCTCCTCCTTCTCCTCCTCCTCCTCCTCCTCCTCCTCCTCCTCCTCCTCCTCCTCCTCCTCCTCCTCCTCCTCCTCCTCCTCCTCCTCCTCCTCCTCCTGCTCCGCCTCTGCTCCGCTTCCACCCTCACCTTCCACACGCCTCTGCATAACCGAACAGTCTTTATTGTTTTATAAAATGTTCAGTGCTTCGACAGAACTTGTAAAATGTTTTAATGAACCTGAAAATTATTGAATGGCGAAAATTTTAACCTTTCAACTTGTGACAGAAAGGGGGCAGAGAGAGAGAGAATGAGAGAGAGAGAGAGAGAGAGAGAGAGAGAGAGAGAGAGAGAGAGAGAGAGAGAGAGAGAGAGAGAGAGAGAGAGAGAGAGATAGAGTTAGAGAGAGTTAGAGTTAGGGGAAGGCAAGGAGGAAAATTGTCAGCTAGGGAGTTGTGGAGTGGCGGTAGGGTGTGGAGTATGCATGTATGGAATATAGAACCCAGCCTGATGTTGGATGTGATGTGATTGATGTGACATGGAGTGTATAAGTTGATCCTATAAGAGTGCGTGGAGAAGAAGTAAAAAACAGACACATAGAGAGAGACAGAAACAGACACACACACAGAGAGAGAGAGAGAGAGGGATAGAAAGGTCACAGAACACCCCTTGAATATATACAGCTGGTCTTAATTTCTCTTCCCCCTGAACACAATAGCGATGAACACATACGTCCCTGGGCCTCTAACCGTCCCTCACGCGCCACAACCAAAAACTCGTTCTGCCCTAGATAGAAATTTCACCCAACGCACATATGGTCAGAGGAGAGTGGAAAAAAAGACACTTCTATATTCCGAAAACTCATTCTCCTCACCACCGTAGATCGCAGGCACGTGTGGAGAGCACCCTGCCGCCCCTGCTCCCCTTCCCTCCTGCGAGTGATGTACGGAAAATTGTCAGGGCACAGAAGGGAGAGAAATGTACACAGCGAGGGGAGTATAAGAGGATAGCGTGCAAGGGTGTGAAGGACGACTACCAGAGCTCAGGACTGTCGCCTCAGAGTGACTCGCCTGCCACAGCTAACCACCACCACCGACATCCATTGGCGTTCCTCAGGGTACTCCTTGTCACTCCCTCCTTCCCTCCTCCCTTGTTTCCTTGGCGAGGTTGGTATCACTGTGTGTCTGGCTGGGTTTGATTGGTCTGCCTCTACGCTCCCGTTAAGGTTGTCAGGCCTGCGAGATATTGCCAATTTTGCCGGTTGGTCGCAGTGGGGGTGAGAAGTGTTGGTGCTGCCGCCCATTCAGAGTGTGGGCGTGGCTGTGATGATGGTGGTCCTCTCTTAGGCCTCGCTGGGTAATATCTGACATCATAAGTATAGCTCAACGCTCCTACACAGCCTCATTGTAGCCAAGGTAACGTTGTAACTCACAGCCAAAGAGAACAGGTCATTAATTTGGTATGAATCAGCTTTGAATTTGTAGCGTCGAGCGTCGTCCCTTTACGGTGATGTGATGCTTGCGTTTATGATTGCACGCACATTGCACGCACATTGCACGCGCTTTTTCCAGCGACATCAGTCTTCCATTTTCTATTCCGGATACGTTGTTTTCGCTGGTGATCCGGTGGAAATTGCCGCCTCACTTTGAAGTTCCACGCTTGCCTGCGGGTGAAAGGAAACTCCGGAAAGTTGTATTGTTTTGGGTGATAACCGATCTGAACCCAAGACTTACACCGCTGAAAAGGTGATTCACATTGATTTCCTTTTCATTGCTTATCAAATTCTCCCAGATAAGTTTTTGTTTCTTGTTGTATCTAAACTGTGTGTCGTAGTTTTCAAGGTCATAAAGAAAGGAAGAAATCTTACCTGTCTTACTCCATGAGATTAATTAATTAACATCATGCTGGTCCCTTAATTCTCACCTCATTTGACCTGACATGTATTTTAGATTCAATTTCCAAGGTGTATAAGATAGCGTTGCAGGTGTGAGTGGAGAACAGAACACTACCACAAGCTCACAAGTTAGTTCAGTATAAAGACTTGTACTCACACGTGTCACCTCCACTCCGCCTTGTCCTGATTGCTGACTCAGGTAACTTTTATAACACCTGAGATTTTCTGAGTGTTTTTTTTATTATTTTTTGTATTATTGCTTTGCGAAAACTATTGACTTCATACTGTGTGTGTGTGTGTGTGTGTGTGTGTGTGTGTGTGTGTGTGTGTGTGTGTGTGTGTGTGTGTGGGTGTGTGTGTGTTTTTGTTGTTCTCGAGATTTGTTGAGGCGTGAAGCAACACCTGGAGGAAAGAAAAACATCCAATTGAGACAGGCAGGTATGACGCAGAATGGTGTTAAAAGTTACATTACGTACACACCCACACACACACACACACACACACACACACACACACACACACACACACACACACACACACACACACACACATACACATACACATACACAAATATTCTGCATCGATTCCAGTATCACCTCCACCTTCCTCTTTCACCGCAACGTGTCACCATTATTTTCAAATTTATATTTATCCGCGAGCAGCCTTTAAGAGGAGAAAATGTGGGGCGGGCTTGATATGTAAATCGTTCAGTCAGCGCTCTCGAAATTCAGTGTCGGGCCGTGTCTCTGGCCTGAAATCCAATAATGTTAACGTTCAACCTCTACGACGCTGCTGCAGAAAACCCGAGTCCTTGGTCCTGGCTGGTGTTCCTCATGCCCTCCGTAGACCCTCTAAAGAAGGACCCAAGAAGACCCAAATAGGAATGGTCTTTGTGTGAACTCCTATAGGATGTATTTATGTGTTTGAGTGTGTATGTGTATAACTTTTAGTTGGTTCTGTGTTGGAGTTCATTGTGTATTCAAGTGTGGTTTTCGCTCTCTGTTGTTTTTTTTTAGTATTTGCAATGTTTATTCGTATGTTTTGTGAATTGTGACACAAAAACTTTTTTGGGTGCACTTTTCTTCCTGGGGCATGTGTATTGTTGTTAATTTTCCAGACCGAGTGACACCAGTGACAAGAAAATGTGTTCGTTTACAAAAGTATGTGGAGCTCATACGTATGTTATTCGTAAAACTTTAAAAAACCATCGACCTGAAAAGTTTAACTGGAATGTGCTGAGAGAAATAGTAATAACGTAGATATGTATGCATGAGTATACTCTTGTCGCCCCCCCCCCACCCCCCTTTACACACACACACACACACACACACACACACACACACACACACACACACACACACACACACACACAGTAAATAAACACCGCGGCACATCTTCATATAATCAACCTTCCCGTACTTACACCCGGCACACACAAAGCCAACCCTCACACCCATACATCCCAGCCCGGAAGGTTTGGTCTTATAACCTAACATGAATAATTTATAGCCCATTTCCCCTCTTTCCAACCCGTCCCGGCCCCGCAGCCCCCCAATGTCCCTGCCTCACCCTGCCCAATGAGGTCCATTACCCCAGAAAGTCTAGCTTCACAGTGCAGAGAAAGACGCTTGCAGCCCACCGTCCGCCGCTTCGCCAAGGCATATGACCCTCCTATGAGCTCAGGCAGGACAAACACCACCTAGGAAATTGCGTTGAAGGATTTATAGAGCGCGCGTGATCTGACTGTGTAATGTTCGACCTCACGTTGTTGGCTTCCTCCAGCTGTCTCACTCACCACGCCGCTGTAGCCTTTCCAGGGTCTACGCCTCCCTGCGGACTGCTGTGGACTATTTAACATGGCGGACATCCTCACCGACGAGACGCGAGTGGGATTGTTAACGTGTGAGGGACAGGCGGACGGAAGGAAATTTCATGTTTGATATCAGTGAGCGTGTACGGAAAGGGATGTGTAAGTGTGGGTGGGGGGGGGGTGGATGTGTGTGTGTGTGTGTGTGTGTGTGTGTGTGTGTGTGTGTGTGTGTGTGTGTGTGCGTGTGCGTGTGTGTGAGGTGTAATAGATGAAAAAATATACGAGAATGATTTATAATTGTGTGAAAGCAGTCGTGCTGTTTGTTTGTTTTCCCCGATCAGGAGGCAGATGTGTTTGTGTTGGCGGGGAATTATTATTCACGCCCTCCTACATGCTGTATAATAGTAATCACATAATGGAGGAAAGAGCTTAGTGTCTGAATACAGTGGTAAATAAAAAACGGCGATTAAATTAATTACAACGAGGTTTACTGAAAAATATCGGTACAATTATTTGTGTATCGTTTACGATAGTCCAATTACTTTAGTATAGAATTCATTTTTCGCAAATTTTTTATTATGATTATGAAAAATATATCCGGGAGACACTATTATACTTTTTTTCAGCAACGCAGTTTATGTTCCAATACTGAATGGATGTAACTTTAGATGTCAGAATACTAGTTGTGAGAAGATCAAGTGTACCCTCACCGAGCCACACGAGGCGGGCGGAGGTCCACTCATGGTTCGCCTTCACTCTCTTATACAAGGGATGCAAGACCAAAACAAATAATTGTCAACTGTTTGGAAAGCGACGAGTTAACCCAAACCAACAACAATGATAATAATAATAAGAAGAAAAGAAATAAATGCAGGTCCAGGATAAAGAGAAGTAACTTTACATTGCCTTCACTTTTATACAAGGAAACAAACAAAACCACTTATATGAAACAAAAGCACAACACTAACAATGTATACGTATGTGTATATATGAATGTACATAAGTGATCATATTGTAAAGTTAATTCTCTTTATCCTTGACCTGTATATTTTGTTCTCCAATTCTCAAAAAGAAAGACAAACCAAAGAAAGAAACCCATGAGTGAACGCCTGTGCACGGTATACATTCACAGAAAACGGTGCAAGGGTACGAGTGTGAGACGCCCAGCAAAACTTCCCCCGTGAAAAAGAGTGATGCATGCACACACACGCTGCCACTTTGTTATTGGTGCCAACTATAAAAATATCACACCCTGCAACGCTTCACTACACGTCCCTACAGAACACACACCCTCCCGCTACACACACTTTTCAATACACCACAAGATATGACAAGACTGACCGGCTCAAGCCATTACTGAACAGCTAGTCAAAGAAAGGAAATAGTGGCTCGCAATATGTGGCTCGAGTTCTCTTAAAAGGGGACGAGATGGCGGACAGAGTGACTTGAGGATTCAATTTTGTTCAGTCTCCAGTGATGTTGACAGATTGTGATACTGTGGGACGGAAGGTCAGATCCACGTGCTTAAAATTGGCCCAGTTTGTTGAGTTCAATACTACCTCACCACTACTCTTCGCTTCGCCTCTCATGCCTCCCTTCCCTCCCCTCCCCTCACCCAACCTCGTCATTCCCTTACGCACTTTTCCATCCACTTTGCCTCCTTTCCTCCACCCCCTCCCTCCCCCCCACACGTTTTTACATAGTCCTTTCCCTTCCTGTTTTTCATTCCCTCTATTCAAAGACCCCCTTCCCTTCCCATCCTTCATCACCCATCCCTTCCTCTCCATGCCTCATCTCCCCTCACCTCTCACTGTTTCCTGCGTCCCCTCATCTACCCCCTCCGCCCCCCCACCCAGCCCCTCCCACTTCTCCCTCCTCCAAGAGAACGAATAACACCTAGAGGCTGTGGCGGAACAGGAGTGGCACTGGAGGGAAAAATGCAAAAGGAGGGAGGGAAGGAGGGAGAGAGAGACCTGGAAACTGAGGCAAAGAGGGAACAGAGAAAGACTGAAAAAAGGAGAGAAGTAAGGAGAGCGGTAGAGAAAAAGAGAAAGGGAGAATGGAGAAAGGAAACTGAAATGGAGAGTACAAGTCTGGAGGGAGGAAGAGAAAGAGAGAGATAGAGATAGAGAGATAGAGCAAGGAAAAGAATAAAAACAAAGACGAAATTGAGATAACCAGAAGTCTGAAAAGGAAAGAGAAAGAAGGACAGATTCGCATAGATAGTCTTGAGACAGTGATAAAGAAGACGTGGAAAAGAAAATTGAGGGAGTAGAGGACATAGAGGGAAGGGAGGAGAAGGGGAAGGGAGAGAAGGGGGAGGGGGAGGAGGGGAGGTAATCGAGGGAAGCAGAACTGTCTCCGGGGAAGCAATTTGCAGCAGGAAGCTTTATCATCAGAAGCGAAAAGAGTTTGAGTCACGATTGATTTAAGACGGGAAGACGAGGGGACGAGAGGACGCGGGAAGGCTGAAGGCACGGCGAGGGGACGGGGCGTGACGAGGAGGGGAAGAAAGTGAGGATGGTGACGGTGAGAAGGGAAAAAAAGTGATGATGGTGATGATGATGTGTGATTTTAGACTTGTTTCTGGATCTACGTATTGCATTGCTGGGCTTCTTTTTCTTTTTTTGACACACACACACACACACACACACACACACACACACACACACACACACACACACACACACACACACACACACACACACACACACACACACACACAGGTCACGTATGCTTTAGGAACCTTCACGGACATTCAAGCTTCCCTTCTGCAAACGTGCAAAGATGTGCTGGGAAGATAAACATTTTTTTTTCCCCTCTCTCTCTTTCTCTCTCCTAAAACGTGTGGTTGAATTCATTGTTATCTCTCTCTCTCTCTCTCTCTCTCTCTCTCTCTCTCTCTCTCTCTCTCTCTCTCTCTCTCTCTCTCTCTCTCTCTCTCTCTCTCTCTCTCTCTCTCTCTCTCTCTC
>JAPQNM010000012.1:4881371-4888871 GCA_029783475.1 Metacarcinus magister | reverse complement strand
GAGAAGGGAGGGTAGGAAGGGAGGGAGGGAGGGAAGGAAGGGGAGGAAGAAGAGGGAGGGGAGAGAAGGCGCCAAACTTGATAAGGAAGGAAAAAGAAAAAAATGATCACTGCAAAACCAACAGAAACGCTTATTTTTCTTTTATTTTTATTTCTTGGTGTGTGTGTGTGTGGGTGTATGTATGTGTGTGTGTGTGTGTGTGTGTGTGTGAGACCCGTAAATCATTCGTACACACACACACACACACATAAAAACGTACATTAACACATCACATCGGTAATTACAGCCACAAAGAAAACGGGAGATGGAAATATGATGCTGAAGTTGATTTATTAGGGTAAAAAATGTTGCGTTCTTGCTTAATTAATGCTACCAGATCCCTGCCTTACCTGGCCCACGGATCCTACCTGAAATTAAGCTTCCCCCTCTCTCTCTCACATCATCACCTGTGTACTGTACTTGTTCCTTGTTTGTCTTCCCAGTTTACCATTTACTCCCTTTGCTTGTTTTTTTAATTTTTTTTTTCACCATTATCTCTCTCTCTCTCTTTCTTTTTATTTTCTCTTTTTTATTCTTTGTATTTTGTATTATTTTGTATTTGTTCCTCTACTATTGTTTGTACTATTTATAATATTCTGCTTCCTCAATTATAAGTTTCCTGTCGTAAATATTCCACGTCTATTTTTTTTTTTTCTCTCTCCTCCTTCTTTCTCCTCATGTTTTCCTCTCGTGTGTTCGTGTGTGTGTGTGTGTGTTTGTTTGTTTGTGGTGAGGACGAAGTGTTTTGTTGATGAGGATCGTGCAGGTAGTAATTATTAGGCTTGTGGTGAGTGTGTTTTAATTTTCAGTGTGATTTAAATGCTCTTTTGACAATTACGAACATTGCCCACATCAGTGAGCTGTGAGTAAATAGGAATCAATGTATGTGTGTGTGTGTGTGTGTGTGTGTGTGTGTGTGTGTGTGTGTATGTGCACTGAGAGAGAGAGAGAGAGAGAGAGAGAGAGAGAGAGAGAGAGAGAGAGAGAGAGAGAGAGAGAGAGAGAAGAAGAAAAAAAAGAATGTCATGTTCCAGAGATCCTAAATATCATAAAAGCAGAGCCAACACACACACACACACACACACCACACACACACACACACACCACACACACACACACACACACACACACACACACACACACACACTACCAAACCCCTTACTAAAAGTCCAAGGTCCAGCATATTCCCTTAACCAGTTTTCAAGTTATCTTACAATTCATTTTCTCTCTGTATTCAGGGTTCTGGCGGCGTTCCAAAGCGTAGGAGGGAGAGGAGGGAGGGAAGGATGGAAAGCTGGATGGAGAAAAGGAGGTAAGAAGGGAGGGATGAGGGGGAGAGTGCCTGAAGGGAGGGACAGAGGGAGGGTGCCTGTCACTACGCCTGTCATTTTTGGTATCAAAGTGCCACACATTGCTCATCCTCAGTTTAGAAACATATTCGCTTTGTTGACTAAACCCTGACTTCCACATTCTCTTTTTCTCTTCTACCTCTCTCTGGATACCCTTTCTCCCTCTCTCCTTCCCTCCCTCCCTCTCTCTCTTCTCTCTCTCCCTGTCTCCCTCTCTCCCTCTCTCTCCAATCCACTTAGCAGTCCAACCATCCGCTATGCTATCCAACCCCTTCTCTCCTCCCTCCCCCTATTCTCTCTCTCTCTCTCTCTCTCTCTCTCTCTCTCTCTCTCTCTCTCTCTCTCTCTCTCTCTCTCTCTCTCTCTCTCTCTCTCTCGCTCTCTCGCTCTCGCTCTCGCTCTCGCTCTCTCTCTCTCTCTCTCTCTCTCTCTCTCTCTCTCTCTCTCTCTCTCTCTCTCTCTCTCTCTCTCTCTCTCTCTCTCTCTCTCACAAGTTTTCCCTGCACATTTTTTGTTCTTTCTATCTGTAAATGCTGCACACGACTCACCATCTAGTATTCTTCCGCATTTTGCAAGTATTTTCTTCTTTTTCTTTTAATATATATTCTTTCTTTTTATTATATTCAGTCTCTTCCATCCACACTCTGCACGCTTTCCCATCCACTTCATTCTCCACCTTTGTCCACATACTTTTCATATTTTTTTTTTCATTTCTTGGGTATGGACGCACGCACACACACACACACACACACACACACACACACACACACACACTCCCACCTACACCTCTCTCTCTCTCTCTTTTTCTCTCTCTCTCTCTCTCTCTCTCTCTCTCTCTCTCTCTCTCTCTCTCTCTCTCTCTCTCTCTCTCTCTCTCTTTCTCTTTCTCATCTTGACCACTCAAATAGTTACTCTCTACCTTTAATATAGGAAAAACAGTTACAACATCCCCTTTAAATATGATCTTTTCCCATCAATACACATCAGATTTTATTTTATCTGCGCTGTTTAGTTACCGTAAAATTGTTAAGTCGTTAATAATAATGTTTGATCTTTTTTTTTTTTTGCATTATTTTCGTTTTCATTCCAAAAGGGTGATCGGTTGTTTTTTTTTCTTCTCCTTCTAGCTTTCTCTTTCTTATACGTTGAGGGTTGCCTGCTATAGTGTGACTGACCGTCGTTCCTTTCTACTGAAGTACTAAGCTGTCTTTTCTTTTTCGGCCGCGGGCTGACGCTCAAAATGTTTGGGTTGGGCGGAACACGGTTAGGTCACGGCAAAGCTGCTCTCGTTGTTACGGGGTCATGGGAGGAGTAGGACAGAGAGCGATGGGCAGCGTAGGGAAAAAGGTAGAGAAGAGAGAAAAGAGGAAGGCAAGGGAGTAGGTAAGGAAGGGAGGGAAGAGAAAGGCAAGGGAGTAGTTAAGGAAGGGAGGGAAGAGGAAGGCAAGGGAGAAAGTAGGGAGTCGTTTTAGCATCGACTGCAGTTACTTTATGTTCTTGGGGGTCACGTGAGGCCTCGTCCCTCGCGGAACAAAAACAATTGTGTGCCCTGTAGGCGAGCGGCGTGCGCCCCTAACCACTCTGAACAAAGGGAATTTGATTTTCCCCCGCGTGAGCACGTACAATGCCCCTCTCGTGGTTTCAGCCAATTCACCGTCGCCCAGAATGACATTTCTATCGCGTTTGCATACTCCCAGATGACCTGTTCATCACGTCGCGCAATTATTCGCAACTAACACCGCGTTCCCCGCCTCCCAGACTCCATTATCCTCCGCTCAAGAAAGGAGAGGAAGCTGGAGGCGCTGATGACGGCAGGACGGACGGTCAGCCTCCTCGCAGGGCCGCCAGCTGCACCAACAACAGCCTGACCACCACTCCCGTCCAACTTTAGCAGGAAATCGCTCGACTCTGCCGCGGTAGTTAAGAACAAAGGTGCCGGAGCGAGGGTTTTCACCGTTTCGGAAATTGCAATCCGCGGACGATGAGTTTATCCGGCGGGCGTGAGTGGCACTGAATACACAGGTGCGAATTCTTTCCCGTGCCGGCCGTGCAGTGTAGTCTCCTGGCTCGTCTCTCTTTAAGCTCTCAAAGTCCCCCACGTAACGCTGTTCATTTTTGTTTTAGGTGTCATTTCCGCACTTTTTATCCGTCTCGTGAAATGTGAATTGAAAATGTGTCCTGGAAAGGGTCCTGAATCTTGAATGGCGGACATGTACAGTACCGAGAACACTATTTTTTTTTCGCTCTCTCTCTCTCTATGTGTCGTCGCCTGTAGGAGTGAATGTGTTCGGGGTGTGCGAAGTGGTGACGGGAATAAAACTTTGTCGCTTTGTCATTTAAATAGCGATTGAAGTTTAATGGCAGATGGCAGATGGGGCAACACTTCGATGTAAAAATCATAACGAACGGACGGACGGACGGACGAATGTGTTCCTGGGAGTTCCTGGGCCGTGAAGTATTTCTGTCACTCACAAAAGTCAAATATTTTCGCTATCTCTACTGAAAGATTTTATTCCATCTGACAAAAGGCAGATTGACAGACAGATGGATTAGATGTGTACACTGCCTCGCTCTGAACAATACCCTTGAAACTTGCTGCAGAAGGTTAGACAAACGTGCACCTGTTGTATCGACACATTCCAGGGCACAACACACCTGAGAAACACGACGGAATCTTTAAGCAACACTGTGTTCGTCTCTCCTGCCTTCCATCATAATAAATATAAACATGAACGTCCAGCAAAACAAAAACTCACCCTACAATACGTGCCTCCGATCTGAACACAATGCAATGGAGTTTGAGTATTAGTGAAACGACGGATTATAATGGCGTTGCAATGGGAAAGATAAATTAAGAGGCAATCGCAGGACAGGATGTTACATGAATGGGCCAGACCCCTTCCCTGTGATTATGTATTTTTAAGGAAAGATAAATTGAACAATACAATACTGTCGCTTTAGATAGAAGCAGAGAGGCCATTGGGATGAATACCAAAAAAAATATGTATATAAAGCATAGAGAATATAAAAACGTGAAAGAGAGGATATATATTTTGTATGAATAAAAGATTGCTAGAAAAACCTGAAAAAAATATATATAAATGATAACAGTTCTATATAGAAAAAGAACTCTCAAGAAGAAAGAAAAAAAATTATTACAAAGGTGTATTGAATGAGAGATAACAAGTATTCCTGGTGTGCAATATTTATGGGTGAAAAAGTATTAGGAAATGAAAATAGTGAACAATATAGCTGATTAGAACGGGTTACGGCGCCTTTCAAGATTGGACGAGAGAAAAGAAAGTGAATAATGTAGGAATGAATAACAACAAAGAAGAAGTAATGCATTAAATATAAGAGATAAAAGGCGAGAGCGAGAGACAGAGAGAGAAAGCAAGCTGACAGGATTATGCAAGGAGTAAAAATGTATAAAACCAGTCATACCGGAGTGACAGTCAGACAGGGAGGCAGACAGACAGACAGACAGACAGACAGACATGCACACTGGTAGCAGACTGGCAGACGGAAAGAGACAGGACTTTAAAGAGAGGAAATACTGGACACACAAACTCCTGCAGAATGTCGGAAGTCCTATTTTTTCACCCCTGCCAGAGAATAGGATTGTTTCCCCTCGTGGCTGTTAGGATTTAGGCAAGAATTCTTTAACTTGTCCTTCCCATCCTGTGAGAATCCTTTATTTTATTTAGTGTTATTATATATATATATTTTAGGATTGGTGAAATAGTGTAAAATTAAACTGCACTCTGTATATGGGTAATGGTATGAAAAGGTTGTGACAGTGTGTGTGTGTGTGTGTGTGTGTGTGTGTGTGGTGTGTGTGTGTGTGTGTGTGTGTTCAGGTGTGTGTGTGGGTGTGTGTGTGTGATCAGGTGTGTGGTGATGGGAAAGGTGTTACATGGCATACTAAATAACGTCTATATCCAAACAAGGAAAACGAGAACGCTTGGTAAACACAACGCACCCTCTCTCACACACACACACACACACACACACACACACACACACCTACACACACACCACTCACTCACCACACCACACACACACAACAAAGCAACACCACTTAAAACACATCTTTACCCCGCCCCCCCCTTAAAAAAAAACCACCCGCTCACAGCACAACACACATGCAACACAAGCCAACCGCAGCTCATGTGCACCATGCAATCACCAACACAATACCAACATAAAAACACTCATAAACGAACACAAATCACAATGTGCAACACCACGAAACACACAATCAGTAACGCTTCAACACACACACACACACACACACACACACACACACACACACACACACACACACACACACACACAGACACACACACACTGCATTATTGACCTTACCTGCATTATAGAGGAAGATTCTGCAACATCATATGAAAGAAAACGTTATAATTAATACCTTCACTACATTGCAATATGCCGAAGTCTGATTCTTAAGCCAGACTGAAGAGGTAAAGTTGATTGTTTTTGAGCTTACGAAAATAGTTGCCAATCTTGACTACCTTTCCTGCATTCAACTAATTGCCAATACACTGAGTAACCCAACCCAGTGTTTTTCTTAAGCCAGACTGAAGTGGGTGAGTTTTGTCTTAGTTTTTTTTTTTTTAGTGTGTGTATTGAGGTTACTGGTAGAAGGGGGTTTTCTGAAAGGCTCCCGCTGCGCCACAACCCCTGCCTGCTTCCGGATCCTCGCTGCCCTCATCCCCCCCCTCCTCAACCCTCACCCCCGCGCCCCTCGCTGCCCTCCAAAGTAATAATGGAAGTAAAAAGAAAAGGGCAAAAAAACGCAAGGGAAAGTGGTTTGTGTAAATGTGGCAATACCATCCAGCGGCGAACTAATGGTGTGTGTGTGTGTTGTGTGTGTGTGTGTGTGTGTGTGTGTGTGTGTGTGTTGTGTGTGTGTGTGTGTGTGGATCTTGACTTCAAGGCTCATGTTTGTGGTTATAATAATAATATTGATAATAATAGAACAATAACATACATTTTCTTAACACTTACACTCTTGTCTTATTCAATATTTTCTCAGAGGGAGAGAAAGAAAGAAAAAGAGAGAACAACACTTAATAATGCAATCCGTATAAATAAAATTCATTAATTGACTTTTCCATCTTCTTTTCCATTGCCAGTGTAATAAGCTGAGTGTAATAAGCAACACTAAGTCAGGCAGGAAACAGTCATTTGAATCCTAATTGCCTTGTGATGAGAAAGAATAATAGTCACGGTAAAATTGTGCGATCCTAAAAATATGTTATGTACATGTATCACACACACACACACACACACACACATACACACACACACACACACACACACACACACACACACACACACACACACACACACACACACACACACACACACACACACACACACACACACACACACACACATGAATGAGGTGGTTATCGTTGCCAAACTCTCGTCCTCTCACTCATAAACATACACGTTAATGCTTATTGTTCCTCATTACCATAATTATTGCGAGATGAGCGATGCACTCCTCTTATACTTAACACACACACACACACACACACACACACACACACACACACACACACACACACACACACACACACACACACACGCACACACACACACGCCCATCCCCAAGGCATCATCTGGCGGGCCCTTTGTGTACCTGAAGGAGATGTCTTGACCTGATGATCTCAAACATTTTCAAAACATCTCAAGGGAAGCTGCTTTATACCCTCCCTACCTACCCTACCTACCCTACCTACCCTACCTACCCTTCCTACCCTTCCTACCCTACCTACCCTTCCTACCCTACCTACCCTACCTACCCTTTACCCTCATACCCGAGTCATTCCTCCTCTTTCCTGTCCTCATTCTCTTGCGCTCCCTCTCAGCTGCTCCATTCCTCCTCCTCCTCCTCCTCCTCCTCCTCCTCCTCCTCCTCCTCCTCCTCCTCCTCCTCCTCCTCCTCCTCCTCCTCCTCCTCCTCCTCCTCCTCCTCCTCCTCCTCCTCGTCCTCCTCCTCCTCCTCCTTCTACCCAATTCGGGCCGCTTATTCTGGAGCCACGCCAGTTGCTTCTGACGAGAAAGTTCTCCTTAACCCAGTGGCGGC
>JAPQNM010000012.1:4841371-4873871 GCA_029783475.1 Metacarcinus magister | reverse complement strand
TCTATTATATTTTTCACTTTTGTTTTCTTAGGTTGTGGTGACAGTTTTGATGTATTGTGTATTATTTTACATCATCGAGAGAGAGAGAGAGAGAGAGAGAGAGAGAGAGAGAGAGAGAGAGAGAGAGAGAGAGAGAGAGAGAGAGAGAGAGAGAGAGAGAGAGAGAGAGAGAGAGAGAGAAGGAAATATATATATAAGGAAAAAGAATAACGCCTTATAGCTACGTACGTACAATAGGATAAAAAAAAAACAATATTTATATAGCAAATGTTGTGTCAAAAATATGTAGAAGGACGAGGTGTAATAATCCAACCATTTATGTAAGTACTTTGGATTTACGTGTGTGTGGGTGTGTGTGTGTGTGTGTGTGTGTGTGTGTGTGTGTGTGTGTGTGTGCGTGTGTGTGTGTGTCCTTCCCGTGCTGAGGGGATTACTGAGTCAGCTTTGTATAAGAGTGATGATAGGATGAAAGATTACTCCCATGTTAAACAAAAACACCGCCATTGCTCAAACTTTTATGTTCTGTGGTAATTTTGTTTTTCCCTTCCTCATTTTCTTCGTTGTTGTCCTCCTCTTTTTCTTCTTCTTCTTCTTCTTCTTCCCTTGGCACTGTTCTTGTTTTTCTTTTTTTGTTGTTGTTGTTATTGTACTTTATCTTCGTTATCCTCCTCCTCCTCCTCCTCCTCCTCCTCCTCCTCCTCCTCCTCCTCCTCCTCCTCCTCTTCGTCCTCCTCCTCCTCCCAGTAGGTTCATTGGAGTGATTGGGGAGTGATTTAGTTAGGCAGTTTTTTGATAGAAAGGGGAGCGTTTCACTACAATCCTCCAGTTCATGCCCCTCCCCCCCCTTCCAACACACACACACACACGCACACACACATATACACACTCAACGTACATCTCTTCTTTTTTTACTCTCTCGCTCTCTCACACACACACACGCGCACCTCCACCACCACCACCACCACCACCACCACCACTACGCAGCAACATGACCCACAATCAACAACAGGATATCGATAAGGTCATGCACAAGAAAACGTATAGAAAAGACACTCGTACCAGGAACTCGAGATTGCTGAGATGAATGTCGATATAAATAGTACCTTTGATTTTATTTATAACTTCAATTAAACAGGGAAAAAAAAATGAAAGGCATGAGGCGTAAAAAAACATATCCATAAAAGAAACATCAATAACACGAAATTTTTTTAGTCAGTCTTGATGAGAAAATAAAAAAATAAAAAATGTAGGTTGACGTTTTGGTAGCTTGAAAAATTATAATAACTATGATTTATGTAATTGAGATCGATGAAAAAATAATAACAAGGAACTATCTAATCAATGTGTGAATGGAGGAAGGCGATGGTAAAAAGAACTCAATCTAGCCTAGTAATCAAGGAGTGTGCGATGGTGAGGTTGTGAGGGGAGCAAGGAGAAGGTGTAGTGTTTGCATGAGGCGTTGAGACGAATACCTACCAACCTTCCTATCTTCACTGGAGGAGGAGGAGGAGGAGGAGGAGGAGGAGGAGGGAAGAGAGGGAAGGGAACTGGCTTAAGGGTTCCTCTGGATGGAATAAGACAACTCCCGCTATCGTCTCAACCCGTTTTCTTTCAGCCTCGTGTTTTGACAAGATGACGGAGACACCCACTTCGTTCTCTCTCGAAGCTGGTGCCGCCAAAAAGTTATCTCGCTGGAGTTGTTGGTCGTCCATATTTTCAGCGACGAGCATCAGGCGGGTAGAAAGTTTGCATAACCAGGTGACTTTGTATCATGTTTCAGGCTCGAGGAAAAGAAGGAATAGGTAACGAGGAATCGCAGTAAAGGAGAAGCGAAACAAGGTGCAGAAAAGAAGACCAAAAAAAAAATGGTGTGTGTGGGTTGTAACATATTTTCTACACAAATATGGAATTGGAAGTGAAGATCAAGAAAGAAAATATTCATGTGGATCTAAACACAGACGAGGTTGAAATAAGGAAGGAAATGTTAGAGAAAAATAAAAAAATAAATAAAATTGACCACCGCAAGGAAGTCTATATGTACGAAGAATAAAAAAAAATTGCAAGGTGAAACGATCAGTGAGAGACGAAGGAAAAACATACAAGGATAATACGACAAAATTTTACCACCAGAGGAACTCCACCCTCGGAAGGGAAGGACGGAGAAAAACTTTACTCTCCTCCCTTGCGTTCCCTGCTGGAGTAATACAGTGACTTTGGGGTGACGCAGGGACACACACTACTCCTCTCCCCTCCCACAGCCTCTCCCACAGTCTCTCCCACCCACACACACCTCCATCAATGTCTCCTCAAAGTCCATCACCCACCCTTGCCGTCCCATCTCCTCCCCTTCACCCACATCCCGCCCCGTCCCCGCCTCTCCACTCCCCCTCCCTGCCTCTCCTCCGCCTGGGAACGTTTCTGCTTCAGACGACATGGGAAAGACAGATAAGAGAAGACAGATGATCATTAACTAGAGATAGCTTGACAAAAAATGGAAGAAAAACGTATTGGAAGGTCGATGAACCAAATTTTGAAACACGTATGAAAAAATTGTAAAAAGTTGATACAGTGCATAGAAGTTCATCATTGAATAGCAAGTTGAGGGAAAAAATATATATTGCAAGTAACTTTGAAGGCCATTGACCCTACCTGGGCTGGGAAAATGGACAGGAAATTGATAGATACAAAAAGGACAAGTAATGGATGGTGAGTGGTAATTATTTACTGTGTCTGCCTAAAAACATTAATTAAGGATAATGAACAAATAATAATACCTCCATATTTTTTGTCCTTTAAATATGGCTCCGTTATGATAATATGAAGTCCTTAATGTGTCTCTCTTCTCTTTTTTCTCTCTCTCTCTCTCTCTCTCTTTCTCTTTTATCTCTCTCTATCTCTCTCCCTCTTTCTTTTTTCTCTCATGCAACTATAAAAATTCGTCCTGATTTGCGTGTTTTCCTCCTTTCCATCACGTAAAAAACACTTAACAGGAATATAAAGTTTCAGTTCTTCCTGTCATTATCATTAAGTACAGTAATTTAGTGCAGTGACGGAGGAGTTATTGCGTTTATCTGTGTACTTTACCCACTCATTAGGTATTCATCGAGTTGATTATTGATCTGGGGAAGTAATTGAAGCCACTGAAATTCCGTCAATGATCTCAGTGAATGCAAAATCGATCAGTAATAAACATTTTTTTTTATAACTATTTGAGGAAGAGATAAAAATTCCAGCGCAATTTATAGTCACCCAAGTTAATTATGAGACTTATTAGTGATAAAACAAACGCAATTTTACCCTCATAGTAATTAGGAATTGCTTATAAGATACACGTTTCCATCATGTTTTAATTAGAAATCCGGAAAGATGAAAAACAAAAATTAAAAAGAAGAATATATCAGCTACAGGTGCGGGGAGGACGTGATGCAAGAGGAGGAAGAGGGAGCCCAGTGACCCTGAAACATTCATGATTACGTATTATCGACAAGGTGAGCGTGAAGTGGCCTCGGGGAGCATTGTGTCACCCTAGTAGAGGATAGATCCGGTGCCTTCCATAACACTCCCCTGTTTCGTCTCCCTGAGCTGCCTCGTGCATCCCTTCGCCCCTCTGAGCTGGCAATTTCCTGCAACCTTCTTTCAAAAGCCAAAGCGGCGCCCAATTCTGTGAAAGGAGGAAAACTTTGGGCTTTTTGATATAACGACAGTTTCTCCTCCTCTTCCTCTTCTTCTTCCTCCTCCTCCTCCTCTTCCTCCTATCTTTCTTCTCTTCTTCCGGATACTGGGATCTTCTTCACTCCCCTCTCTTCCTTTCTTCGTGTTCTGACATGCACTCTGTTCCTGTTCTCTCTCTCTCTCTCTCTCTCTCTCTCTCTCTCTCTCTCTCTCTCTCTCTCTCTCTCTCTCTCTCTCTCTCTCTCTCTCTCTCTCTCTCTCTCTCTCTCTCTCTCTCTCTTTCTCTCTTTCTCTCTTTCTTTACTATATCTCTTCTTCTTCTTCTTCTTCTCCATTCCTTTCCTTCCCCTCGTCTTCCTTCTGCTCCCTTGCCTTCCTAAACCTTTAGTTCCTTTCATGCTTTATCTCCCTATCCTTGACTCCCTCTATCTCCTCGTTTATTGTCGAGTCTTCTCTTCCTCTCTTTCTTGCTCTCGTTTTTTTTTCCTTCCTCGCTCTTTGTTTTCCTCCGCGTCGAACTGCTTTAATAATTTCTTGCTTATCTTCTTTCATCCCTGTTTTCCTCGTGGCATTTTCCTCTTTCTTTCTTTCTTTCTACCCCTCGATCATCTTTTCCTTTCTGATTTAATTAACTGTCTTTGCACACTTTTTTTTTCCCCTTATTTTAATGTTTCTTTCATCGTTTATATTTATCTTCCTTCCACAAGTGTTCGTGTGTGTTTTGTGTGTGTTTGTGTGTGTGTGTGTGCCATTTTCCGTTTTATTTCGACTGTTCACTTTGTTCCCTTTTACTTCTTTTCAGTTTGTTTCCTCCATTCTGGTCTCTTTTGTGGCTCTGCTTTTATCTTAATTCTTTGTCTAACTTTATTTCTCTCCCTAATTCCATTACTAACTCCACAATCTGTTTCTTTCTCTCTCTGTCTCTCTCTCTCTTTTTGTTTGTCTGTCTGTATGTCTGTCTTTATGGTTGTGTTTGTCTGTGTTTTTCTGTCTATCTGTATCTGTTTGTGTGTCTGTCTGTCTATAGGTATGTATATATGTATGATGTATGTATGTATATATTTTTTTTTTCTCTCTCTCTCTCTCTCTCTCTCTCTCTCTCTCTCTCTCTCTCTCTCTCTCTCTCTCTCTCTCTCTCTCTCTCTCTCTCTCTCTCTCTCTCTCTCTCTCTCTCTCTCTCTCTCTCTCTCTCTCTCTCTCTCTCTCTCTCTCTCTCTCTCTCTCTCTCTCTCTCTCTCTCTCAAAAACAATTATTAACAAACACATAATTACTAGAATGAATAATTAAATCACAAACCTTATCTGGAACATTAAGTCATTTACACTGGAAGAAAACTTAAGGTGAAGGTTATTAGTATCATCATCGTAATTACTTAAGTGACAGGCAAGAGGAAAGGTAGAAAATAATGGTTTATACTAATTACCTCAAAGAGAGAAGCTGAATCATTTAATTAGATGTAAATATATATGTCTTGCCTTGATGTGTCTCTTGCCTCTCGTACTCTTTTATTATGTGCATATAGAATTAGAGGAATGATTTGTATATAGAGTGTGTGTTGTATTTGCAGGAGTCATAATTAGAGTAGATATTTTTAGGTATCTCATGGAATCATTTTTTTAAGCATTTTTTATATATATTGAGAGAGAAGTGTGTGGGTGTGTGGGTGGGTGTGGGTGTGGGTGTGGGTGTGGGTGTGGGTGTGGGTGTGGGCGTGGGTGTGGGTGTATAATTTGCTATGGTACGAATGAATGACATCAATAACAAGGGTAAATAACAAACTTTAGCAACACATTCACACCTTTTCACCTCCAGCAAGACACGTGTAGGTCCACCCTCAGCCCACCCACCCACCCCACCCACCCACCCTCCCACCCACCCCACGCAACACCCATCAACCTTTGCAACTCAGCGGAGAGAGATGGAAAGAAATATTTTATCCCAGACGTTTTTCCTTTCCTCTACGCTTCTTCACCCTTCTTCAGGTGCTGAGAGAGAGAGAGAGAGAGAGAGAGAGAGAGAGAGAGAGAGAGAGAGAGAGAGAGAGAGAGAGAGAGAGAGAGAGAGAGAGAGAGAGTGTGTGTGTAATCTGATACGGAAAAAATAGAAAATAAATAGATACGTTCAGGTCCTGTAAAACTTTCCTTGTCTTTGGGAGGAAGGAAAATAATGAAAAGAATTAGAGAGTTGAAGGTGTGGCATTAATTGTTCCCTTTGTTCTGCGGCGTCACTGCAGGTAAACACTAAGTAAAGATGCTGTATTATTTGCACAGGTACTGGGGCCGCACGCGCGTTTGTGTGTGTGTATGTGTGTGTGTGTGTGTGTGTGTGTGTGTGTGTGTGTGTGTGTGTGTGTGTGTGTCCATACCAAGAATTGAAAATATGAAAAGTATGTGGACGGATGGGTAGAATGAAGCGAATGGGAAAGCGTGCAGTGTGTGGAAGAGAGAACAAAGTTTCTTCTATACTGATAACTTTATTTTTTGTATCAAGTTATAGACAAACACACACACACACACACACACACACACACACACACACACACACACACACACACACACACACACACACACACACACACACACACACACACACCTCACAAAAGCATTAAATCTAAACGAGGACAAATTACCTACTTCTTGCGCTGTAAATCTCTTTTTTTCTGTATTTCCTCATTTCTTTGGGTTTTATTTATTTATGTTTTTTTTTCATCATCTAAGACTCATTTCATCAAAATCTACCTTAAGGTGACGTAGGAATCGATAAGAAGGTCGTGAAGGAGTAGTCTTGTCTCTAGTTTGACGTGTGATTCATATCTTATAAACTCCCTGGCTGTAGGGATGTGTGTGTGTGTGTGTGTGTGTGTGTGTGTGTGTGTGTGTGTGTGTGTACGTGTGTGTGTGTGTGTGTGTGTGTGTGTGTGTGTGTGTGTGTGTGTGTGTGGGTGTGTGTGTGTACGTGTGTGTGTGTGTGTGATATTGTGAATGTTAGAACGTCTCTCTTGACAGATAAATGGGTTCCCGTATCGGCACACACACACACACACACACACACACACACACACACGCACACACACACACACACACACACACACACACACACACCACACACACACACACACACACACACACACACACACACGTACACACACACACACACACACACACACACACACACATACACACACACACACACACACACACACACACACACACACACACACACACACACACACACACACACACAGTAACGTTCAGTACAGGATATTTTCACTGCTGAATGGAATGGAAACACGCACACATCAGTACTGAACACACACACACACACACACACACACACACACACACACACACACACACACACACACACACACACACACACACACACACTCAAAATCAATTACGTTTTACGCAGATTTTTTTTTATACAGATGATAGTTTATAAATAGATAAATAGTAACCACCACCACCACCACCACCACCACCACCACCACCACCACCACCACCACCACCACCACCACCACCACCACCACCACCACTATGCTTTAAAGGGAACAAAGCAAAAAAGGGTGATCACCTCAATAATACCTTCATAATCCCAAACTAATGGAAATAAAGCTTATATATAAAACTTTCTATGCCACTCGCTAATAATAATTGTACCCTATGATTATTTTTTCAACTAATAAGTATAGGATGGTTGATGAAATTTTAATATGTGTGTAATTTCCATCATCAGGTATCGGGGTAAAGTTTATTGCATTAGAGGTAAAGTAAAGGAAGGGAGGGTGGTATTAATGATTAGGAAAAGAATTATACTCAGTGCTTGTGTGGGATTTAAGTGGCGTGTTACAATGCCTTCAACGACTTCCAGGAGATTTAAAGGTAAAAGAAATATGTACTTGTATTACACTTTTATTGTTCCTTCTTGCCTTGTGTTCTTCTAGGAATGTTGGTTCTCTATAACTATTATTTTTCTTTATCGTTTTTTTTACTGCTGCTACGATTTGTTATTAGTTATTTCCGTGTTATTTCTTCTCGTTAGACTGTCATTGTTCTGTTATTACAATTTCCTCGTCCTTGTTCTTGTTAGTATCCATTATTCTTATCTTTCTTCCTTGCGGTATTAGTATTGTGTAGCGATTTCGTGTTATTTGCCGTCGTCAATTTCTTGTTTCAGTTTAAATTGTTTTGTTATTGTATATATGTTTTTTGTGTAACTTTTATAACAGTTTCCCGGGTTTGGGTTTTCGTTATATTTTTGTAACACTTTTCAGTTTTTCTCTTTGTATTGGAGTTCAGTCATCTTTTATTGGCATGGTCAGCAAGTTCAGCTTTACCTGTATGCCCACCTGAGGCCTCACGCCCATCCCACCACGCCCCACACACACCTGCACCTTCAGGCGTCCCCGTGATCACCTCTGCGCCAAGTGTCCCTTACCCCTTCCACCTCGGATGTTACAGTTTTCATTACCTTCCCGAAATAACTTCAAAACAAGCTGACGTTTCCTCATCATTTCGAGGCTGAATATTTGCAACGCGTCCGTCTTGCTTGTTTAGGAAATCAAATAAATACTTAAAATCAAAATACAGAGTTCAGATTTTAAAGCTTCCAAAACTGCAATCCAAAATTAGCCGCGCCGTCCTCTGTGTAGTAAATTAATTAAACGAAGTGAACGGAGTTTGTTGAAATTATTAATTGGATGTTATTCAGCATTTTGCAGCAAATTTTGACAAGAAAATGTGTCACAGAAATGTGTCCTAAATATTATTAAACAGCGTTCATGTATTTTCTCATATTTTTGTCCATGGCTCTTTTTTCGTTTCACTGCATTTATTGTACAGTTTGGGCTGACACGAACGCAGCAGATGTATATGTCTATCTATCTATATTTATCTATATCTATATATTTATATGTCTATTTGTATATATATATATATATATATATATATATATATATATATATATATATATATATATATATATATATATATGTATACATATATATATATATATATATATATATATATATATATATATGTATATATATATATATATATATATATATATATATATATATATATATATATATATGCTACTTTAATTAAATCTGTGGTGTCTCCTGTGCCTTGCTGACACGCAACAAAAGCCACAACTGATGACAAACACTTGTACTTTAGTAGGGAATCGAATCCGTATTTAATGACCTAAATATTATATTATATCCCATAAAAAATAGAGAATGTTATAACTCTCAATGAGAAACTCGTATCAAGGACATTCATCATTATTTTGAATCTGTGTAGCAATATTTATATAATTCTTAATTTATTTATATGCATTTAAATAAAGTGTTGTTAGAATCGCCTGCCTTAGTAATGAGGTGAAGGATTAGAGGGGAGTAAGCAGGCAGACCACACAGACCACATTTATGAAGTGTGTCACCCAGTAATCGCATTATTACCTGTGGCTTATCCTCTTCACGCTGTCTGCACCTTTCCCCTCCAACCCTGGCACGTGCACTGTGGCCAAGGGAAGAACATTCCCCTGACATCATGGTGTGTTGGGGTAATGGATGCAAAGGACTTGTACTTCATATTTGAATGGTAAAGAAGTTTTTTTTATATCTATGAACTCGTAAAATAGCGTAATATCATATATTTATTCTTAGCTTTTTTCAGAATTTTCTCTTTGCTTTAGTTACCTCATTAAGTTTCTAAGTTTCGTTAATATCCTAAATCTTATGAAAGTCAGCTTCATTTATTTGATAAGATTTTTAGTAGTAGTAGATATGTTGGTGGTAGCAGCAGCAGCAGCAGCAGTAGTATCACCACTACCACCACCATCACAACCAGCAGCTTAGGTTCTTTCCTCAAAAAAAAAAAAAAATGTAATGATAATCATAAAAAAAAACTTGTTCCTGTTTGCTCTCTGAAGTGGAGTTGAATCTCGCTGTGTTTGTTTATTAAGGTGGAGGCGAGTGTTTGCTGATCTCGTTAACGGAGCTTTTAGTGGTTTGGGCTCATTTTAGCGATATCGGGAAGGTGAGTGTTGCGTTGCTTCAAGACAGTGTTGCCGGTAGTAAGGGAAGGGAGGGTCTCGGGTGGGTGTTCTCACGTCGTGGTTATGTGTTTCGTTGATGTGTTGAGGAGGGCGCACGGGGAGTAAGGAGGCAAAAATATTTAATGGAGAGAGAAGGAGAGAGGGAGGAAAGAAGATGCTGTTAGGAAGGGAGGAAAGAAAATAACATAGCCTGGTGGGAGAGAAAGAAAAGATGATGATGCTGCAGTGGGAGGGAGGAATAGAGAACGAAGATGTTGCTTTTGGTGTAGAGAATAAGAGAAGGATGGCGGGAGAAGAAATATGGTATAGCGTCCAGGAAAAAATACAGAACATGCTCTGTTGGGGAATAAGAAACGAGGGCGAGGGGGAAGATGGGATGGTATGTGCTCCATTTAACTTAATGTTGTATGTGCTACTACAATTTATGTGAGGAGAACTTGGCCCTTTGCATAAAATAAAGTAGAGTGAATAGCTGCCTACCTACTTGTGAGAAAGAATAATCCTAATTCAATTTTCTGAGTTTCGGAGATGTCTTGATGCTCCGCTTTTATAAAAGAGTTTTAACTCGTGGGATGGTGGCGTGGCGTGGCGTGGCGTGGCGTGGAGGGCGTATGGGGAGGGAAGGAGGAAGGTAAGACGAAGGGGGGTGCGTGAGAAAGCAAGTGAGAAGGCTAGTGTGGAGGAAGAAAGAGAAGGAAGACGTGGGGAGGCAAGGTAAGGCAAGGCAAGGCAAGGCAGCAGGAATGGCGTGGGGAAGTAGAGTGGAGCAGGCGTGGGAACAGTGAGGGCGGGCGGGCGTGTGTAGGCGGGGGGGCTGTGAAGAGGATGGCGCGGGGTGATGGACGGGGCCGCCGAGTGCCGTTGTGAGGGGCGTGGAGCAAGGCACCGGAACACCACCTCCTTAAAGCACACCAACAGCCCCTTAACGACCCGGTGGAGTGCCAGAAAGAGACGAGACCAGCGGCACAGCGTCACCTAAACTACACTTAACATATCATTAACATTTTTTTTTTTGTATACCAAGTGTCTTTTTCACTCCATTTCCATTCCCATTTTCCTTTCCTTGTGTTTTGGAGGTAACGGGGTATTAAGGCTATATTATTTTTCTTATTATTATTTTACAGTTTTAACAAAGGAATATGGAATAAGTTTTCGTCTTAAATGTCTGTTTGTCCCTACTCTTTCGTTAATGGTTTATATAACTTTATAATGAAAAAACAAAAAATATATATATAACAAAAAGTTGCATTGGATTTTTACGATGAACGAGGCAGGTAAGCGATCCAGTGTCGGTGTTTTATCGATTCTCACTCCTTTTGTCCACCGCCAGTCCACAACTATATAAACACGACTTTACGGCCGGGATATATATATCGGAAACATTGCTCGTTGCACACTCGCTGACACGCCGCGATTGGCCGAACGCGAGGCGGGCACAGAACACCTCACCTCTGTATCACTCCGCGGCGCACTCCAGAACTACTTTGTTTTGTGTGTATTGTGTTACCTGGTTTTACGGGGGTACCTTTGTGTGTGTGTGTGTGTGTGTGTGTGTGTGTGTGTGTATGTGTGTGTGTGTGTGTGTGTGTGTGTGTGTGTGTGTGTGTATGTGTGTGTGTGTGTGTGTGTGTGTGTGTGTGTGTGTGTGTGTGTGTTTATTGGTATACTTGCTGGAAGAAAGAAAAAAAATGCTGTGTAATGCCACCAAGACAACTTTTATTGGGTTGTAAAGTTTTTTTTTTATTTGCTCCAAAACTTTTTTATATGAAACGTGAAGAAGTTGCATTTGCTACCGATATTCACATTGATTCCTGTGTAAATAGTAAGTGTATTTAAATGAGAACTCGGTGCATTCATAAGTTGAGGAAATCTAAGGTAATGGATCTTATAATCCAGTTTAAAGATCATTTTGCTTCTTAAAAAATCATTGAAAACCAGCCTAAGAAAATTTTGGTGGAAAGTTTATCGCTGTCATAGCACGAATCTTTAACACGAGTTCTTGCTCTTCCGTTGTGCTGACCAGAGAGAAGCTCGTAGGTACGCTTAAAGGGGGAACGAACACAGGGATCGATGTTCTTTACGGGGGGAAAAAAAAGTACATCAAATAGTCACTTGACCCGAATGTTTGATTTCCCAACACAGTGTTACGAGTACATGTTTCCCTTCAATGTTTCCCTTTACGTTGCACTCTTTCCGGGTTATTTCACTGTTATGTCGCCGTGAAATCCGGAAGGTGGTGTTGGCCTAGCTCATGCTCCTTCATCTTATTTATCCGAAGGTGCAAATAGAGTACGACATTGACCCTGAGTCTCGATACCTCGTCCTTCTTTGATGAGAAATTGAAAATACCGTAAAGGAAGTCGTGAAATTTTTATAGCTCGGCACCTCCACAGCGCCGCGTGATGGAGACTTTGGAAACTAAACCATTTTTGCTTTTCCTGAGTAAAAGCTGAAGGAAAGGAATGTAAGGGAATTCGAGAGAGAGAGAGAGAGAGAGAGAGAGAGAGAGAGAGAGAGAGAGAGAGAGAGAGAGAGAGAGAGAGAGAGCAAACAGAGTTACATTAAGGTTCAGATCAGGACTTGTACCGCTGAACCAATTCGTTTTGTTGACCTGTTTCTGTTGTACCTGTTTGGCGGCGTCGCGGTGCATAGCAAGTGTAATGAGAAAACAGGTATTTAATTACTTCACCGTCCCTTGCTGACTGGCTGCATGGAAGCTCTCCTCTGTTAGTACACATCACCTGTTTGTGACTCGTTTTGGTCCAGATGTATATGGATATTTACTCTTCCTTTTTTATCAATTGATACATCACTCTATGAATAAATATCTTGGTGTGCCCAGAGGTAATATCCGGCAAGGCAAACTCTCAATGTTCTTGTTCTATATGTATCTTGTTTCCCTGTTTATATTCATCCATGTTCATTCGTTCACCCTCACCTTCCCTACATCCTCCCACACATTCATCCACCAGCCTGTAAGACTTACAATTTCCCAGCATCATCCAGCCTGACGTTCTTCCCCTGGTCCTGCCGCGCCCCAAAACACCATGTTGTTTCCTTAGACGACGTTTGTATTGCACACGTCCAATATACCTTTACTTGTGTTATCAAAAGGCGAAGGAAAAGCGTGTTTGCCTATCTCTGTCACTGGAAATTCCAGGGCAGTCCTTTATTTACAAAGAAAATATACAGGAGAAAGCTTAGTAGCTTGGTGGATTCTCTAAACAAATATGGAGAAACTTCTATGCACAGACGAAAACATACATTGCCAATATAAACATCTGCCTGTCAGCAGAGGTACGGGTGCTTGGTGAACTAGGTCGCTACACACTGTGGTCCGGCTGGCGCCCACGAGGGACGCCCAGACCCGGGTTGTCCATCCTCACATCGTGACCCTGACGGGGAGGGAACTACTAGGGAGTCACACATCTTATTACCAATCAACACTGATTCATGAGACATTGAAACCATGGCGGCGACGGACGTGGCCCCGCGACAACCATCCTCAGGGTGGGAGGGAGGGGCGGGACGCCAGGAGCTTCGACATAAAGTACCGTTGGAGCTCATTAGTGTAGCGCCGCTGGTCCTCCCTGCAGGGTGTGTCTCCGGGCAGCCATGACACAGTACTGTCCTTGGTTGTGCCTGCGGTGCGGTGGGACACGATGATACTCCTGGCGGGGCGAGGCGTCGGCCAGGCAGCCTCCGCCCAGGCCAGGGAGGCGCCTCAAGGGACCTTCTTACAAAGAGTATATAAACGAACAACATCTCCCATATTTTCTTTCTTTCTCTCTCTCTTTCACACACAAGTATTTACAGATCACTAGAAAATGTATAAAGTCAGGACCGTGTTGTTGAGGAACACTCCCCACGACCCCGTGTTCTTATGTCTTGGAACTACGAAAATATCACTCCATCGACGGCATCTATCTACGCTACGTACATAGACTGAGCAGCAAATGTTTTTTATGTATACTTTGTGACGTGTTGTTGCGCACCAAATATTCTCTTCACTGGAGAGGATGAGACAATTAGACTTGTAGTAGTCGGTTCTTCTGTACAGTTTGAAAGGAGGGAAAGGATGGAGAGTTAAGGAAGGGGAAGAAGGAAAGGAAAGGAAGGTGTGTGTGCGTGTGTGTGATGGAAGGAAAGGAGAGAATGGCCGAGGCACGGACCGATGGGGCTCTGCTTACATACACACACACACAGTCATACACAAATACACAGACACACACAAACACAGACACACACACACACACACACACACACACACACACACACACACACACACACACACACACACACACACACACACACACACACACACACACACACACACACACACACAAGGCACTGGCGGCGTGGGGAGTAAGGAGTGGGGTGGAGTGGGTGGAGAGGAGTGCTTGAAGGGGGGTGAGGGGCGGCTGTGCATCTTAACTCCCTACGTGAACACACTTCTGGGCGGGTGGAACGGAACACTCCAAGAGACGAGGCTGTAGAGGCCCTGCACGCCCACCCCCGCCACTGCCGCGACGCCCTTAACGCTGTCACTGAAGGGCAGGTGAAGGTCTGCCACTAAAACAGACAGCAGAGCCAACAGCATCATTTCAGCGGGACGGGAAAGGACAGACTCCACTCCGTTGGTCTGCATCGCGGCTGGAGTTTCCCCTGTGAGTGAGGGAAAAACACAGCATGATGAACGGTAATTGTGACTGCTACCTGGAAAGAAAAAAGGAAAGAATTGCAGGTGTACGGAGGGGAGGAAAGTAATGGAATGTGTGTTTAAGAGAAGGTTAAGATTAATATTTCATGAGGGTCCTGATATCTTTAGGAAACTAGAGGAGGATATTTTCGAGGTTGGCAAAGACGGGGGATACTAAAGCAATAGTTACCTGAGGGTGGAAAGAAATGGTGGGAAAAAAAGGAAAGTTAAGTGATTCTTGCTCTCGTGTCGGGAAAAAAAATATGGTGACCAGTGGAAGGGGACAAGTCTTATTTCCACCGATTTTACTTTCACTACGTCTTTCTATTTTTATTTTCCACCTCGTTCCTGTTTCCCTGTAGTTTCATATTGATTCTAATTTCCTTCTCGGTATTTGCAGAGAATTCATGTTCCTTTATTATTTGCCATTATTTCCCACTTGTTTTTTTAATTTTATTTGCAGATTGTTTCCATTCTTCCCCTCCTCCTCCTCCTCCTCCTCCTCCTCCTCCTCCTCCTCCTCCTCCTCCTCCTCCTCCTCCTCCTCCTCCTCCTCCTCTTCCTCCTCCTCTTCCTCCTCCTCCTCCTCTTCCAAGGTGAGGGAGCGTTGAAGTTGAGAAATTTAACTGAATATTTGTGGCGCGTCTGAGGAAGCTGCAGGGAGGAAGAAAAAAAGTAGCGAAAAGTTTGCAAAAAGGAAGGATGCGAAGGGGAAGCAAAGGGAAAAGAAGGAGAACTAGGAAACGAGAATTGAAGAATGATGAGAGAGAGAGAGAGAGAGAGAGAGAGAGAGAGAGAGAGAGAGAGAGAGAGAGAGAGAGAGAGAGAGAGAGACATTGAGAGAATGAGTGAGTGGGAAGAAGAATAACGAAGAAGGGAAAGGAAAAAGAAGAATCGTTGATGTAGCTAGACTAGTAACATAAAGAGAGAGAGAGAGAGAGAGAGAGAGAGAGAGAGAGAGAGAGAGAGAGAGAGAGAGAGAGAGAGAGAGAGAGAGAGAGAGAGAGAGAGAGAGAGTTAAAGCAGATAATGGAATGTCACCTCTGTTTGTGTATCTCTATTGTTCTCCTTTCTTCAGATACCAAGAAGGAACACACACACACGCACACACACACACACACACACACACACACACACACACACACACACACACACACACACACACACACACACACACACACATACACACACACACACACACACACACACACACACACACTGCTGTACCTTATATCAGACAGTGTGATATAAACTTGATGCAGATTTTTTGGTCACTATCTACAAAGAGAGAGAGAAAGAAAGAGAGAGAGAGAGAGAGAGAGAGAGAGAGAGAGAGAGAGAGAGAGAGAGAGAGAGAGAGAGAGAGAGAGAGAGAGGAGAGAGAGAGAGAGAGAGAGAGAGAGAGAGAAAGAAAGAGAAAGAGAGAGAGAGAAAGGTGCGAATGACAAGAAGCTCCATCACTTTTCATTCCATCTAAAAATATTTCTCTATCTCGTTTCCTTCCACCAACATATAACTTAAAACAAAACAGAAACCCTTTTATTCATCCAATTTTTATCTTACATAGGAGACACGTGGAGGACTGGTATCCTTCCTATCCTCTTAATCTATACTGTATCCTATCCCAGTAAGTGAGTCCTATTTTCTCCTTTCATATTATCTTATCTCTATAACACACAGCATTACTAAAGACCTCATAACTTCTTTCTACAATATCAATCTTCCTCTCCAAATCGTTACTCTCTTATTGCTTTCAACTTCCTTCACGTGTGTTATGAAGGTATTCTCCTGCTGCTCCGCCTTCGCCAGTGCTGGAGGAAATTATAATGGATACGTTTGTTGCTAGTGATATGTGATTGCATGTTTGGTTATTGGTAGTGCACGTGTGTTGTATAAACTGCTTCGGAATATTGCATTGGAAACGTGTTCTAGTTTATGTGTATAGTGTAGCATCACTATGTATATATTTTCTTTCTTTTTTTTTGTGGTTGATATGAAAAGGAGTTTGAATATTAAGCTTCAACACGATTTATTTATTTATTTATTTTTGCTCTTAGGCGTTTCAATGTTTCTTACTAGATCTAGATTTGTCTTATAATGTTTGTGCTCTTCAATTGTATACCTTTTTTTAGTGGTTAGATTAGCAATTGAGTGAACTGCTATTACAAGATTTATTTTATATATTGATTAGTCTCCTGATCATATATAGAGAGACAGAAAGAAAAGAAGAGAAAGAAAAACACCACACACTTGGCTGACCTTACCTGCCTCTCACCTGCCTCACACCTGCCTCACACCTGCCTCACACCTGCCTCACACCTGCCTCACACCTGCCTCACCTCCTCGCCTACACCATCCACACCACACTCATAACCTAACCACATCTAGCATAAACAACAAGAAATTGCACTTAAATCTTTGACAATTATACTTTACCTCATAATCATTTGTGACTCACCACCACCACCACCACCACCACCACCACCACCACCACCATCACCATCACCACCACCACCACCATCACCACCACCACCACCACCACCACCACCACCACCACCACCACCACTCACCATTAAGAACGTGGACGCCGATGGAAGCCGCAGCGGTGTTGGAGGGAGCGCAGGTGTAGTTACCGGTGTCAGAGGTTTGAGCATCCTGTAGGAGATAAGGGAGATAAGGCTTAGATATAAACACCTAAGTGACACCTGCCTCCCCTTATTAACGCCATAATACAGGTGGGAAAAAGGTCACCCCTAGGAGGCGATAATATGTGTGTGTGTGTGTGGGTGGGTGTCTGTATGTATGTGTATGTATGTATGTGTGTGGGTGTGCGCGCGCATTTGACTTTTATAATTATCTGATGCGCAGTTTGATTTTTTACCTAATGAAGCAATGTTGAACGTAACAAAGGCCTAATTACGCTTTACTGGACCCTAAAGGAAGCATCAAAGTTTTGCATAAATTGCTGTCTAGTGGGAAGTAAGTACATTATTGTGTTATAACTTGAAATGGCCAACAACGCATCATAAATAGGAAGAGAGAGAGAGAGAGAGAGAGAGAGAGAGAGAGAGAGAGAGAGAGAGAGAGAGAGAGAGAGAGAGAGAGAGAGAGAGAGATTCATCAGAAATCTTTCAGTATAATATTTTTTTCTCTCATTCTGTCACCAAATTAACTCCAATTCTCTTACGTTTCAGTTCACTTGTATCACCGAAGTCACACAGCCAGCAGCACAGCACAGCACAGCACACAAGACAGGAGAGGAGAGGAGAGGAGAGGTCACCCTTAATTGAACACACCTTTTAAAAACTAGGTAAGTCTTTTCAATCCTTCAATATTTGTATCTTACCGGGGCACACTTCACTTGTCTCATACCACGCATCCTTGCCTTGTCCTCACCCTTTGTCCTCGCCTCTGCAGCATTAAGAAATTCCCAGTCGATTTTATGGACTTCAATTATTTTCTTGTCTTATAAGTCTGTCCTTGCAGTATGTATGCGTGACGTGTTGCGTTATTTTCTCTCCTCCTTCCATTATTTTGACCTCCCGATCCACTTAGGTTTCCTCTCCTACGTCTAGTAAGCGTGTGTTTGTCCATCATGACTTCAATCTTTTCCTCCTTTCTGTTTGATGTCTAATTGGTTGTGTCTCTGTTCACGCCATAATCTTACCCAGTCCTCGCCGGCTTGCAGAACTGTGCCTAAAAACTGTGGTCGTGTGTGTTTTTTTTTCATCCTCGTCAGCTAAATTTGGTCAAGGTGTTAAATATTGCACTCAGGTCTCTGCTTTGATCTCTTAATTCGCATGGGATATTCTGCTTCCAGTGTTATCCCTTGAGAGAAAGAGAGACACAGAGAGAGAGAGAGAGAGAGAGAGAGAGAGAGGAGAGAGAGAGAGAGAGGAGAGAGAGAGAGAGAGGAGAGAGAGAGACAGACAGACAGAGACAGACTGACTGACTGAGAGAGAATTTCACTAAGCAGACATTCTTCCTTTAAATCCCAGTTGTGTATCGTGGAGAGTCTCTTTCCTCCCCTTCCTTCCTTCCTTCCTTCCTCTGCCTTCCCTTGTGCAGGCCCCGCGGCACGCACACAGCATATTTGGTCCTCGTGTTGTTGTTTGCGAGCTTAAATTATTCAGTAAGAGATAAATAATGAACTTGAGCCTTCTGCTGCAGGTGCTGATGGAACGTGAATATTGCAGTGGACACTAATAGCCGTGCATTATAACTCACTTGAAGAGGTGCTGCCGCCGACCCATTTGCAAGGAAGATTTTGCAGACTGAACACCGGGATTTGTTTACTTTTGTACCACTAGTGTTGCAGATCCTCTTAAGGCAATTGGTATTTAAACGCGGCTGGGTAAGACCGTAGAGTTTATAGCATTTCGTATGTTTTTGTTTTCGTTCGTTCGTTCGTTCGTTCGGGAGTGAGTGAGACTTGAATGGTGATATTTTTGTAAGTCTTTGGGATTCTTACATCGTTTGTCTCCTTAATATAATGTGTTAGTAATGCCATTTCTTCTATCTCTTTATATTCCTTTGCCGCTCATACCGATAAAAATTACTTGCACTTACATAATTTTCCCGCGGCTCCTAGTCATTATTTTCTAGTATTCCCCGCTATCATCTTTTGTTCTTTTATTCCTTTTCCTTTCTTTCTTCTCGTGTCAAAATTATTAGCATACACTCACCCATTGTGTCTTCATTCATTGCTGCCTAATAGTCCTCCGGGAAAAGTCTGCAGTTTATCCCAGGAGCGAGAAATGTATTATAGCATCAATAGCGTCCGTGCCACTTCCTTCCACGGACTCCTTCTTTACGCTGGTGGGGGAGTCGGGACCTCGGGAATAATGATGCATACTGAAGAGGTCGGAGAGCTGCTGCCTCCCTCCATCGTGGGGAAACGAGAGAAAGAGACTGGGAGGGAAATAAATAGAAAAGTTTCGGTCGGTAGGCTTCCCATGTGGAATTAATTCAAATCTGTATAAAGGTATTTTGTTCTTAGATTGTCTTCAGTTTACCTTTTCGTTGTACATGCGAAGAAAACACAACACTTTCCTTAGCATCTGCAGTGACCTGAAGCTTCATTTTCCTTTCTTCTTTTCTTTCTTTTTTTTTCCTGGACCCAAGAAATCCTTTGACTGACTTTATTTATTTCACCCTTTCTCTCCACTCCCTTCCCATCCGAGGATCAGAATGAGTCCTTCCATCCCTACTTCAACCCACTCAAGTATCATCCTGCCGCGCCATCTTCGTAGGTTGAATGGATGACCTCACATTGGCAGTCTTTGTGCTCATAATCAGTAAGTCATTTCCATACGGGACTCGCTTCTCACCGCCGCCGCTGCAATCTTATTCATGCATGCCGCAGTTCTGCCTCTCGTCGCAGAAATTGGGTTTCCCCGCGCCGCTCAGACTGGAATGTGGTCTGGGAGGAAAGGGAGGTGGGTGTCCGCCCCTGATCACCGTCACCAGGGAGGCGGAGGACACCACAGATCACAGTCAGGCTAAAACAAGGGACACACCAGCGAGGAAAGGAGGACAAGGGCACGCATACACATGCTGCTGGATTCCTGGATGCACCTATGAGAGTCTGGCTTAAGTCCTTTGCATGTTGGGGCGAGTTGCCTGAGTGGCGGGATGTGCTGTGAGGCAGATCGAGGGTCGAGACTGTCAACGACCTGGGTGAAAGATACACTGTCGGCTGAAGCTGAGGCAGCGTGGAGGACATGAAGAGGACGAGGATTAAGAAAAGCAAAAGGAGAAGGATGACATTACCTGACAAGAGATTGGCAAGAAAAGGAAGCGTGTTTGTGAAGATTCTTAGAAGTGTGAAGTGTTGACCCAAAGAGTGTGTGATGAGGTGCAGCGCTTTGTGGTCTTTACTTAACAAGCAGGTCATCGCCTCACCTGTATGAGCAGGTATCCGGTGGTGGAGTTGCCGTGGTCAGTCATGACGGCCACGCCGCCTCGTGGAGAGTCGTAGTTCATCACCTACAGAAGAAAGGAACATGGCGGGGCCCTCATTCAGTTAGAGAAGCAACTCTTTAATGACACTCATGAGTACCTACTTAAGGTGAAGGATGAGTCATAATAATGTAAAATGAAATTACTTTGAATAATCATCTACTTCAGGGAAGCATTATAACTACATTTAAGCTTATGCGAGGCGTTTGTTTCAGAGAGAGAGAGAGAGAGAGAGAGAGAGAGAGAGAGAGAGAGAGAGAGAGAGAGAGAGAGAGAGAGAGAGAGAGAGAGAGAGAGAGAGAGAGAGGTGAGAGTGGGGGGGGAGGGAATGAAAATGGAAATACGAAGAGACCATTAACTATCCAGGTGTTATGAAGCAATACGCGTCCAACAATTATAGAGAATATGTCCTCGGAAAGGTGGCAGTAACAGGTGTCACCAATTAAGACTCAAACTGGGAAATTAGAACAACTTTATACCAACAACCTAAAGTGTATATAAAGCTATCCACTTGTATCAACGTTAAACTTTAGTGTGCCATTATAAACCTGCAGAGAAGCATCCATCTTTAACCAGACGGCGGGAGCTTCACATGTTTTTCACCGCCGACAATAAATAAACAGTATCCCCTTTAGACTCGATATTTAGGTGGAAAAAAAATGGATATACACGACTCGACCCGACAAAGTGGCATCCAACCCGACCATCCCTTGGGAGCTGCAGGTTATCATAGCATTGAACACCATTTAAGGGAATAAACTCGAGCTTCAAAGGCTTTTCTAAACATAGGAAACCCGATTGACTCTTAAAATCAAGGCTTGAATTTACATTTACATTACTAACGATAAAGAAAAGATGATCAGAGGGTGAGTGAGTGTGTGGGAGGAGATGTGTTTGAACTTGGAGAGGTGATGGTGGTGGTGGTGATGGTGGTGGTGGTGGTGGTGGTGGTGGTGGTTACCTTGTTGTTGTGGTACCAGAAGATGTAGGCGGGAGGCTCTGGGCTGTGGCTGATGACACAAGTGAGATTGATAGCTGAGCCCATGTCCACGTGTATGTCTGGGGCGCCGATTATCTCCGCCTGTGGCTCTGCAAAACATACATACACATACAGAGACAAACGTAAATACATACACATACACATACACACTTAGCCTGGTGTTTAAAATTATACGTTCAACAATACCTTGAGAAAAACAGACTATCACTCGACAAACATTTTTCCACCTGTTTCCCGCGACGCAAGTAAGACACAAGATTATTCATGATATCCTTCCTCCTCGCGCCTCGCTGCTTCGTCTCATTATATTCCCATCACGGCCCGTTTTATACTCACAGTGCAGGGATGACGTACCTCCAGCAGACAATCCCTCTGACCCTCTGTATTGTACCCTTTAAAATATCATCACCTATCTGTGTAATGGGGAGAAAACAGCGTGGGAGGAAGCCTATCACCCAACGTAATAAGATCAAATGTGAAGCTATTTTCAGTCTTTTCTACTTCCAACTTTTACTTACCATCATCTTTGTTGTTGAATCTTGCTTCGTCAAAACACGGACAACCTCATATAATCATGTAAATTCGTGCTATTCCTGTCAAGTTTCCAAAGTAGAGAAAAGTCAATCCCTCCAAGATAGGTGTTTGGTGCCACAGAAATACGTCACCTTAGAAAAAGCTAGACATTTCAGGAACTTAGAAAACAAAACACCATCTCGTATGCATATGAAGTCAAACAGCTGCCGTTAAAATAGATGTTGTAGAGATAAAAAAAAAAGATGTTAAGAGAGGAGGAAAGAAGTGTTATGGACAGTAAAAAAGACGGAAGATAGAAGATAGAAGATGATGTCAGTAGAGGAGGATGAGGGAAGATATGAGAGGATGAGGATGGAGCGCAGAGAGGGTTAAAGGACTTGGCAGGAGGAGAGAGAGAGAGAGAGAGAGAGAGAGAGAGAGAGAGAGAGAGAGAGAGAGAGAGAGAGAGAGAGAGAGAGAGAAAGTATTGATGTAAAAGTAAGATAAGGTCTATTCCCATTGATAAAATAGAATACTTTGGCTTGTTATCTACGTGTCATGAATCTACTTTGTTCGTGAAGAAAGTGAGTGAAATTAAAGGACCTACGAGGAGAGGAGGGACAGTTGTAAGATGGAGGGAAAGGTGGATACTATTCTATACATTTTTGACGTCAACGTGTGTGTGTGTGTGTGTGTGTGTGTGTGTGGGTGTGGGTGGGTGTGGGTGTGGGTGTTTGTGCATGTGTTTGTAGCGGCACCTCCTCAAGACATACTTAATCACCCCTTGATGTTCCATGTTGGTTCAGTCGTAATTCAAGGAAGGCTAATTATGCAACATGTAGATGATTGCAAACTCCTCCATTGTTGTGAAATCATCCTTACCTACTTGACGTGAAGAGGAGACGCAGCATCCAACGCCTTTAGAACTTAACCGCTTAGCTACCGCATCTCGATCATTACATGTCTCTTGATCATGTGCAAATCATCTGTATCACTCTAGAAACAACTAACAAGGATGCAGACAGACAAACAAGCAAGTCAACCAACAAACACAAGTTAAATTTCCATAATGATGTTCGTCCACTTTCCTCAAAGGTATATTGGGATTAAAACTTAATTTCCAATCTGCATTACAGTTGGTTTTTTCAGCAAAATCAGCGTGGAATTGATTTTGTGTTATGTATACTGAAGACATTTTTTTGTGATTCAAGAAAAAGAACAAAAACAAAAACAAAAATAAGAAGATTAGAAAGGAGAAAAAGAAGTAGGACCAGGAGTAAAATGTGAAGAAGGATGGAGATGACGTATACGATGAAGAGGAAATGAAGGAGAAGTGTTAAGCAAACCAAGAGACTCAAGAAACTTTTCATTCTTCTTCTGCAGTACCACCTGCGGCAGCCTTGGTGAGCATAGCAGGGAGATCGATAGGAGGAGGAGGAGGAGGAGGAGGAGGAACAAGATTAGATAAAAAAAAAAAAAGGAAGAGGAAGAGCATGAAGAAAAGGAAGATCATGATGATGACGAGGAAGAGGAAAAAGAGAAGGAGAAGGAGGAGGAGAGAAGAGGGATGGTGCCTGAGTCATTAGCGTCAGGAAGTAAAAGTTGCAGGAGACGCGGGGAGGACATCCTGTTTGCCTGAGTCACTCGTGGCACCACCGGAAGGCCACTTAATACCCTGAGGTTTAGTGTGCGTCCCTCAGTGTGGCACCTCAACCTTCTTTATCTCGCCACACTCTTACTCTTATATTGCTGATTCCTGGTTCGTCAGTGTCTGGCGTTCCTAAAAGCCACTCCCTTCCACTACTTAAAAATGCATTAACATTAATATTTTTTCACCGTCCTCCACTCATGCTTTAGAAATGGAATTCTCTTGTCAGTTAAAAAATAGTATATATATATATATATATATATATATATATATATATATATATATATATATATATATATATATATATATATATAAACTTTTTCCAACGCACCGGGTAAAACGTCTTAGGAAAATTTTTCAAGAACTTGTGCATAATGTCCTCCACCGTCCACCTGCCCTGCCTCCCTGCCTCCCTGCCTGCCTGCCTCCCTGCCTCCCTGCCTCCCTGCCTGCCTCCCTGCCTCCCCCTCTCCCTCCCTGCCTCCTTCCCTGCCTCCTTCCCTCCCTCCCCCTCTCCCTCCCTGCCTCCTTCCCTGCCTCCTTCCCTGCCTCCCTCCCTTCCTCCCTCCCTGCCTCCCTCCCTCCCTCCCTCCCTCCCTCCCTCCCTCCCTCCCTTCCTCCCTCCCTCCCTCCCTCCCTCCCTCCCTCCCTCCCTCCCTCCCTCCCTCCCTCCCTGACTCCCTCCCTGCCTCCCTCCCTCCCTCCCTCCCTGCCTCCCTCCCTGCCTCCCTCCCTGCCTCCCTCCCTCCCTCCCTCCCTCCCTCCCTCCTTCCCTCCCTCCCTCCCTCCCTCCCTCCCTCCCTCCCTGCCTCCCTCCCTCCCTGCCTCCCTCCCTCCCTCCCTCCCTCCCTCCCTCCCTCCCTGTCTCCCTGCCTCCCTCCCTGCTGCTGATGCTGAGGGAGGGTTAAAGAGGACGAGGCCAAAAGAGGAACACCTTGTGGCTTCTTTCCCTCCCTCTCCCTCCCTCTCCCTCCCTCCCTCCCTCCCTCCCTCCCTCCCTCCCTCCCTCCCTCCCTCCCTCCCTCCCTCCCTCCCTCTCTCCCTCTCTCCCTCCCTCCCTTCCTCCCGCGTCCTCCTCAAGTGACGTGCTATATTGCAGTGACACTTGAAGGCACTGCGGAGACGAAACCCTTGACACATCCTTGAGGCCGACGGTAAGGTGACGCTGGTGGTGGTGGTGGTGGTGGTGGTGGTGGTGGTGGTGGTGGTGGTGGTGACGCATGGAAGGTTGCATGGAGTCACAGTGGAATGAAGGGGAGAGGTGAGTAAGGTGTGAATAGATGATGACGGACACAAAGCCGATCAATGAAAAAATAATGCATGAATGAATAAATAAATAAAGTGAATTCGGAAGAAAAAAAAAGAAGAAAAAAAAAGTCAAGTCGATATTTGTCTTTCAAGCATAATTTTTTTTTTCTTTCTTTTCTTTCTTGAGATTAAAAAGAATGAGAAAATAAACTCAGATCAATCAACGTGGATATGAAGTTCAGCGTCGGATTCGTAAAGGTGTTCGGGTGATTTTTTTCCCAGTGTATTGTTCTCCTTCGTTAGAATGTACGATGACTACACCCGTGAAGAGAAAGTTTAGGCAGAGCAACAGGTGATTAAAGAAGTGTGTGTGTGTGTGTGTGTGTGTGTGTGTGTGTGTGTGTGTGTGTGTGTGTGTGTGTGTGTGTGTGTGTGTGTGTTTGCCATCGCCCAGTTCGTGAAAGCAGATACCTGGCAGAGTATGAACTGTTTGTTATGCGAGTGACGATGTGCTTGTTTTATTTTGTGTGTGTGTGTGTGTGTTTGCAAGAGAGTACATGTGTGTGTGTGTGTGTGTGTGTGTGTGTGTGTGTGTGTGTGTGTGTGTGTGTGTGTGTGTGTGTGTGTTGAACTTTATCCCTATCGGCACAGTTAAACGCGAAATTTGCTGTCGTTGCGATCGATTAGGTGAGGTGTAACGGTGGCCTTTGAAGCGTTCAATATATAATTAACAACTTGCCACTGACGACACACACACACACACACACACACATTAGGGGAGGGGAGGGAAGGGAGGGGAAGGGAGAGAGGGAGGTAGAGGGAGGGTAAGGAGGGGAAAGGAGGGGGTGCGTGCTTCATAATGCTTCCTGGAGCGTGATAGTGTTATAGGGAAGCTGATGACTTGTATTGCGATTAGTTTGTTTCCGCAATGTGGAGTGGAAAATGGTGGGAAAGAATTTTGATACCACCTGTGTGACACCTGCTGGTTTGGTGACGTCACTGCGTAATTAGAAGGTCAGGTGAACTTAATTACCTCAGCACGCTACGCTTGTAATGTGGAAATACACGTCTGGGGAAAGAAAACTTGGATTCACTGATTTTTTTATGTGTTTCCAATTTTCCATGTTTTCTAAGGAGGTAAAAAGTGGGTATTTGTGTTGCTAATACGTGTAGTATATATGAGTTGAAAACAAAATCATGTATACTTAAATTTGAAGGTTTTATAAATATACATAAAGCTTCCCTCTCTTGCCCAGTCCGAAACTTCCTCTTGTATATAGCGAAGCAATGCGTTTTGTTGCCGTCATAGAATCGCAAACATTTCCTTCCCACAACCAAGTAAAATACCGCCACAGAAAACGTTAAGTGCCCTCACCACAAAATCCCAGACTAAAAAGAAAGAAAAAAAATTACCCAATATTTTCCTGCCGTTTAAGTAAGTACACAACGTAAGCATGGGAAGTGCCCTCGTGTCTCCCTCAGCCTCAGGTTATTATTTGTGACTTTCACTGCGCATTTACCGAGGGGAGGCAGCGGGAGGGGAAGGGAAGGGACGGGGATGTTCGAAGCCTGAGCCACGCTAATGAGTATTCAATATCGAAGAGGGGGGTGAGGGGGTGAGGAAAGTGGAGTAGTGTTGTGGAGGGAAAGTGGAGCAGACTAGAGTGGAATTGTTAGTCATGATGGAGGAGGTTGTTAGGGGGATGAGGAAGAACAGGGGCCAGTGTTGAGGGGGGGGGGAGGGGCATGGAGAGAGGAAGTGGGTCAGTGATATCTTAGTGTGGTGTGTAAATTTTGAAAGTTAGTTATCACACGTGTATCTGCATCCCTTGTGTAAACGGAATGGTGTTGGTGCAAGAGTTGACCGCCAGAGTACATTGTTAAGTACAGGGGCAGAGTATAGCCTATTATATTATGTTCATCTCATTAATACGCATTAGTACATTCTCTATTTCCACTTGGGGATATCCTAATTAAAACTCTCTGTGCTTTGCTTCTGAAAATGGAAATAGATATAATACTGAGTTATTTTTTCATCATGTGCAGCTAAAATGAGACGTATTTATAGAAGTTTAATGTTTAATAAAAACTGGATCACCACAGTATGAAGTTCAGTAATTCTAAGATATGAATATTTTTTCAAGGTAACGCACTCATTATGTCTCTTATCTTGACGCCCAAAACTAAAAGATGAAGTGAGATGGGTTAGGCGAACGAGGGTGGCGGAGTAGAAGGTGTCGCTCAAATGAAACAGAAGGGGAGAGGAAAGGAGGGAGGAAGGGAGGGAGGGAAGGAGGTAGGGAGCAGCTGGAGTTGGGAGTGAGGATAATGGAGGATACGAGCGCCAAGGAGAGTGGTGGAGACCTAGACTGGAGAGTGAGGAGTGAGCACGGTTGGGTAATTTTGGAGACCGTAAGGGGAAGGTAAGAGAGAGTGAAAGCGCACTAGACTTGACTAAAAGTGTGAGGGAGTTTTAAGTGTATTCTGTGTGTACTTAAGTTGAGAGAAAAGAGAGAGAGAGAGAGAGAGAGAGAGAGAGAGAGAGAGAGAGAGAGAGAGAGAGAGAGAGAGAGAGAGAGAGAGAGAGAGAGAGATAAAGTTAAGAGTGTTTGCAATGAATTTAAAACAGAACAAAGTCATAACTGTGATTGGATATAAATGTTTGAATGCATAAATGTCAACGTTCTCACAGTGGACAAGGACGAGGAGGAAGTATATTCATGGAGAGTTAATTGCAAAGTGACTCCCCATAACCTCCCCTTTCCTACCTTCCCTCCATAGATGTCAGGACCAGGTGCTGTGTGTGTGTAATATTTCATTGTTTAGTAGTTCGGTATCTTTTCTATGGCTCCTGTATCACTGATTTACTGAGTGTCTCTTTTTTTTTATCACCTACTTCTCTTTTATTCTTTTGTTATTTTTGGTTTATATATTTTTTTTTTTCTATGAGTGTGATATTTTGTATTTTTTATTTTCCTATGTATTGTTTTTTTTTTCTTCTCGGTGACACTTTTGTTTTCGTTTTCCTTCCTTCGTCGCATTTTAGTTCGTTCCTTACAAAGTCTTGACGTGTTTCGTTCTTGGTGTCGTCGCGTGGCGTGGCGTGGCGTGGCGTGGCGGGGCTGCGGCGTCTGTCTCCTGTCGCGTCACACATAACCATCCCTTACACCTCACATTTCCCTTATTTCCTCCTCACCAGTACTTTACGCCCTCATTCCAGCACCTCCTCCAAAAAATACTGGAGGCTTCTGATTTTTCCTTGAAACTTGGGTACGAAAGTGATATCTGGCGGTGAAATTTGTATTGTATAACCTTGGCGGCGAGGCCCTGACGGCGGCATCGAGGATATACGCAACAACATGGGCGGAAACAGGATCCTAGCGGCGTACATGTTCTTTATATAAATGTCAGAACCACACGAAGGGGAAAAAAAAAAAGTGAAATGCATTGTAACATCGGCGTAAGGTCATTGGGGCTTAAAGGGGCGTTGTGTCAGTGGAATCCAAAGTCCTTTTAGACCTAAATGATCGTATTCCAAGTCTTCTCGATACCTCGGCGCGCGGGAAAAAAAATGGGTAGTGGAGTGTGGAATTTGGGAGATATTTTACGCTTTCTAATTCCTCCCCGTCACGTTTTCTTTTGTGTGCTTATCTGTGTCACTGTTTTGTTTTTGTTTTTTTCAATTTTGTAGTTGTTGTTGTTGTTGTTGTTGATGATGGTATTGATGTTTTGTATGAATAGAAATTTTGGTGGGTACGTTGTCATCGATGTTATTGTCATTGTTTTTCTATGTGTGATGTTGTTTTTTTCCTCTATTGATTCAGGAAGTAGCTAGGCATTTATTTTTCTATACCTTTTCTATATATTTAATGGAGGCATATCATTTTACATTACTTTTTACTCATCTCATCTATATTTCTTTACGTGTTTTTCCTTTTTCTCATCTCCTTTATAACACTATTGGCCTTACTTCCATCCCTCTTCCCATCACAACAACAACAACAACAACAACACGCTGCTCACCCACACACCATACAACGATCATTACCCTCTTCCAGTCACCCACACACACCATCATCACACCCACACACACACACTCATCACCACCCTAACACCATCACCATCCACCACACAGAAGTCCAATCGCAGCTGTCTCACAAATCCTATAAAACTCATTAAACATCCCATGATTACCACACAACATCATCTGTACTCCGAGACTTAACTGCCGGATAACTACCCTTCTCTTCTCTCTAATTGACCCCTGAACCTAATGAGACAGCTTTGTTAATGGAGACGAATGCCGCACTGCCTTACCGGACCACCCGAGCCACATCTGCCCCATTATTTGGCATTAATTAAGGCCTACAGCTCAGCCTATTGAAGGGGATCACGGCGCATGAAGTGGGTTTAGCCTTCAGCGGGATTAATTGCGTTTCAGAATGAGGTAATCAGTGTAGGAAGTGGCGCAGGAGGAAGAGGAGAAGGTGGAGGAGGAGGAGGAGGAGGAGGAGGAGGAGGAGGAAAAAGAGGAGATGGAACTTAACCCAGAACTAGTTGTTTGTAAGTAGAATGTTGTGTATATCTTTCTCGCTCTTTCTCTCTCCCACTATATTGGTCTATGTATCATTTGTAAAGAAGAGGAAGTTCGTGTGTGTGTGTGTGTGTGTGTGTGTGTGTGTGTGTGTGTGTGTGTGTGTGGGAGGGGTGTGTGTGTGTGTGGATGTGTGTGTTTCTATATGTATTTGTGTGTGATCGTTTGATTGATTGTACCTCAAAGGATGAAGAGAAAGATAAAAAGAGAGAGAGAGAGAGAGAGAGAGAGAGAGAGAGAGAGAGAGAGAGAGAGAGAGAGAGAGAGAGAGAGAGAGAGAGAGAGAGTTATTCTTGAAGGATATGTTTTGTTCGATTATCTTTATCTGGTAATTATCATTACGTGTGAAAATTTAATTATAAGAGAAGTGTATGTGTATGTACGAGTGTTTTTTTCTTTTCTTTTCTTTTTTCACATGTGCGTGCGACTCACTTCATTGCGTGTAAGAATTGAGAGCAGAATGAAAAGAATAGCTGCGAATTTGGAGCGAATCTACACACACACACACACACACACACACACACACACACACACACACACACACACACACACACACACACACACACACACACACACACACACACACACACGCGGGGCTGGGAAAGAAGCTAATGAATGGGAAGGGATCGTGAGATGGATAAGACGGATCAACGGGACAATCCTGGATAGAATTAAGATGAACCTTCTACTTTGTCTAAAACACCTGTAGTATTATTCCCTTTAAAGAAGAAGAAATAGATAAATAGATAGATAAATAAAGTAGTAGTATATCCGCTTGTATATCTCCCTGTGTTACCTTCTATGTATACCTGTGTGTGTGTGTGTGTGTGTGTGTGTGTGTGTGTGTGTGTGTGTGTGTGTGTGTGTGTGTGTGTGTTCTTTTGTCATTGGTGTAGAGCTGTGTGTAGGACGCGTGAATAGTCTTTTTTATATATCTTCTTTTATGACTGGCCAGTAGTATATTCCGCGTTACCGTATCGTTTGTGACTATTGAAAAGGCTTTCGAGGAAGGCTCAAAGGGCTGGGAATGATTGCTGGTATCAGTGCTTCCCAAATGAACGATATCCAGTATGAAAAAGAGAAAGAGAGATAGAGAGAGAAATAAATAGACAGACACACAGACAGATAGACAGATAAACAGACGCGAAAACAAGTAAACTAAAGCAACAAGAGAGATAGCAAAAATAAAGATAAGAGATAGACTTGATGAGGGACATATATGGTTTGTGTATGACCTCACAACCTCCAAGAAGAGAGGAGGAGAAGAGGATTGGGCTATAAAAATGAGCCCAGAAGGTCCTCAGAGTCCCTTGGGAAGGCTTAGAGGGACGAGGGAGAGATAGACGATGAGGGAGACGAGACAGGAAATTATGAGAAGAGAAAGGAGAGAGATATCTGTAACTTTCTATGGTATTAAAGTTATTTGATTCATAATATTTTCTCAGCAGTAAACAGTAGTGTGTATCTCATTAGTGCAAGGAAAGTTATTAAATTAATTGCTATATAATTAGTTGTTCGTTTATAGGGTAACAGAAATAAAAAATAAAATCATTGGATATTCACTCATTAAAAGTTATAAATACACGTATTAATTATATAAAAATATGCAATACGTGTAGTTTTCCTCTTGTATTTTTTTAGAGAGAGTGAAAGAGATAGGAGTTATTTGTATTACTAACGTCCTCTAACATATTCTCATCCAGTATAGCAACTCATTTCTATTCCGGATAAAATATAGAAATAAAAACACAACAGAAAACGTTAAAAAAGTTGATACACTTCCTACCATAAGCCAGACACATGAAGCAGGAAACACACCCTTAGAACCACGACTGTCTCCCGGCGTCCCTTTGTTAATGCGACACACTTGGCACACCTCCCTCCCTCCCTCCCTTGACCCGCGTGACCCGTGCCTGTGGTGGTGGTGGTGGTGGTGGCGAGGGTCCGCTGCGTGTGTGGTACAAAGGAACACACTGACAATCGTAGTTCTAAGATGCTCCGTTCCCCGCCGCGTGAGGACAATGACATGCTAAGTTTCTTTTGTTTTTTTTTGTGTGTGTCTCTCTCTCTCTCTCTCTCTCTCTCTCTCTCTCTCTCTCTCTCTCTCTCTCTCTCTCTCTCTCTCTCTCTCTCTCTCTCTCTCTCTCTCTCTCTCTCTCTCTCTCTCTCTCTCTCTCTCTCTCTCTCTCTCTCTCTCTCTCTCTCTCTCTCTCTCTCTCTTTTATCCAGTATACAAATGAGCCGCTCAAGTGGTTCAAAACATCTGCGAGAGGAACTTAATTATGTATATAAAAAAAAAGGTGTGTTTCTCTCTCTCTCCCTTTCTCTCTCTCTCTCTTCTTGTCGTATAATTCAAAAAAATAGTATTCAGTAATATTTCCGCAAAGTTACGGGAAATATATTATAACTAATTCATTGTTTTTTTTATTATATGTATAGTGATGAAGTATTTATCAGACCAATAAGAACATCAGAGTGATACTAGCGCGGACATGAGGTGTAGTGGTGACATCTGGTGGCCGCATCTCGGAAACTCATCCATTAAAGAAAGGAGGACAACAGCCAGGGGAGACAGGATAAGGATAACGAAAGAGAGAGAGAGAGAGAGAGAGAGAGAGAGAGAGAGAGAGAGAGAGAGAGAGAGAGAGAGAGAGAGAGAGAGAAAGATACGATCACAAAACGATGCCGATGACCTGTCTCCTTTGCCTTGTTTACGGCTGGTCGGTGGAAGGAGACGCAACCTTCTTGTTCCCCAAAGACTGTCTTGTGACGCTTTTATATCTGGCCTCCATCTTCAGCCTCGGGGAATGGTCGTTGTGGCCTTCTGATACAGCAATAATGTAAACGTCTTTGATTTCCTACATGACATATACGATGTAGTAATGTGGCTTTTTCTGTTGGCGGTGGCTCAGTGAGGTGGCTTAATGATGAGGTAACGAGGGGAAGGAGGCAGGTAGGAGAGGTAACTTTAAGGTAGGTGAGGGAGAAGGTTGTGAAGATGTCAGGTAATAAGGAAAGATATATAAGGTTGATTGAGCGGAGAGGGAACACACCAGGGAAGGGAAGGGAAGGGAAGGTGTGAAAGCAACCTAGCCAGAGGGGAG
>JAPQNM010000012.1:4826371-4838871 GCA_029783475.1 Metacarcinus magister | reverse complement strand
ACACACACACACACACACACACACACACACACACACACACACACACACACACACACACACACACACACACACACACACAGGAGCTTCGGCTCGACAAACACTTTGCTATGCTGTCAATTTTATGAATTTATATATATATATATATATATATATATATATATATATATATATATATGTTTCCATAGCAATAAATGTTTACTTACTTACTTACATACACACACACACACACACACACACACACACACACACACACACACACACACACACACACACACACACACACACACACACACACACACAGGTGGATAGAAAAATAATTAACAAGCATCATTGTCGTATCGTGACAGGTATAATGTTCACCTTTTTAACGTCATGTTCTGCTGCTGATGAGCTGGACTCAGGATCTTTGAGATAATGATACTCATGAAGATTGTTAATTTTATTAGTATTAGTTGTTGTGAATTTTTTTTATTGTTGTGATGGTTGTAGCTTTCATTTTGCTTGTGGTTATCCTTCTACTGCTACTATTACTCCTGTTACTACTACTACTTTTTTCTTTTTTTATCCTTTACCCGTGGCGCCGGTAAGCTTAATGGAGGCCTTAGATGGTCGGCCTCCACCCGTTAGTAGTGCGGGTTAGATTTTTTTAAGTGACGCCTCGTTTCTTATTGAGAGGCTCATGCTGCCAGTTGAAGCTCCTTGAGTATATAGCTTTGCAATCCCGTCGAGGATAGTGTTATGGCAGCATGTGGGTGATCTTAGGGCATTCGGCGGTATTACCAAAGACAAGTGGCCAGCTCGTGCCGGGCTCGAACTCGGGACTCTGATTTGGTATGCCCGACCGCTAGCCACCGCCTTCCTACTACTACTCCTACTACTACTACTACTACTACTACTACTACTACTACTATTACTATTACTATTACTATTACTATTACTACTACTATTACTACCACTACTACTATTACTACCACTACTACTATTACTACCACTACTACTATTACTACCACTACTACTATATTACTACTACTGTCGTCATCATACCGTCATTCCAGCTGCCACAATATAACAATTTGGAATAAAAGGAATTTGCTTCACCATTCACGCAGGAATCCAGTGGTGATGGAATGAGGGAGATCCGTTAAGCCGGGAAAAAGAATTTATTGCGGGAATAATTTTACAGTTCAATCAAGTGTAAGTGGAAGGGATATACCACTACTATCACCACCACCACCACCACCACCACCACCACCACCACCACCACCATCACCACCACCACACAACAACAACAACAACAGCGTCGGTCACTTTTGGAAGCGTTCTGTCCTATTTTCTTTGTTTTCCACGTGCTTTCTCAACAAATACAACCACACACGCAGGGACGTTTTCAAATAGACTATGACCAAAGCGACATAAATAATAGTGTTGCGTCGTCCGCCTCACTGATATTAAACGAGACAGGGAAGCGGAAACAAAAGAACATCACGACGTTTAGTGCGCAAAGTGGACAGGGACTTCACCAATTCCACCACGTAATAGTAGTAATAATAGTAGTAGTAGTAGTAGTAGTAGTAGTAGTAGTAGTATAGTAGTAGTAGTAGTAGTAGTAGTAGTAGTAGTAGTAGTAGTAGTAGTAGTAGTAATAGTAGTAGTAATAGAAGTGGGGGTTTGCAGAGTCTTCAGGAAACATAGCAAACCATTTAGTATTTCTTATACACACAAGGGAGAGAAAGGACCTTTGTCAACAGGTGGGCGCGGTGAGGGTGGGGAGAGGGAGGGCTAGGAGGGGAGGGCGAGGATAGGGAGGCTGCTGACGTGTGAAGAGTCTTGGAGGGAGGGTAGAGGAAGAGGAGAGATGGAGGGCGAGGGTTGAGGAAAAAAAGATTAACCACAAAACACTCATCCAGAGAGATTGATAGAGAGAGAGAGAGAGAGAGAGAGAGAGAGAGAGAGAGAGAGAGAGAGAGAGAGAGAGAGAGAGAGAGAGAGAGAGAGAGAGAGAGAGAGAGAATTCCTTCGCTTCTTTTTCCTTTTAAATGTCAAATCTTCTCATGAAATATTAAAAGGTATAAATATTCTTTTTAATTTCTTTCTTTTAAATTATGTGTTTTTTCTTCTTTCTTCTCCTCAGCATCATCATCATCATCATTATTTATATCTACATTATTATTATTATTATTATTATTATTGTTATTACTATTACTATTACTGCAACTATCATCATCATTATCATCATCAGCAGTATTGGAAGGAAGGAAGGATGAAAGGAGTACAAGTATAAGACAGGTTTGGAATCATGTTTTATCTTCACCGCAAGGAAGTGCGAACGGAGGAAGAAATATGCGGCGACGAACTCAAAGACGAGGATGATACTATTACGGATGAGCGAAAGTCAATGGGAAAAGTCAGTCTTGAACTTTTCCTATACATCACTTGTTTATCCAAGGAAATAGAAAAAAGTGCGACAGCACGTTCAGATATGAAATATATATTTACAAACATGTTTCTAAAAGTTTTTTTCAGGCTTGAAAAGATAAAGTTATGAAAGAGGAGAAACATTATACAGAATATTAAATCAATTTGTTTAAAGTTTAATCGTGGATAAGAAAACGAGGCTTGGGTTTCATAACTTTCAATTCCTGTTTTATACAGATATAATTCGAAACCAAGAAACTTTTCGGCCCCTTATCTTTTTTTTCATCATTTTATTGGAACATTTTGAGTAGTCGTTTTTGGGTTGATTCAATAAGGGAGGAAAAGTTTATTCCTTTAAACTTATTGTGTGTGTGTGTGTGTTATCCACTCGAAAACTGATCCATTGTCAGGAGTAGAAAAAAAAAATGAAACAAAGTCATTGAAAACTATGAAACTAAAACAAAAGTAACCAGCATAAAAAAAACTATCCTCAAAATCAAAAGATTCGTCGGATTTCCTTGACAAAGACAAACTGTGGAGAGGCGACAGGAAGACAAAAGGAGATAGGGTGCGTGATAAAAGTTTTCAGCCAGCCTCGCCGCGCCGCCTTCCCTGCCTGACCCTCACCCTTACTAAACCCCAATAAGGAGAAGCTCGCCCCTGGACACTTCCTCGCCCGGAGAGTTGCGAGCTGGACCAAGTTTACTCGAGAGACATTATTGCCCACGCGGGGACGGACGACGGAAGGGGCGGCGGCCGGGGAGGTGAGGCTGTGTGTTAACTCAAACCTTGGCTTCTGCAGGCGTTCTTGTGTCAAATTGTCCACCGAAAGCGAGGATAATAACAGTATTAGTAGTATTAGTAGTAGAAATAGTAGTAGTAGTAGTAGTAGTTGTAGTTGTAGTAGTAGTAGTAGTAGTTGTAGTTGTAGTAGTAGTAGTAGTAGTAGTAGTAGTAGTGGTAATAGTAATAGGTAGATAGTCTTGCCAGTACCTTCGTGCTCTAAAAACACCACGATTCTCTTCCATCGTTGATTTTGAGCCTCGGTGCAAGAGAAGTAGTTTTCCATGCACGCTCTTGCTTGCACGGCAGGTTTGTTTTCCCTTCCCGAGGTGCACCAGGTGAAGGGGAAGACTAACGAGCGAGGGGAACAGGTGAGCTGCGAAGCCTCTCCTTGCAGGCTAGGGATTCCTCCTCTCACTTTCGCCTTCATTGCTTTTTTATCGTGATGGGGGTCATGCAGGACTCCCACAGAATTTATTTGTTTTATTCCCTACACTGTGACGTCCTTGGCGGCTGACTCGCCCGTCCATCCATCCATCCACTAGCTTGAGTCGAGGCCAAGACACCACCTCACCCTCTATTGACTTAGCTCCAAGTCTACCTAAGCTAACCGACGTGAGTGCCTCGATTGAACACCTGCAGAAGGAAACACTGATGCACTTTAAGGTGACTCTGTATCCCTCTGACAAGTGAACAATCCTTAAAAGCAAAGAATGAGTCGTGAGGGGAAATGTGATGCATCCTACACGTTGTACAGAGCCGCTGGACCTTGAAACACACCTGCACAAGGAACGTCAAAGCCTAAAGCCTAGAAAAAAGGTAAAATAAGGTCGAGTATTTTCGGTTTATAATCTCCTTCCACATCGCTTGCCTTGCCCTTCCAGTCCATTCCAGCGGCTCCATCCCGCCCACGCCGCCCACTCTATAACGCACTGAGATACTGATCCAGGCGGCGGGGAAAAGAGAGATGGATGTTCCGTTAGTCAGCTCGAGGCGATCCTGTCAGAAGATCTCGAGGAAGTTACATCATCAATCTGACTTATACACGCCACTCAATTACGTCATCGCTCTCGTCAGCCAATCAGCGCTCACTAAGCCTAGTCTTGTTTTCTATACATAAACTATATTCCTAATAAAAAAACTCCTATATGTTCGTTGTTTTATGTTTTGGTTTTATGGATATTGTATTTTTCGTTGTCTTTCTAGATTGTATTTCCTCTAATCAAGCTTTTCCCTTTTTTTTTTGTTTTTATTTCAGTTCCCGTTCCCTTCCCTGCGTGGATTACCTCCGCTTTAGTGAGTATATATTCGTCTTTTCCGTCCTCCCCCTTCGTAATTTAGGTTGGTCTTTGTTATGGATGTGTCAGGTTACAGGAAGAGATTTGGCAAAGCTGTCAGATTTATATTCCCGGTTCATGCCTCGATTATTGATGTTACTCGGCACTTCACCACTCATCATGTTCCCTCTCCTCCTCCTCCTCCTCCTCCTCCTCCTCCTCCTCCTCCTCCTCCTCTCCTCCTCTTCCTCCCTTCCTTGCTTGGCTTTGTATGGCCTGGTATTCCTAGTTCCTTTTGTCCTTCATCTACTTTCTCCTCCTTCTCTTCTCTATCTCCTCCTCCTCCTCCTCCTCCTTCTCCTCCTCCATTATTAACCCTTTCGAGGCTTTCATCACCCTCCACGTTCAGGCCAGAAATCAGTACGTATGCATCACTTAATCCCACGAGGAGCTGCAGGGGCTAAGGAGGGGTGGGCAGCCTTCCATTAGTAGTGAGTCGCCCGCCAAGGGAAGGGAATAGAGACGCCCGACAAGACTAAAGATTAAACCTGACAGCGCGTGATCCCGTCATATTTTTTCTTCGTATCTTAGATGAAAATACGTCAAGACTATTCATTCCTTCCTCTTCCTCCTCCTCCTCCTCCTCCTCCTCCTCCTCCTCCTCCTCCTCCTCCTCCTAGGTTCTCAGGTGATGACAGTGTTCTGGGGCTCAGTGTTCCGCCTGAGAAGGAAGAAAGCAACTTTCCCTGAGGCCTTGAGGAAAAGAGCAATTACTGAAGGAGGACGCTAAACCCGAATTTATGCTGGTCCCTCTCTTCTCCCCCTCTCTCTCTCTCTCTCTCTCTCTCTCTCTCTCTCTCTCTCTCTCTCTCTCTCTCTCTCTCTCTCTCTCTCTCGCTCTCGCTCTCGCTTTTCGTGCCTCTCTTTATTCTTCTTAAGTGATTCCAAAGTTGATTATTTCCACGACCCGAAGCCAGCGTGTCTTCTAACACATTACACATCGCGGGGCTGTCATCATGCAACTCATTGGTCTTCCTGCTCTTCCTCCTCCTCCTCCTCCTCCTCCTCCTCCTCCTCCTCCTCCTCCTCCTCCTCCTCCTCCTCCTCCTCCTCCTCTTCTTCTTCCTCTTCTCCTTCCTCCTCCTCGTCTGGTAGAAGAGGGACATTGAGAGATGCTGCCGCTGAGTTTAGACTGAGACGGATTACAGTGTCGCAGGGTGACTTAACGATGAAGTCCTAGTGTGTGTGTGTGTGTGTGTGTGTGTGTGTGTGTGTGTGTGTGTGTGTGTGTGTGTGTGTGTGTGTGTGTGTGTATGTGTGTGTTATATGTCGTGTTGGTCAAGATATAAATTACCTTTTTTTATGGAGACATTAATACCATACCTTATGTTTTTTTGTGTGTGTGGGAGGGAAATACCTGTCTGTCTGTCTGTCTCTCTCTCTCTCTCTCTCTCTCTCTCTCTCTCTCTCTCTCTCTCTCCTCTCTCTCTCTCTCTCTCTCTCTCTCTCTCTCTCTTTCTCTCTCTTCTCTCTCTCTCTCTCTCTCTCTCTCTCTCTCTCTCTCTCTCTCTCTCTCTCTCTCTCTCTCTCTCTCTCTCTCTCTCTCTCTCTCTCTCTCTCTCTCTCTCGTCTGTCTGTCTGTCTGTGCGTCTACCTGTATCTATCTATCAGTGGTTGTCTTTGTGTGTCTGTCAAGGTATGCAATGGTTCCCTTTTCTATTACCTGGACGAATCGTTTCTCTGCCTCCGGGTTTTATTGAGATCTACACTTTTACACCCTTCCTCGAGGCTGCGGCTGTGTCCTGAAACGCCTCGCAAAATTGGACAAGAGTCTTTCCAAACTGAAGATTTATCGAGTGAAGATATACTGGGAACTCCCCGCCTTCCCCCTGCCCCCTGCCCCCTTTCCTTCTCTTCTCTACTCCTCCTCACTACTACCTTTACCTCCATTTCTCCCTCCTCCTCCTCCTCCTCCTCTTCTTCTTTTCACCGCATCCTTTCTCTCACTTTTCGCCCCTCACTCTCCTCATTCCATCTCTCTTTTCACTCCATTCCCCACTCTCACCTCTCTCCGCATTTCACCCTTTAAATACCAACGCTTCTTCACTCTTCTTTCTCACCTCTCTTTTCCTCCCTCCCTCACCCCTCCCCCGTCTCTTTGCCCCCTGCCCTCCCTCCTAAGAGCTGTGGGTCAGACTCCATTCTCAGGTGGCTCTTCTAATGAGAATTTAAGTTTCCCCTCTTAATGCTGAATCTTTTATTGCCCTTCGTCCCTCGCCTGAAGGAGGTAAATGCTGGGAAATTTGCGATAGGACTTATTTCCAAGGTCTTGTCAATATTCTCGGGGGAGTAATGAAGGGAATTAGCGTATACTGTGTGGGTGTGGTGTTATAGGTGTGTGTGTGTGGGTGTTTGTGTGTATGTGTGTTTGTGTGGGTGTATTTGTGTGTTTGTGTGGGTGTGTTATCTCTCTCTTGTAATCGTATTCATTTTTAGTTTTATTTTTCAAGTGTGTTTTTATATATTTTTATTGCTCATGTGTGGTTTTGTGGGTCCTTGAGGAGGAGAAATTTGCATCCTTAGTTTCTTTTCCAATGAAGTTATCATTTGAGAGAGAGAGAGAGAGAGAGAGAGAGAGAGAGAGAGAGAGAGAGAGAGAGAGAGAGAGAGAGAGAGAGAGAGAGAGAGAGAGAGAAAGAGAGAGAGAGAGAGATGTGAAAACTTTAGCCAGGAAACTGTACAATTTACGTGAAGGAGAAAGACATTTACCTTCCCCAAAACTAGATGCCGGAGGTCGCTAGAGAGTGTGTCGAAAGGAGGAAGAGGAGGAGAAGAGGAGGAGGAGGTGGAGGAGGAGGAGGAGGAGGAGGAGGAGGAGGAGGAGGAGGAGGAGGAGGTGGAGGAGGAGGAGGAGGAGGAGCGTCAGTGGCAGTCTTTTCCCTGTGGTATTTTGCATATTTTGAATAGGAATGAGTCTGTAAATTTGGTTTCCCCGTTTGAGGTGGTGGGCCTCGTTCACCTGACTAAGTGATCAGCACCTGACTCATTATTATAGTATAGGACGCAGGCTTGTTAGTGTCACCTTATTATTGGTGTTGTTGATGTTTTATTTGTTATTTTTATTTGTTATTTTTATCATGCGTTGGTGTTTTCCTATTTTATTATTATTTATTCATGGTTTGTGTAATGTTTTGTGTCATATGTGTGTGTGGGTTGATTATTTCAATGTGATGTTCATTGCTATTGTTATTTTTGTTTTAATTTTATAGTTGTTTGTTGTTTTGTTATGTGTTGTTGTTGTTGTTGTTGTTGTAATTGTTGTATGTATGTATGTATGTATCGTTTTATTATTAGTGTTTGTCTTTTGTACCAAATTTGCGTTAGTGGAAACTCTGTGTCTATCCATTACGACATAATTGAATTGCAAGTGATAAATTACATGTTAATTGATATGAACATTTATATTCATTACGGAGAAATTTATTTTTGTGTTTTATTTCTTTTACGTAAGACAGAAAACGTTCCCTAAACGAGTCCTTTCATTAGTAGACCCAATCTTACTCTCCTCCAATCACGTTCAAGGATAATATGAGTCTGAGAATTAACAACCAATCACGACTCTTCTTCCAGCGAGGTCATTAGACTGTTCCATTGTTATGATTGTATTAATAGCAAGTTTTTTGTGGAATTATCAAGAGGAAATCGTGAACAGCCTTGAACAGAGCAAGTGGAGGGGAAGTATGAGGGGAGAGAAGAGAGGTAACAGGATGAGTAGGAGGAGAAAACAGCATGGAGGGGAGAGATAAGTGGGTGGAGTGAAGAGAGGTAGGAAAACGAGTAGGAGGGGAGAGGAGTAAGTAGATGAGGAGGAGGAGGAGGTAAAAATGGGAATGAGAGGAGGGAGGTGGTGGGAGGAGATGTAAGCTGTTTTGTATCCGTAAATACCTTACACACACACCTCGCTTGTCCCTTCTCAGAACACAGCAATCATGAAAAGTGCTCGTTCTATGGCGCGCGCAAACACACACGCATACACATACACACACACACACACACACACACACACACACACACACACACACACACACACACACACACACACACACACACACACACACACACACACACACACACACACACACACACACACACACACACACACACACACACACCAAAAGAGAGAGAGAGAGAGAGAGAGAGAGAGAGAGAGAGAGAGATGCGCAAGACCACACCTTAAAAATCATCGTAGATAATTCTTTCCCTTTTTTTCACTAATATGGGATTAGTTCCATTTTTTCCTGACTTCACAGTTTTCCTTCGGCCATAAAAAAAAGATCCCAGAAAATTGGTGGAAATAAAAAGTCGAGGTATAAAATGTTACCAAATGATGAATGAGGTGAAACCCGACGGAAACTTATCCCGTGAAAACGTGGGGAAACATTTATGAGGATGCGTCGATGAGGAATTAAAGGATTTTTTCCCCTCTCTCACACACACACACACACACACACACACACACACACACACACACACACACACACACACACACACACACACACACACACACACACACACACACACACACACACACTTCTTTATTTCCATTTATCAGGATTCTTTTTCTACTAATACCATTGTGCCGCATTTTTTTTTCTCTCTCTCTCTTTGTAAATATAATGAGCTTTTTTTTATTCATTTATTCTATTTCATTTTATTTCAATTCATTATATTTTTTTCACGTGCGTCCTTTGCTCTTCATCAATATCCTCTGCCGATCCGTTTCAAGTACAGAATTACGTTGATAGAGAGATCAACGGACAGACGGCGTGCATGTGGCCATAGCAGCGTGTATCAAGAGAATTGCTTATCAAAGGAAGCCAGTCAGCCGTCAGCCGTCAGCCGTCAGTGCCACGCTAGACCATCAAGGAGGACGTGGTGGGCTGACAGTTCCTCCTACTTCTATGTATGTGTGTGTGTGTGTGTGTCTATGTGTGTGTATGTGTATGTAGGTAGGTAGGTAGGTAGGTGGGTGATTTACATAGCTTTGTCCGTGACCTCTCATTTATCTGGATTGTTTTTTCATACATCTTTATCACCTACACGTTAATAAATCCCCAGGCGATGATAGCGGTTAGAAAAAACTTCCCAAAAGAATGATGAAAGAGGAAATTAAAACAACAGGATCACTGAAACTACCACAGAAAAATATATATACGTTTTTTTTTCCCTTAAGTGTGTGTGTGTGTGTGTGTGTGTGTGTGTGTGTGTGTGTGTGTGTGTGTGTGTGTGTGTGTGTGTGTGTGTGTGTGTGTGTGTGTGTGTGCGCAATTCCAGGGAGTGCACGGTTGTTTTGATGCAAGTTATTTCACGTACGATACGAGTCGGCTCAGATTAATTGCAAGTGATCCGTTGGCGTAGCTGTGTTAGGCTTCATAAATTCTTAGTTGATTAAAATAAACGAAAAACGAAACATTATAAGCACTGAAAAAAAAATTCGATTACAAAATATATCCTCCACTCCGTCACTTAACAGAGATATCGGAGAGACAATCGAGAATCCAATATCACTTTTGCATATCAACTGTGTGTGTGTGTGTATGTGTATGTTAGTGTGGTGTGTGTGTGTGTGTGTGTGTGTGTGTGTGTGTGTGTGTGTGTGTGTGTGTGTGTGTGTGTGTGAGTGTGTGAGTGTCATGGTAAGCCTAGTGTTGCCAGATCAGTCGTCAATCCTTCAATGACCGCGTGGGGATTGTGCGTTCAGAGTTTTAAGCAGATGTTAAGCAGACGGATGGTGTAGATTATTTCAAGAGTGTTTTATGCATCTGTGTGTGTGTATATATTAGGAATATATTATCACCTAACATTGGAATATTTTGTTATGCTTCATGCGTGTGAAGGTCTGGTTAGTGATTTTGAAGGTGGAACTACACAAAAAAAAATCCTTTGCAGTTACATGTATAAAACGTGTTGTGTTGTCAAATGAACGTCATGCCAAACTCGCAAACAAAAGACGACGAGCGAAAAGAGATGATCTAGGATGCATCATGATTATTTATGATTAATGTTTCCGAGCGACGTGCAAGGATACGTGATCATCCTTTATATATCATGAATATTTTCTTCTCCTGCGAAGAAACGGGACATTAATACGTAGATAAATAGAATTATGGCAATTATTCATAGTCTTTTTTTTATATCAATACAAGCGTCTGCATTAATGTGATGAGTTTAGAATAAATATTACTCACTGTTTTTGTACGTAATAAAAAAAGGAAGCAGGAAAGTAACGTCGGAGAGAGAGAAAAAAAATGAGATTAATATATGTAACATTTCTCTCTTCCTTGCATAAACTGTGTATGTGTGTCTAAGTGCGCATGTATATGTCTGTATATGTATGTATGTATGTATGTGTGTGCCTTAATGTGTATGTATGAATATGATGTGTCCTCATTATTCACATCACGTCCGTTCTGCGTCAGGATATTCAGCGCTACGGCGGCGGAAGCGGAAGCGGCGGCGACGGGGGCGGGGGGCGGGGGGCGGGGGTGTTGATGACGACTCTGGTTCTCCTTCAGACGCTCGATAAGAACAGACAAAGACCTAGAGAGAGATGAGGCGGAAAACCTGACCACATAACCCACTGACGCCATTTATCACACCCGCGTAGAGGCAAGAAGGAGAGAGAGAAAGAGAGACAGAAGGGGAATAAGAGAGAGTAGTAAAGGTAGAGAAGGAGGGGGTGAGGGAGGGGAAGGAATGGATAGGTACCCTCACTTCACCCATCTCTGTGGTAACCCAATACTCAGGCAAAGGATGATAGAGTGTAGTGCAGAGTGTAATGCAAGCTTGGTAGCAGTGACAAAAGTGAATGGATATGTATGTGTGTATTTTATCTAGCTGTCCCGGGCGTGTCTGTCTTCTATGTCTCCCTGCGACTCTAGTAATAACGCCAGACAGTTTGTACATAGATATATCATTCGAGGCGTCACTATAAAAATTCTAAAAAAAAACCTACACCAAATAACAGGCGAGGCAAGTCCATCTGTGCCTCCATACGCCTACTGGTGCCAACGGTTAATGATATAGAGAAAAAAGAATGTACACACGAACACAAATTCTACACGCACATACGTATACATGTATTTTTTTCTCTATCATTCTCTATCTGTCTCTGTCTCTCTCTCTCTCTCTGTGTGGTGCGTGTGTCATAGTTTGTGTTGCGTGAAACTCAGCATCGCGCCTTTCGAAATATGGTCTGGAATCAAGTTTGTGTTCGTTGTTCCGGCGGCAAGGAATGTGCGGCGGAGTTTGCGTGGCGTTGGGGACTGAGTTGGGCCTTGAGGGGATTGTAGTTCTTTCCACATCTTGGGATCTAGTGCTGTGTGTATTCCGCCTCCTTTGCACACACACACACACACACACACACACACACACACACACACACACACACACACACACACACACACACGGACACGGACACGGACACGGTCACACGGACACATACGAACACATGCCTGTCTTTCTCTCTCTCTCTCTCTCTCTCTCTCTCTCTCTCTCTCTCTCTCTCTCTCTCTCTCTCTCTCTCTCTCTCTCTCTCTCTCTCTCTCTCTCTCTCTCTCTCTCTCTCCCCCCCTAAGCTCAGGTGTGCGCCGGTGACTATAATGACGCTCGGAATATATATATTATTCTGTAATATTATCCATCGACCCTCCGTCCACCGAGCCCTTGATGGATACGAGTTGTTTTCATGCTTGCTTTTCTATATTTATTTTACTTACCATTAGTATTTGTTTATTCATCTCTTTGTTTCTTTTATCTGCGTCTGTCTGTCCATTTGTTCATCTATTATATTCGTTTAGTTGTACCTTTCTTTTTCTTTTTTCTTTTTTTTTAGTTGAGAGTAGCGGGATAAAGATATATTTAGCCGCGGGGAAGGCAAGCGACTACCTGCCTAGTTAGAGAAAGTTGAAACAAAACACAGTGAAGCCACAGACAATATATTTTATAGTGAAGGAGAAACATGAA
>JAPQNM010000012.1:4818871-4821371 GCA_029783475.1 Metacarcinus magister | reverse complement strand
CACACACACACACACACACACACACACACAGAGGTACTTAGACTCTGCTACCCTGCTATGAACAGCCTTCCTGGAACCCTCATCCCGCGCCGCCTGATGTTGTAATTAGTGAATAATACACTTCATTGCATAGACGTACAGGTGAACTGCTTCTCGTCCGTTTAACACACACGTCACTTCCACCTGTGTAATGCTAGATACCCTACGTTATTCTCTTCCTCCTCTTCCTCCTCCTCCTCCTCTTCCTCCTCTTCTTCCTCCTCCTCCTATTGTTACCCAAGGCGTTAAGTTATCACCCAGGAACACGCGGGGGACACAGGGCCACGCGGGAGGGGGACAAGAAAACTAATCTTACCACTTGGTGTATCGGAAATTTTCGCTGCCACTTTTCTGGTGTTTTTTTTATTCTTTTGTGGCTTTATATTTCTTCTCGCTATGTTCTTAGTTTGTATTACTTTCTCTTTATGGTTCTTGCGTTCTTTCTCTTCTTGTTTGTCTCTCTCTCTCTTTCTCTTTCTCTTTCTTTCTCTTGTGTGGGTTCTGTTCCTCATTCCCAAATTTATTAAGATCCGGATGGTGTAAGTTGGTAATCAGGTGTTAATTACGAGGTTTGGCAGGTGAGAAATAGGTGAACGAGTGACATTGTAACTCTCTCTCTCTCTCTCTCTCTCTCTCTCTCTCTCTCTCTCTCTCTCTCTCTCTCTCTCTCTCTCTCTCTCTCTCTCTCGCTCTCGCTCTCGTTGATAATTAACACGCATCCTCTGTTATTAGTAATGTATATTTATTTTTCATCAGTCACCCCAATTTTCTGGTGCAAGTCAAAGTATCTGATTAATAAAACTTGATCCGCTGACCAGATTGATATTTGCTTCCGTGATGCTGATTGGGTGCGACGCGATGCAGCCTCGCAGTGCACTTGTATCAGTCGTGTTTGTGTTCCTGTTTGAAGTGTGCGTAGTGTCATCTTTTGTGTATGTAAGTGGTAATAGAAAAAAAGTGTATTTGTTCTTTATACACACGCGCACCTTTGTTCTTTACCTGTCTGTGTTGTTTGATGATAATTAATGTTGTTGTTTTTCGATATATATAATGATGTCAACCTTGCCTCTGTAAATGGAAAAGTTTAGTTATATTAGTCTGGTTTTTTCTCTCTAAATAAATCGAGGGTGAGGCAGGACGTTAAAATGGATGACGGGTGAATGAATGAGTGAGTCTTTTCTTAACTTTTACTTGCCATACATTCTTTTTATACATTTTATTGGCAACTGAAACTGGAGTGAATTTGCTTGTTGAAACGAGTGATATGTGTCAAAGTCATAGCCGAGGCTCAGTATCGGGTCCACGTCATTCATACTGCACATCGCACTCACTCACTTTGACGTGTGTGTTAGGCAAGGACGAGGCGGTGCTCACTATACTGGGTGGGCGTGGGGGGGGGGGGAGATCAGCGCCTTTTTTGTTTTCCTGCTGGAGTGAGGAAGATCGAGCCGCCGCCCCCTAACGGCCTATCCATGGCAGCACATTCTTTTTTAAAGCTACTTATCACCTCCATTTGTCACTCGCCTTAAAAAACAGAATCGCTGCTGGTCCTTGTTTTATTTTGTTGGTTTATTTGTGTTCCTTTTTGTTTGTGTGTTTGGGTGTGTGTGTGTGGAGGGGGTGTTGCTTTTGTTGCTGCTCCTGTTATGAGAGGCTACGTAGGTTTTGGGAATGGGGATAGTTTACAGCGTTATGTTGAATAGTAGTAGTAGTAGTAGTAGTAGTAGTAGTACTCAGCGACGAAGGAACACAAGACAACAATTGGTGTGTGTGTGTGTGTGTGTGTGTGTGTGTGTGTGTGTGTGTGTGTGTGTGTGTGTGTGTCGCCGCGGCGGGGTGGCGGCGCCAAGCCACCAGTCTCCGAGGCGTGAAGTGGACGCAGTTTATGGCTGAGGATAATGCACTTCCTAACTATTGATCGCGGGCGCTGGGTGGCCGGGTGGGCGATACATCTGGCCGATATCTCCTCCAAGGCAGCGCATTACCGTCGCCGCGGCCAACCACTCACCCAGGGATAAGCAGAGCAAGGCCGAGGGGCTCCCCGACGCCATGTCCTGCTCAGGGTCGATTCAAGGTTTCCACTCGATTACTAATGCCTCCCCGACGACTTAAAGCTCCCTGGAACTACAGGATGAGAGGCTCTGGAAGACATCACGGCCCCGGACACGCTAGGGAGGCCGCCCACCGCTGCGCACTTCAGAATAATTATGCACGACGAGGACCGCTGTGGGACGCCGGCTGTTTTGTTTGGTGCGTCGTGATAATGATTGCAAGGCTGTGATGCATGGTGGCACCCTTTGTTGTAAGGCTGTGTTGAGGCGCCGCTGATTTTCATAATTGTAAGTCTTTTCATTACTCGGAAAATGCAGGAAAACTAATATTTTGTCATTAATGGATGAGGTGGTTGGTACTTCAAGACACAGACCCCATCACGTGACCTTGGTGTGAGACAGTGTAGCGT
>JAPQNM010000012.1:4803871-4816371 GCA_029783475.1 Metacarcinus magister | reverse complement strand
TCTCTCTCTCTCTCTCTCGCTCTCTCGCTCTCGCTCTCGCTCTTTCTCTCTTATTTTTGTTTTTCCTCAACCTCAGCATTCCTCCTAATTCTTCCTCGTCCGCCTTCCTCCTCTTCCACTTTCGCCTCTTCCTCTCTTTCTTCACTGTTGCACCCTCTCATCTTTCATCTTTTTAGTTCTACCTTGTTCATATACTTCTTGACTCCCTCCTCCTCCTCCTCCTCCTCCTCCTCCTCCTCCTCCTCCTCCTCCTCCTCCTCCTCCTCCTCCTCCTCCTCCTCCTCCTCTAAAACCAATTATCTTCCTCATTCACACGCACTCTTTGATGTCGAGTAGGAATGTGATGTCAGTTTGGATTGCCTGATCGACTCGGTTCTTCCCCTTTTAAGAACACTTTGGAAGAAGGGAAAAAAAAGTGTGAAAGATATGTAAAAGGTAAAAAAAAGAAAAACTTCCCTAAACTTCGTGGAATTTCGAGGGCGACCGAAGGAGATTGAATAGAGAGAAAAAGGAAAAAAAAATGAGATACCACTTTTTTTGCTCTTGACATTTTTTTGGTCTGTCTCTCTCTCTCTCTCTTTCTCTCTCTCTCTCTCTCTCTCTTTCTCTCCCTCGTGTCACTTTTCGTTATCAATTTAGTCCTTATTCTGGGATTACTCGGCGCTCTTCTTTCTTTTTCTTTCATCATTCTGTTCTCTTTCACGTTTCTCTTTCATCTTTCATAACTGATTATCTTTTTTTTATTACCTAAGACGTTTGATTTCCAATTTGTAAGCCATTCTTTTGTGGACTGCAGACAAAAAAAAAAAATAAAAGTCTGAAGGAATCACAATTTCTTCTTTCTTTATGAAGTTTAACGACTTTATCATCATCATCATCATCTAACCTATCATTATTGTATCTTATTTCTTACCGTCATCATTATTTTCTCATTATCTCTCGACTTTCTTTTCTTACCACGCACCGAGGAAAAAACCCGAGAATTTTAACGAGTAGGAAAGTAACACACGATCCTAACAATCCAGCGTTGCCTCAGTGTTGTTGTGTTTATCTGGCAACACCTGAACACCTGCAGCCAACCACCAATAGCAGTCATTGTCGCCTCAGTCACCGCTCTTTCACGCCTCACCGACCTCGCGTTTGCTCATCAAAAGAGAAGAATGTAACAAAGAGATAAGAAGACTAGGTGAAGAATCTCTCTCTCTCTCTCTCTCTCTCTCTCTCTCTCTCTCTCTCTCTCTCTCTCTCTCTCTCTCTCTCTCTCTCTCTCTCTCTCTCTCTCTCTCTCAGTATCGCACCGCTAGTAATCCGTTTAACTCGTCGTGTGCCGGTCCTCGAACCCTCCGTCCCGCTGAGACCCCGATCGCTAAGTAAACATTGCGCCTCACTGAGTAGCGCGTCCTGCTGCTGCCGCTCACACGCGAAGAAATGCGGATATGAACTGCATATTGTTGTTGTTGTTGTTGTTGTTGTTGTTGTTGTTGTTGCTGGTGGTGGTGGTGGTGGTGGTGGTGGTAATACCTCTCGTCGATCTTACTGCTTCGTGTATTTTTCTTGTTTCTTCTTCATAAAGCAGTATGTATCTTGTCTCCTGCTGTGGTCTCTCTTTATCTTTATCTCTCTCTCTCTCTCTCTCTCTCTCTAGATACAGTAAATTAGTTTCTTCCTTTTTAACCCTCTACCACTACCTTGTCCCATTTAGAAACCAAGTTGTTGTTTTTTTTCAAGTAGTAATAAAAGGATCAACAGTTTATAGATAGATGCAATAATATCCGGGAAGTGTTAATGGGATGCAAGAGGAAATGGTGAAAGAACACACACGAGAGGAAATAGTGAGAAAGGACTGAGCGAAGGCCATTGATCATATTCCTGGACATCTTCTACTCTTTCTCTGTATGTGTGTGTGTGTGTGTGTGTGTGTGTGTGTGTGTGTGTGTGTGTGTGTGTGTGTGTGTGTGTGTGTGTAACCCCTGATCTTCTTCCCACCTCGCCAGCTTTACATGTCTGTCCCACACATCATTTTTCCTCCTTCATATCTTCTTTGCACTTCTTTACGTCTTTCATTTTTTATTCATTTTTATCCCCGTTTCCTGCATGCACATCTCACCCTTTGCCTTACTTTTTATCCCTCGCCTTTTCACACCTCATCTGCATGTCCCCTCTTGACACCCTCCTCCTCCTCCTCCTCCTCCTCCTCCTCCTCCTCCTCCTCTCCTCCTCCTCCTCCTCCTCCTCCTCCTCCTCCTCCTCCTCCTCCTCCTCCTCCTCCTCCTCCTCCTCTCCAATTCCTATTCCTCCTTCCACCTTCCTCTCCTTACCTCCTCCTCTTCCTCTCACCTCACGCTTTTCACACCTCATCCTCCTTGCTGCCTGCCGTGCAATATGTCCTTTCAAATACGGCTTTTCCTGCTCCAAATACATTGACCCTTCGACGTAGACTCCCAGGCGCCGCGTCCCAGGAGTGTTACGGGTCCTCGGGTCACCGCCGCCCAAGGTCCAGTTGATCACTTTCCTTATGTGGCCAAAAATACGATCCTTCTTCCGATGTGAAAATGTTGAAAATGGTTCTCTGATGCTCGTTGGCGTTTATATTTTTTATTCTCAATGTCCTTTTGTGGGTTTTTCATTTTGGCTTTTTTTTTTTTTTTGGTGCAGAATCCGTGCCGTGGTTTTCTCCTTCAAAGCTTAAGGTATTATATATTGTGAAAGTCTATATGTTTTGAAATTGATCTCCTTCATATTTCCGCGTACTGTGTGTGTGTGTGTGTGTGTGTATATGTGTGTGTATGTTGAAGAAAGAGAAGAGAAGAGAAGAGACGAAAGGAAAAGAAAGGAATGGGAATGGAAAGGAAAAGTGAAGTGAAGTAAAAAAGAAAAGAAAATTAGACATATCAGTGAAACAACACAAACAATAAGAAACTAATAATAAAAAAGCAATAACATTTCTCATTTCCTGTACCAGTTTCTCTCACATTTCCAATCACCTTAAGAGGAAAGAAGAGGAAATAAGGACGAATACGTGACCTTTAAGTCCTGAAAAACAATAAAAAAAAATATATAACACCAAAAAAAATCATCATCATCATCATCATCATCATCATCATCATCATCATCATCATCATCATCATCATCATCATCGTGGTAGTTATAAAGTGATGTTAAACTATATATACATTTTTTTTTCTTCAATTTCTCTTCGTGTTTGAGTTGCTAAAGTGTGGTGGAATGAGGTGGTGATGCGTTATGAGGCGTTAGTGTGAGGCAGGTATTAGTGGGGCTCGTTACTGTGTGTGTGTGTGTGTGTGTGTGTGTGTGTTTGGAGGATGGTGAGGTTCATGCAGTGTTTTTTTTTATTACTATTAATGTATATTTCATGAGGTTTTTACTAGTTTTGTGAAGGATTTATAGATATGTGTGGTTTCATTTTGATTTTCTCTCTTTCTCTCTTTTTTTTTTTTCTCTCTCTATCTCTCTCTCATTCTTTGTTATTCCCTTATCTGTTTACGGTTATGCATCTTCACATCCAAACAGAATATTCGTAAAAATATTATAAAAAAAACCAGCGTTAGGGCGTCACAGGTTACCAGGTCATTCATACATATTATTTTTGACCTGAAATAGAAAAGAAAAAGAATAGCTGAAGACATACAAATAAATACTTAAACATGAGTGAATAAAAATGAGAGAGAGAGAGAGAGAGAGAGAGAGAGAGAGAGAGAGAGAGAGAGAGAGAGAGAGAGAGAGAGAGAGAGAGAGAGAGAGAAGACACCGGTAGCAAAGGCACATTTAATGACCGTGAAGTACATAAAAGCAGAAACAAGACGAAGCAAAGAAAAATATGTGAAGGGAAAGGGTTGAACAAACAGACAAGATAAAACTTAGAAAGACAATCACAAGACGTATGCATGCAATAAAGAGAGAGAGAGAGAGAGAGAGAGAGAGAGAGAGAGAGAGAGAGAGAGAGAGAGAGAGAGAGAGAGAGAGAGAGAGAGAGAGAGAGAGAGAGAATGCATCATCTCCTCCAGGTAATTGAAAATAAACTAACAGGTAAAAAAAGAGAGAGAAAGAAAAAAATACATAACAGCAGGAATCATTAACACTTCACTTCAACTTTAGTCTCTGGGCCATGACTGCGAAACTTAAGGTAACAGCAGTAATAAAGAGATGAAATTGTCCTAATGACCTTAATCACATAATTAGGCGGATTGTTCGGCCGTGATTACCTACAGATGGAAGGAGTAGGGCATGGGGGGGTGTGGAACGTATGTGCGTGTGTGTGTGTGTGTGTGGGTGGATGTGTGGCGTGCAGTGCAAAGTGAAAAGTTAGGAGGCAGGAAAAAGAACAATCAGCCTATTTCGCTTTAAAAAGGAATTCTTTCGTTGTTGCATTCTTTGGTGAAAAAGGCATATCACTCATTTTGTCATTCTCTGCCAGGAATCACACGCTGTAAAGGCAGTTCAGACAGGTTGTAAAAGAAAGAGAAGCGCGTGCGAGATAGTTTTCATCCTCAGGGAAAGATTTGCACGCCGTGAATTCCAATAGTTCTCAATGTTTCTTTCTTACGCTTGATCGCTCATGTTGGAGTGGCTGGCAGGCTGCCGGGAAACAGTTCAAACTTTTATCCGTTTACTCCACAAAATAACCTACACAATATATGGAGGATTGGCACAGGTTTCGTTAGCTGTTGAATGAGGAGAGTCTCCGTCATACACAGTCTCTTTGAAACCTGACGTGGGTGGCAGCAACGGGAGTATATCTTTCCGAACTCCTATGTAGAATGGCGATGAAGTTCAAGATGGTGTAGGAGTATTGTGTGAAGAGTTTTACATTGTATTACCTGCAGGAAAACAATATATGATAACAGAAATACGTTTGTCACAATTGATAGTTGTAGAAAATGTCGCGATAATGAAAATAACGAAAGGTTTGTGATGTTGGAATGGTATTAGGGATATATTTCTTGTACGTGTTGTTATGTTGTTGACTTGTGACGTAATACGAATCTTTCCGTTGCGTTCTTTTCCCCTTCGATGTATCGCAGAACAGGAAATGAAGATGTATACACCGTCCAAGTTTCCCGAGGGGCGTGAGCGGTGAAGACAAAGTATTCATTCCATTTTGTTTCTCGCAAAGTTGTTATCAGAGCGGCGTGAGAGGAAGGAGAGGATGAGGAGCCTAAGGGTAGACGCACGTTAGGTCAAAGTGACTCTGTATAAGAATAGTGTGTTCCTTCCTGCTCCTTAAACACTATAATAAAGTTTCAGGTAATGAATGAGTCATGTGTTTATTCTCATAACGAACAACATTTTATCCCACATGCACTTTTTTTTTCCCCTCCTCCCTGTTCGTCTCATCACAATAGAAACACGTCATTATTCCAAGTATTTCGAGGAGGTGGAATAATAATAATAAAGGTGAAAGGAAGGGAGTGTAAACAGCATCAATGAGACACATGCCAAGGTTCACGCCACGTTCTCTTTGCAATGGGAGACTTAACTATGGTGGTGGTTTTCTCTTTTTTTATATATGATAATTACGATTTTATGGGGATTCTCTACTTATTTATGTATGAAAATTACAATATAGTGGGGATCTTCTTTTTTTATCTTTTATGTTAAAATTATAATATTATGATTTTTTTTCTTCTTTTCGACACAAGGATTACGTTATAATAGTGATTTTCTCATTTCCATATTAACTGCGGGCATTAAGTTGCTGTTGATCCCGTAGCTTACCATAAGGGCGGGCGTGGGGCGTGACGAATGGCGTGCCCTGTGGCTTTATGTGCGTGGGCGGGGGGGGAGAGGCGGCAGGAGACCAACACACGCCCTCAAGCCCACCTGGGAGAGAGTCAGCCATTCGCTACCACTTCGACCAATCAGAAGTTCCTTGCTAACACCTGCTACGCTGTGATTGGTGGGACGGAGTAATCAACAACACCTCTAGCCAATCATAGGTGAAAAAGAGAGAGAGAGAGAGAGAGAGAGAGAGAGAGAGAGAGAGAGAGAGAGAGAGAGAGAGAGAGAGAGAGAGAGAGAGAGAGAAACGCGTCACTAATGAGAGAAATCGTTTTCCAAGTTCTTTTCGTCCCTTATGTTGGGTCGGGCAATTTTCAAACGGGAATTATTTTTCATCAGGGAACTTGTGTGGTGTGGAGGCGCGTCACCCCGCGAGCAAACAGCCTTGTCCGAGGGGAGGAAAGAGGGGACAAGGGAGAGGGCCGAGTTAAGGAAGAGGAGACGAAAAATAGAAAGGGAGTGAGCGTAGAGGAAAAGGAGAAAGAGTAACCGGCAAGAGAGGCTTAAGAGAGAGTAGGAAAGGATGAAAGGAAGTGTGGAAATTGGAAAATGAAGGAGGAGGGGAAGGAAGAGAAGCAAGAAAATGAGAACGTTGAGGAGGGAAGGGAAGAATGGAAAAGGGGAAAGAGTACCACTGAAAACATTGTGAGAATACAAAATAGTAAGAAAAACCAAAAAACTGAAAATTATATATATATGAAGAAGAAAAAAAAAAGTGTGAACATAGAAAGAAGAGAAAGAGAGTGTCAGGCAGAAAGTGGAAGCAGGAACCATGAAATATGATTCGGAAATAAACGAGAAACGGGAGAGAGAAGAAAAAAAAAGAAAAAAAGAAAAAAAACTGAAAAGGGTGAGAGAAGGGTAAAACTTCACACTTCCAGAAAACTGATGCATCGTCCCTCTCCCCACTTCAGGAAAATTGATGGTAGGTATTCTATTCTTAGCACCCCGGCCCCCATGACACAGAGGGGGACACCGCGCCCTACACGGGAGGGGGAAGGGCTGGGTCAGGATTCCCATGTTACTCGCTGGAAGACTAAGTGATCGCGCTTAAACATTCTTCCTTGGGACTCTCGCTTATAGAAGGTCCTCTGTGCAGGGGTGAAGAGGGAGGGAGACGTGACCCTGTGTATGTATGTATGTGTGTCTGTCTGTCTGTATGTGTGTGTGTGTGTGTTTGTAGATGCCCTAATTAGTTTATCTGTCTCCCAAAACCGTATTAAACTTTGAAGTCCGTGAAGCAGAAGTCATCAAGTTAGAACAGTCACCCTTGAAACAGCCTCGCTAGGTTTGGAGTTTGGGTTCTTTTTTTGTTCACCCTCGCATCCCTTAATTCCCCAACAAATGTCATCAGCGGGTTTTAAATTGCTCATCACGACCAGTAAAGTGTAGACTGTCAATCCTGGTGTGTGTGTGTGTGTGTGTGTGTGTGTGTGTGTGTGTGTGTGTGTGTGTGTGTGTGTGTGTGTGTCTGTGTGTGTGTGTGTGTCTGTGTGTGTTCAGAATAAAATGTGTGTGTACAAGGGGCGATGTGTGTGTGTGTGTGTGTGTGTGTGTGTGTGTGTGTGTGTGTGTGTGTGGATGGAGGGTGAGGGACTTGAGAGAGAGAGAGAGAGAGAGAGAGAGAGAGAGAGAGAGAGAGAGAGAGAGAGAGAGAGTACTGTGTGGAAGTATTTGGTGGAAAAGTTGTTGTGTGTGCATGTGTGGGAGAAGGACTAGGGGCGATGTGCGTGTGCGTGTGTGCGTGTGTGCGTGTGTGCGCGTGCGTGTGTGCGTGTGCGTGTGCGTGTGGGAGTGTTCAGGGGAGCTATGATAAAAAGTGACTCAATATTTTTTTTCATTTTAGTGTTTTCTCTTTTTTGTAAGTAACCCATAATTACCTTCATCGTGTGGGTGGTTACTGCGATAAATAACAAGGGGGGGCGGGGGCAGAAAGGGGAGCGGGTGGCAGAGAAGGGGGCGGGGTGGGGGGCGGGTTGTGGCCTAACATTACCTTCCTCTTATTCCCTGATGGACTAACTAATTATCTGGCCATCTGTGAGACCATGCGTATACTCTCTCTCTCTCTCTCTCTCTCTCTCTCTCTCTCTCTCTCTCTCTCTCTCTCTCTCTCTCTCTCTCTCTCTCTCTCTCTCTCTCTCTCTCTCTCTCTCTCTCTCTCTCTCTCTCTCTCTCTCTCTCTCTCTCTCTCTCGTGTTACGTTGTTATCTTCTTAAAGCTAATATTTAACACTAAGTAATTAACTCTAATGACTGTTAATATAATGAAGCAATAATTAGCTACATAGACTCACGATCATTGGTTTAAGAGAGAAGTGTTTTTTTTTTCTTTTTTTTTATCATATTTTTCTTTTCTTTTTTTTTATTTATTATTATTATTATTATTATTTTGAGGGTTGAGAGTCCCTTCTTGCTCCCAATATACACCTTTTTCTTTAATCAACAGGTGAGTTACGGTGTTCATTAAGGCAACGTTCTGTTATGACCGGGAATCGATTACCTTTTACTTCTTTTCTTTATAGATATTAATTAATTATTCTTTAATCAGAATAGTTTTTTTTATATGTACAAGATGATTAGGTTTTTTTTTTTTCTGTGTGTATTTTTGGCTTTTTCTTTTCGTTTTTTATTTTCTTTCCAGTTCGTGTTTGTTCATTTATTTCTTGTTCCTTCATGATCCTCCCTTCCTCCCTTCCTCCCACGTCTGGTTCCCTCATCCCTCCATCCCTCATTCATTCTTTTCGTTCCTCCCCCTTCCTATGTCCTCCTTTCATCCATCCTTCCACCCCCTCGCTTTCATCCTTGGCCAAACAAGGTAAAGAGTATCTTACACACACACACACACACACACACACACACACACACACACACACACACACACACACACACACACACACACACACACACACACACACACACATACATTAAAGAAATGCTTACTGGCTTGAAAATTCACTCAGAATATTATATGAATATGTGAAGGTTATTATTATTATTATTATTATTATTATTATTATTATTATTATTATTATTATTATTATTATTATTATTATTATTATTATTATTATCGTTATTATTATTACTATTATTATTTGGTATTATTATTATCATTCCAATATTTATTTCCAGATTTTTAATGGGAGAAAAGAGATGAAGATAGTATGTGATTGACTCTCTGTGTATCTATCTCTCACACACACACGCACACACACACACACACACAGTACTCATTAATTCATTCACATACTTAGTTATTAATATATTTTAGTTTTTTTTTCCTATTTCCATGATATAAAGTATTGACGTTAATAGCGCTACGTGAGATTACATCCTCGGCTCAGTGCAACACGGTGGTGCGCTTCTGTAATCAAGCGGCGACCCAAGGTATTAATTACACATTTTCATAAAGGAGATGCAGTTATTTGACCATTAAGTTTGTCCATTTTACTTCATTTGGTGGTGGTAATAGCCAGTAGTTTTCACTCCATGGTCTAGTAAACAAACAATGTTATTACTTATGCAAGCGTGATTTCGTAATTAAAATAGATGTAATATATTTTTATTAACTGAGACTTGAGTATGGAGAGAATGTTATGTATTTGTTGTATATTGTAACTTTTATATATTTTGTTTTGTATGTCAGAAATACACGTTGGTCAAATAGTGTAAGTGTTAGTGTGTGTGTCTGTGTCTGTGTATGTAGATGGAATAGGCAGGTAAACAGATCAACAAACAAACACACACACACACACACACATACACACACATAAGCACATAAATACAAATAGGAAAAAAAATTGAAAAATGAAAAACGATGAAAGAATACCGTGAAAACGAGCCCATTAATCTTCTGTTGGGGATAATTATTAGATTTGTTCCTCGCTCTGCATTACCTCGGCGCGCGACACACACACACACACACACACACACACACCACACACACACACACACAGGAGACTACACAGCACACATGATATATACATTACCTTAGTCCGGATCCAAGCCACTGTGGACTGAGGGCTTCCTGTCCTCACTGGCGGTGGCTTGTCGCGTTAAAATATTTCAGTCAAACATTAAATCATCCTGACGGTTTCACTCTTTTTTTTCATTTTTCATTTTCTGGATACTTTTAATTCGGTGTTGATCCATCCTATTGTTTGGTAGTTTATATGTTGTGTGTTTTATCTCTCTCTCTCTCTCTCTCTCTCTCTCTCTCTCTCTCTCTCTCTCTCTCTCTCTCTCTCTCTCTCTCTCTCTCTCGCTCTCTCGCTCTCGCTCTCTCTATCTCTCTCGTTGCAACAAATAACAAATAGCTACGTTTCCGAATTTACTAGTTTGTTCTCATTTGCATCTGTGTAATGGTTTCTTTGATCCGAGCAACAGTTTCTCTCTTTTTTTTTTTTTTTTGTATCTGTTTATTCTTTTAACCTGTTGAAAGAAAACGGGGAAACAGTTGACGTTTGCCTCGCCCTCGTTTTTTATATATATTGTTTTTTTCTTTTCTTGTGCTACTGGTGTCAAAGGATAATTTAGGTAACAAGGATTTAAGATTGTACTGCTACTGTGAAAGCTAATTCATATGTATGTATTCAATTATTTATTTATTTATTTACTTATTTATTTATTCATTTATTTATTTATTTATATTTATTTTTTATGCATTTATTATTTTTTTTTTTCTTAACCCCAAAGCACCGTCGTCATATTGATTGTTATTATCCTTGTCTTATATCCATACAAGACCTACACTGCTTTTATTACGTGTCAGGGAAGGGAAAATCAAGGTATGTGAGTGTTTCCCTTTTATTTCCTCAGCGTGGCAAGTCAGGGTATTGAAGTGTGCAAATTATGTAATCCGTGTGGGTAGGTGGGGGAGGAATCTATGTCTTTTTCTTTTATTTCCAGTGCCATTGATGATGATGATGATGATGATGATGATGATGATGATAATGATGAAAACTATTAATACCCTTTTGGTGGTAGAATAGAAGCTCATTAGGTGTCAATTATAATTTTTTTTTTTCTTCCCTGCCTCGTGGAATGTAATTTGATATAATCTTTCCACTACCCGCATCAAAAATAAAAAAAATATATATGGTATGTTTTTTTTCTTCTGTGACGACGAGGTGTGTGTGTGTGTGACCTTAGTGAGGGTTATATGCACACACACACACACACACACACACACACACACACACACACACACACACACACACACACACACACACACACACACACACACACACACACACACCATTAAGTACCTTGAAGCCTTCGCAGGACCCAGAAAATTGCTTCTCGTGTCTCGTGAACGTATTTGACGCCCGTTAAGAGGAAGCGTGAGACTCAGGAGACAACCACCACCTGACGCCCACACGTCTCCTACCCACGCCTCTCACGCCCACACGCCCCCCCGACCCTCCAATCCCCTCTCCACTCTTCCATGTCTCTCCACCCCACCACTTATCCACGCCTCCCCAACCCAATACTCTCCTTCCACGCCTCCCACACTCCTTTCCTCCCCTCTCTTCCCCTTCCACGCCTCCCACACTCCTTTCCTCCCCTATACTCCCCTTCCACGCCTCCCACACTCCTTTCCTCCCCTCTCCTCCTCTTCCACGCCTCCCACACTCCTTTCCTCCCCTCTACTCCCCTTCCACGCCTCCCACACTCCTTTCCTCCCCTCTCCTCCTCTTCCACGCCTCCCACACTCGTCTCCTCCCCTCTACTCCCATTCCACGCCTCCCACACTCCTCTCCTCCCCTTCCACGCCTCCTACACGCCACTTATCCTCCTCCTGGTATGATACAGCTGCTCCCACGCCTCTCCATCTCCATCATAATACGTCAAGTTTGTTCACCTACCCGGAAATGTTAAGAACTATTTCCTAAGCACACACATCAATCTACACATACATCAATCTACTTTACTTTTACCTTCCTGCTCGTCGGCGTCATCGTTGCAGTGCATAATTAACTCCCTTCGTAATGAGGTATTGAAGTTATTATTGTATCGGAGACGTAATTACAAAGTTGGAAGGGAGTCTGCTTAATAATGCTTGATTAGGTAACTTGGTCATGTCCGGAATTTCCAAACTTAGAGACGTTCCTTCCTCCCTCTCCCTCTGCCTACCCTACCCTCTCCTCCCTCTCTCCCCTTACTGCTAAACAACCCTATATAGAAACCTGCACGTAAGGTAAAGGGGCGGGACGTAAGCTTATATAGGAAAGGTATAGGTGTTTGGGGAACTTTTAATCCCATAACTTTACAGGGATGTGTGTGTGTCCGCGTGAGTATGTATGTATGTATGTATGTGTATGTGTAGTCTCCCAAACGCAAGGGATGGCTATGAATGCAAAAAATATAACAACTCAACATGAATCTCCTTTTGAATATCACACACACACACACACACACACACACTCATCAGAGAAAGAGGAAAGCCATTTTTTCACACACCCTCCCCATCACGTGGTCGCATTACCCTCCGCGCCTGTAATAGGGGAGCTGAGTTGAGTTGGGTTGGGTTGGGTTGGGTTGGGTTGGGTTGGGTTGGGTTGGGTTGGGTTGGGTTGGGTTACCACAGCGACCCTGCACAGCGGCGGCTCGTAAATGACTGGTGCATATAATGTCATTACAGCAGGCAGTGGGCGTGAAGGCGAGGGGGAAGGCCTCATCTGCCTCAACACACCTTCCCCCTTT